>CM060704.1:183424873-183447373 GCA_030686995.1 Artemisia argyi
ACGGCGTCAGAATTTTGTTCTTGACGCCGTCACCTATAAGAATCTATATATAGTTTTCTATTTTTCATTCATTAAAGAGGGACTTGTGTGGAGAAAACTAGGGCCGAACTTTGTAAACCCTAGGTTGTATTTTCAAGGGTTTTCACCCCTTGAATCCTTTCATGTTCAATTGAGATAAGTCTTCTTTCAATTCAATCAATATGTCTATGTGTTGTTTGAATATATCTTATGCTTGTCTTGATTTTAACATGCTAGGCTAGATCTATCTTGTGTTTGCTTAGATGTAATGAAACCTAGATGTTAATTATATGTTGATTACTTGTTTATGGTTGTAATGGATGAATGATTTCAATGTTAGGCTTAAGAAAACTGGCAGATCTCCATTGTGTAACATGCTTGAACGTCTTAGGAAACATGAACCAATGTGTACTAGGTTTTATTGGTTGTGTTTAATGCATGAGAAAATTCTAGTGATCCCATGTTAGGAGCTTCTTAGCCGGCTCGACATAGGAGTGAAGTAGGCGCTCATAGGATTGGGGAAGTAAGTACGCCACCCCATGAATGGTATTAAGGAATACAATCCGTCATCCACGCAACTATAACAAGTAATTAACCTATAAAAGATATCTAGTGAGTAGTGAAATCTAAGTAAACACAATTCTCCCACATATTGCTCACACCTCTAGTATAATTAGTTTTATTTTCATTTTTAGTATTTTATTTTGATTGCATCTTAGCATTGGGTTAGTTGACTAGCAACTAATTCCGCCCAACTCCCTCAAACCCGAGATTTTTATTTGCTTTCATAAAAACTAAAAAAATACAAAAAGAATCATCCCTCATCTCTAGACCTAGTCTTTAGGTTTTCTAATCCTAGCGACACTATTCCTAGCTGAACGATCAATCCCCCGGTACTTGTCATTATACTATACTACATCGATCAGGTACACTGCCTGGTGGGGTTTGTAAGCTTCTCGAGAGTTAAAGCCTGGTGCAATCCTTACGCATCAAGTTTTTGGTGCCGCAGCCCGGGGAATAGTTATTGTCTAGGTTAGAATCTCTTTTTATTAGGTCTACTTGCTAGATTCCTTTCTTGTAAGATTTTATTTTTATTTTTTAGGTTCTCTTTAGTCTATCTTTTTCTTCGTGCCTTTGTTAGTAAAATAAATCCATTGACTCTTCCGTTCACCATTATAGAGAACGTGAATCCACCAAGTCCGACACTATAGTTTTATCAGAAAAAATATAATTACACCAGTTTGGATATACCAAGATGGACGAATGAAATGAGGCGGACATGATCTTATATTGATTTTATTGAGTACCTTGAGAAAAGAGGCCAAGTGCATAAGACTTTTAAAGAATTCACCTTAGGAGCTCCATCAACCCCTGAAAATGCCTCACTTAGTGAAACCTATGCACCATATGAGCCTTCACCTAGGATAGTTTCGTATGAGCCACCTAGCTACATGTCATGGTTAGGCCCTACCATAATACAGGATGAACACATAGGTGACCTTGATGTGATGGAGGATGTAGCCGAACATGATCACATTGATAAAAAAGACCTAGGTTTTATGATCGATGATGATGAATCTCAACAAACAGATGATGAATCTTTTGGGCAATTTGTATATAGTAGTCATAATATTGAGGATGATCCTTATGATTCGGATATAGAAGTTGAGATGCCTAGAGAAGCACTTGAGATACTTGGGAAAATGTTAGGGTTGGATTATAATAAAACACATGTTGAGGATATAGGTGGTCTTGACACAAGGAACGATGAAGTAAGTAACATAAGCCCGCTAAATAGCCCACAAGTCCAACCATCATTTGAGGCATATACACCGCCCGTGACTTATTCGGATGAAGTAGAAAAGACTTTAGAAACCCCAATAGAGGTAGAACCTTTGAACCAAACACAACTAGAGGATATAGGTTTGAATACTCATAATGATAACCTTACTCTTAGTTCTAGGGAAGTTCCTAGTTTTGATGAACCGGAGCCTCAACCAAAACCGTTACCTAATCTCCCATCCCTGGATGAAAATTTAGGAATTGAAATAGGTCCCGATCCACCCATCAAACCATATAGTCCGGGTAGTCTTAGGACAAAGGTAATGGACTCTAAGCCTTGTAGAGAGGAAGCCAATATAGGAGTGGAAAATGACCTTACATGCTTACATCACCCATTTATGATTGATCACAAGAAACATTATGGGTTTAAACCGGGTTTATTAGGTCAAGATGGATCCCCAACTAGTAATCTCTTGAAGTTGATTGAAAATGATCCCTTTCTAGGAGAAAATCTTAATCGACCCATTAACCCGATTGAATTAGGTAAGGTTATGATGATAGGAGCACACCCCTTTGATCATATAATTCATCCACCACTCTTTCCTCACGAGGCATATTTCCACCATAAGGGTGTGTATCGCTACTTCCACCCGCATTTAATCCTAAGTGTGGGGAAAACCTCCCCTATTTTCATTAAATAAGGGTAGAGTCAGGCTCGTGACTTGAACAAAAACAAGCGCTTCTTGGGAGGCAACCCATGTTTTGTGTGATTTTTAATTTTTTGATTGTCATTTGTTTCCGTATGCATGTTTTATTTTTATTGTTGGTAGATCATGTTTCAAAAATAAAATGGTGAAAATACTTTATTTTGTCGTTTGGCTTAGTCTTAACTTCATCCAAAGGTATTTCGCAAAAGATAAGTGTAAGGGGAAACCCCAAATATGTTTTTAAGAAACAAACTCGATCATGATTCTCCACAATATTAAATGAACATGTATATTCGTATTTGTTAGAGTCAAATGCTTGTATCGAGTCATAATGATGTTTTGCAGGATTTTCCAGGAAGTAGGACGAAGTTTTTCCAAAAATTTTCCGGAAACTTAACATAAGAATTTCTGCAGGTCACTTCTAACGGTGTCAGGAATTAATTCCTGACGGCGTCACGTGTAAAAATCTGGAAATTTTACCAGTTTTGTTTTTCAAACGGAGTCTTAAAGTTTTTGTTGAATTATCAGTTTTATAATCTCCAGGAAATCTGCAAACATCATTCCACAAGCATTATATCTTATTTTGTTTTCTAGGATTTATTATCATATGTAGATTGCCGCCAATTTTATGCGAGGTTGCCTTGTCTGTTTTCTCAGGTTTTACAGGTTATGTATGACAAGAAGATGATTTATATTCTGGAAGGGAAGCTTTGATTGTTCATTTTCTTGGAGGAAGATCTAACCTGGCCACCTTGTTATCCATACCGAGCGAATCAGGGGAGAATTTGATTTCATTTGTTTTACTTATTTCACTTTTACATTCTTTACTTGAACATTGGGGACAATGTTCATCCTAAGTGTAAGGGGAGGGTAAAATGACGATACCTTACAAATACACTTTCGCTTGAGTTTGTTTGTTTGATAGTAGATGCGTAATAAAACTATGAGAAATACTTGTTAGTGTAATTTTAGCGCCAAATTTAAAATTTCTTACAACATTTAGGAGTGAAACTTTAGCCATAGCAAGCGTCTCATGGATAGGAGATTGTATGACTAGCACAAAACCGTACTATTCAGAAAAATTTTCCACCCAAATATGTGAGGTTCGCCTTTAGATTTGATAGAAAAAGCATTTACTATTAGTGCTTATGAGTGTACCGGTAGCATTTAAATTCTAGAACTTGTGTTAGTGATGCATCCCGAGACCGCTAGTGAGACTACATTCGTGTAGTAGGATTTACTACATGATAAGAGGCATTAGGATCACCCTTGTGTTAAACCCGTATCATAATTACTTGACCATTTAAGTCATATTACTTGGCTAGTAAAGTCAACTAATTTTTCCTACACCTTAGCGTTGTACTCATTTTTAGTACACGAAACCCCTAGTACACCCCTCCGAGCCTATCTTTTCGTTTCTAACTTTAAGCATTTTACTTAAAGGAAGAATTTGTTACACCCCACTTAAATGTACACCCAAATCGCCTTAGCCTTCCGTGTATGCACTCATCTTTAGTGCATTATTGTTATTTGTTAAACCCTAAATTAATTATCTAATTGATTACATGGTTGCTAAGTCGAGTCATATCCTTGTACATATTGTTTTGGGACAATTGGGACTCATGGGTAAAGTACTTATTTTATGGAGTAATGGGGAAGAACATCATAGTATTACCCCCATATGTGCGTTAATCTTAAAAGTACTCCAAGTGGTTTGATTTTCTTAATTCGAGTCATTAGATTAGTTTATTGTAAAGTATGTAAAAATTCAAGTGTAAGGGGAATTTTCATTCTCTATGATGTATTATTTTGGATGGTAGGGTAAGAGTGTATGCAAAAAAAATAAATAAATAAATAAAATAAAAAAAATCGAAAAAAACAAGAAAAAGAAAAAAAATAGAAATAGAAAAAGAGAAAAACATACGGACTACCATCCATTTTCATTCTATGTTTATTTTATGTTTTTGTTATTTTTCATTTATTAGCTTAAGTCAAGTCTAGTCTTGGCTTAGCAACGCCATATTGTACATGTAATTAACCAAGATTGTTAACTCGCCACCAATAAAGACTGCCTATATCCAACAAAACCGTGTATTCCATATCCCTACACCTAATGTTACAACCCTTTAAAAGACCTCTTTGATAGTTTATCCTAGGTGCTTACGCCATGTGGTGGAGGTTTGATCCTTTCCCAAGCCTATGGTAATCTATTTTGCTATGACAGGTAGTGAGAGATGTTTTCCATTTCCATATTGTGATATTACTTTATTACACCCGAGAGATGTGAGTATCTAAACACTATTTGTGAGGTGCTAGTGTATGACCTTCGTGCTTGTCTTTAGTCTTTAGTGGAACGATTATTTGTTGTAATTACTTTTATATTAGTGTTAAATGACCCCTAACTTGTATTTTTACTAGAATAAAAGCGCATTTGCTTGAGGACAAGCAAATCTCAAGTGTAAGGGTATATGATGAGGCGAAAAATGAACACTTTTAGGGGGTCATTTAAGCCCGGAATTGAATTTATTCGATCAAATATTGCCCTAAATCGTTCCTTTTGTGATTTTAGGTACTTTGGGAGTGAATTCTAGAAAAGGAAGCAATTAGGACGTTTTTGGAGCATAAAAGTGAAGAAAACGGCAAAGACTTAATTTTTCATGCTGAGAACAGTACCTAACGGCGTCAAGAAGAAAATCATGACGGCGTCAAGAGTAAAATCCATGACGACCCAGTGAAAACCTGAAGGCGTCACAACAAGGGCGTCAAGACTATTTTTGGTGACGGCCTGCATAAGGAGTATACATGACGGCGTCAGACCCAGATCTAGGCAGTCCGAGAAACTATTTGGCGGCGTGATGACGGCGTCAGAATTTTGTTCTTGACGCCGTCACCTATCAGAATCTATATATAGTTTTCTATTTTTCATTCATTAAAGAGGGATTTGTGTGGAGAAAACTAGGGCCGAACTTTGTAAACCCTAGGTCATATTTTACAGTATTTTCAAGGGTTTTCACCCCTTGAATCCTTTCATGTTCAATTGAGATAAGTCTTCTTTCAATTCAATCAATATGTCTATGTGTTGTTTGAATATATCTTATGCTTGTCTTGATTTTAACATGCTAGGCTAGATCTATCTTGTGTTTGTTTAGATGTAATGAAACCTAGATGTTAATTATATGTTGATTACTTATTTATGGTTGTAATGGATGAATGATTTCAATGTTAGGCTTAAGAAAACTGGCAGATCTCCATTGTGTAACATGCTTGAACGTCTTAGGAAACATTGATGCGTGGGAATTGCACCAGGCTTTACCTCTCGAGGGATCTCGAGAAGCTTACAACCCCCACCAGGCAGTGTACCTGATCATTGTAGTATAGTATAGTGACAAGTACTGGGGGATTGATCGTTCAGCTGGGAATAGTGTCGCTAGGATTAGAAAACCTAAATACTAGTTCTAGAGATGAGGGATGATTCTTTTTGTATTTTTATATTTTTAAGAAAGCAAATTAAAATCTCGGGTTTGAAGGATTTGGGCGGAATTAGTTGCTAGTCAACTAACCCAATACTAAGATGCAATCAAAATAAAATACTAAAATGAAAATAAAACTAATTATACTAAAGTTGTGAGCAATAAGTGGAGAAATGTGTTTACTTAGATTTCACTACTCCCTAGATATCTTTTACACGTTAATTACTTGTTATAGTTGCGTGGATGACGGATTGTATTCCTTAATACCATTCATGGGGTGGCGTACTTACTTCCCCAATCCTATGAGTGCCTACTTCACTCCTATGTCGAGCCTGCAAGAAGCTCCTAACATGGGATCATTAGAATTTACTCATGCATTAAATACAACCAATAAAACCTAGTACACATTGGTTCATGTTTCCTAAGACGTTCAAGCATGTTACCATTTGGAGATCTGCCAGTTTTCTTAAGCCTAACATTGAAATCATTCATCCAATACAACCATAAACAAGTAATCAACACATAATCAACATCTAGGTTTCATTAGATCTAAGCAAACACAAGATAAATCTAGCCTAACATGGTGGAATCAAGACAAGAACAAGATATAGACAACCAACACATAGACATTGTAACACCCCCAAAATACCGCAGCGGAAGACTGTGTCATTGGGGTGCTACTTCATAATACAAAGTACAAGTTATAGAAAACGAACTCTAAATGAGACGTTTTGAAAAGTTACCATTCGATTAATGAATTCAAGGTTACAAACATGAGATTCCAAAGTGTGATACATAAATGTATACAAAATGTTTTGAATGGTAAATGATAAAAGCGTAAGTCTTCAGAATATGCAGCTTGACTCTAAGTTCCACGCACTAGCTATCGCCTTACTAACCTGAGATAAACATGCTAAAGTGTCAACACAATGGTTGGTGAGTTCATAGAGTTTGTCTTAAAATAGTTGAAAAGCCTTAAAGAATGATCACACAGCAAAGGCATTAAGAATCCACTCAGTTACAAGTCCCGCCATAAGAGACTTGTAACCTGTGTGTTCACAACCCACTGCTACAATATAGTATAATAAAGACATGTATAAGTTCATCAAGACAATTAAGCAATTAGAAGTGAGTCTCTACTTCATCTCCGAAGACCTCACTTTTATGATGTATCCAACATTCGCAAATGTTAGGATGTATCAAAGACAACTGGGAGTCAATTCCCAAAGATATAAGTTTACTGGGAGCCACTTCCCAAAGATATAAGTTTACTGGGAGCCACTTCCCAAAGATAAAAGACAGTCATGTATGTAAGCAATCAAGTATAACACAGTCAAGTATAGACGTTTTGAGTATTTGTACAAGTAAGCAAGTAGTTGAGCATGTATCCCCCCCAAGAGTTTAAAACAAGTACGAAAAGAGTAGGGGCTATGACTCACCTTAAGTCTATGTAATGAGAAATGAAAGTCGAATCGCGAAAGTCTCTAAGAGCAGCCTATAATAGAACGTTGCGACTTAGGTTTGGAGTAACGTCTAAGAATACGAAGAATTGCCCATATATGTCTTGCATAATGTTCATGATGTAGTACTTAGTATATAGTGTAAGTCGTTGAATATAAGTGGTCTATGAAACATGTATAAGTTGTATATCTCTTACTACCGTTCGGGCCGACATAATTCAGAAGTCATGGAGTAAACGTTCGAGGAGCCAGGACACTTTAACTCGTAAATCGACAACTCGTCTCGACGGCTTACTCAATGAACTCCTCACATGAGGCTCCCTACTATTGTAGTATTTGATAACATATATATATATATAAGCTTTTTGATCTTTAATAGTTATATGGTCTTTAGCCGTAGCTTTGCCGTGACCTTGGTCATTGTTACCATGATCTTGAGACTCAACCTTGGCTTTAGCCATGGTTGTGGTCTCGGCTTTAGGTCATTAGACCTCTTGGTCTCATCTAATTATAATGATTATATAGTAACTTTGGTCTAAAAATGGGCTGTTAAGAATTTGAAGAAATTTATCACTCAGAAAGCGTTTTCAGGGCTCGAGCTTCTTTGTTCCTGAACGAAAACGTCGTTCCGGACAACTTTCGTGTTTTAACTTTTTGATGAATCAGACCAGAAGTGGGACTTTCAAAATCATAATTTGATCAGAATGCTATTTAGGCAGTTTTGCCGTTTTGGTTTCGCTAACTTCAAATGGTCATAACTTTTGACTCGTGTATTCGTTTTGGGTGATTCAAATTGCTATGTTTTCCTTGTTAAGTCCTATTTAACAGTAAGTAAGTGTCAAATATCAAAGTTATACTATTGTGGTCGTGGTTTTCCATAAAAATCACTAGTTTGCTTGTTTACTTGTCATAAGTTAACATATGTATACCAATACTTGTTTTATCCATTTTTAAACATCATGAACACAATACAAAGACCATATATAGCATGAAAGAAACATAATAAGCATGAAATGATATTGAGCAAGAAAGTGTATAAGGGTTTGCTTACAACTTTTGGCTTTCTAAAGAAAGGAAGTCAAGTATAGAACTAGGACATTAAACCTAAGCTTGTAAACCCTTCACCATAACTCTTGTAACCCTTGCTAGCCTTGATCTAACCCTTGTAAAAACCATTTAACTTCAGCCCTAGTAACCTTGTGTAGCTCTTAATTCAACCATGGAATCACCAAACAAACTTAAGAACTAGGTAGAGAATACTAAGACCTTGAACTTTGTAGTGTAACTTGTAGTTTGAAGATCAAAGGATCATGGAGCTAGGGATTGTGTTGTGGCGTTTTATTTATGAAGAAAGGATGGAATGAGCTCTCTATTTATAGCATGAAGAGGAGGTTAGGAAGCTTACTAGGAAACTTACAACACTTGGAGACCAAGTTGTAATTAAATATGATCTAATGGTTAAAAACTAAACACATCTATGCATACTTGGTTGTTTTTAGACCATATACTTTCCTAGGCTTATTATCAAGACACCAAGGCCACCATATACACGTTCATGGACAAGGGGGAGGGACTAGGTGGATGAATCTTGGCCTTATATAAGTTACGTAGTGAGTTTTGGTCCCGTTAATCGCTAACCGTAAGTTGTTAAGTCACGAAACGTAAAACCGGGTATCCTAAAAATATGAAACTTATAAATATGGTTAAACATGTCAATATAGTCCATAAGAAAATATAAAATGAGTGGTAGGTTCTATCGGGTGCGAAAACCCTGCTAAAAACTGGAAACACGGGTCTAAAACGCGCAATTCGCGTAAAACGCTGAACTGAAAAACGTAAAATTCCGAAACTTTTGGAATTGTCCTAAAATGAGAGAAAATCATATTTCTATTGTTTATAATTTTTTATGGACATATCGGGATGCTAGAAGGACGTTTAAACCTAAAAGTAAATCTCGGACACGGCTTTGTGATTTTTGCAGAAATGATCCGACGAGCGTCAAACTCTCGGATTATCATTAAAATAGTTTAACTTACGAGAATATGAAATAAAAATTTCTGAGATGAATAGTGAAAAGTGAATAGTAAAAAGTGAATAGTAAAAGTGAATAGTAAAAAGTGAATAGTGAAATTTTCGGGAATAAAAGTTAACCTGAAATTGCGAATTGTTACAGTCTCTACCCCTTAAGGAGAACTTCGCCCCGAAGTTCTGTTGATGTTAACTACTTACGATGTGTCTAAGAGAATTCGGGATCTCTAATATAGTGGTGTTTACTCTGATTCGTCTAAGGTTCTGGTTAAGGAGTTGTATCGGCTACAATTAAGCCCACTTATTTATAACACATTACTTACATAAAGAAGCGTCCAAATTTATGTAAGTAAGGTCTCATAAACTTATGGTTCGGTGATTTACAATTTCTTTATTTAACTGAAGAGGCGTCCCAATCCATTTAAATAAAGAGATTCTAAATCATCCTACTTAAGAATTTCCGACACTAAATCCGCCTTCTGAGGCCGATAGTAAGATAATCCAGTCATCAAATCCCTAAAGCTAAGCAATAATATTATTTAACTCAAATCTTGTGTCTAATCAAACAAGAACTGTCACAAGATCAAGTTAACTAATTAGTTATTACTGAGCTCCATGTTTTTAATGACTCGACGAATCTCTGGGGCTCCTTATAATACTAAAGTCACATCATCTAACAGCGTGGAACTAAGCAAACGTCTAACCAAAAAGCACATGTGTATGTATTGTGTGTAAGGCAAATAAAGAGGAAGGTCCCAACGTATATAGCAGTTATAGTCTAGGCACTAAATGCAACCTAGTTCTCTATAACCAAGGCTCTGGTACCAATCTGTAACACCCCCAAAATACCGCAGCGGAAGACTGTGTCATTGGGGTGCTACTTCATAATACAAAGTACAAGTTATAGAAAACGAACTCTAAATGAGACGTTTTGAAAAGTTACCATTCGATTAATGAATTCAAGGTTACAAACATGAGATTCCAAAGTGTGATACATAAATGTATACAAAATGTTTTGAATGGTAAATGATAAAAGCGTAAGTCTTCAGAATATGCAGCTTGACTCTAAGTTCCACGCACTAGCTATCGCCTTACTAACCTGAGATAAACATGCTAAAGTGTCAACACAATGGTTGGTGAGTTCATAGAGTTTGTCTTAAAATAGTTGAAAAGCCTTAAAGAATGATCACACAGCAAAGGCATTAAGAATCCACTCAGTTACAAGTCCCGCCATAAGAGACTTGTAACCTGTGTGTTCACAACCCACTGCTACAATATAGTATAATAAAGACATGTATAAGTTCATCAAGACAATTAAGCAATTAGAAGTGAGTCTCTACTTCATCTCCGAAGACCTCACTTTTATGATGTATCCAACATTCGCAAATGTTAGGATGTATCAAAGACAACTGGGAGTCAATTCCCAAAGATATAAGTTTACTGGGAGCCACTTCCCAAAGATATAAGTTTACTGGGAGCCACTTCCCAAAGATAAAAGACAGTCATGTATGTAAGCAATCAAGTATAACACAGTCAAGTATAGACGTTTTGAGTATTTGTACAAGTAAGCAAGTAGTTGAGCATGTATCCCCCCCAAGAGTTTAAAACAAGTACGAAAAGAGTAGGGGCTATGACTCACCTTAAGTCTATGTAATGAGAAATGAAAGTCGAATTGCGAAAGTCTCTAAGAGCAGCCTATAATAGAACGTTGCGACTTAGGTTTGGAGTAACGTCTAAGAATACGAAGAATTGCCCATATATGTCTTGCATAATGTTCATGATGTAGTACTTAGTATATAGTGTAAGTCGTTGAATATAAGTGGTCTATGAAACATGTATAAGTTGTATATCTCTTACTACCGTTCGGGCCGACATAATTCAGAAGTCATGGAGTAAACGTTCGAGGAGCCAGGACACTTTAACTCGTAAATCCACAACTCGTCTCGACGGCTTACTCAATGAACTCCTCACATGAGGCTCCCTACTATTGTAGTATTTGATAACATATATATATATATATAAGCTTTTTGATCTTTAATAGTTATATGGTCTTTAGCCGTAGCTTTGCCGTGACCTTGGTCATTGTTACCATGATCTTGAGACTCAACCTTGGCTTTAGCCATGGTTGTGGTCTCGGCTTTAGGTCATTAGACCTCTTGGTCTCATCTAATTATAATGATTATATAGTAACTTTGGTCTAAAAATGGGCTGTTAAGAATTTGAAGAAATTTATCACTCAGAAAGCGTTTTCAGGGCTCGAGCTTCTTTGTTCCTGAACGAAAACGTCGTTCCGGACAACTTTCGTGTTTTAACTTTTTGATGAATCAGACCAGAAGTGGGACTTTCAAAATCATAATTTGATCAGAATGCTATTTAGGCAGTTTTGCCGTTTTGGTTTCGCTAACTTCAAATGGTCATAACTTTTGACTCGTGTACTCGTTTTGGGTGATTCAAATTGCTATGTTTTCCTTGTTAAGTCCTATTTAACAGTAAGTAAGTGTCAAATATCAAAGTTATACTATTGTGGTCGTGGTTTTCCATAAAAATCACTAGTTTGCTTGTTTACTTGTCATAAGTTAACATATGTATACCAATACTTGTTTTATCCATTTTTAAACATCATGAACACAATACAAAGACCATATATAGCATGAAAGAAACATAATAAGCATGAAATGATATTGAGCAAGAAAGTGTATAAGGGTTTGCTTACAACTTTTGGCTTTCTAAAGAAAGGAAGTCAAGTATAGAACTAGGACATTAAACCTAAGCTTGTAAACCCTTCACCATAACTCTTGTAACCCTTGCTAGCCTTGATCTAACCCTTGTAAAAACCATTTAACTTCAGCCCTAGTAACCTTGTGTAGCTCTTAATTCAACCATGGAATCACCAAACAAACTTAAGAACTAGGTAGAGAATACTAAGACCTTGAACTTTGTAGTGTAACTTGTAGTTTGAAGATCAAAGGATCATGGAGCTAGGGATTGTGTTGTGGCGTTTTATTTATGAAGAAAGGATGGAATGAGCTCTCTATTTATAGCATGAAGAGGAGGTTAGGAAGCTTACTAGGAAACTTACAACACTTGGAGACCAAGTTGTAATTAAATATGATCTAATGGTTAAAAACTAAACACATCTATGCATACTTGGTTGTTTTTAGACCATATACTTTCCTAGGCTTATTATCAAGCCACCAAGGCCACCATATACACGTTCATGGACAAGGGGGAGGGACTAGGTGGATGAATCTTGGCCTTATATAAGTTACGTAGTGAGTTTTGGTCCCGTTAATCGCTAACCGTAAGTTGTTAAGTCACGAAACGTAAAACCGGGTATCCTAAAAATATGAAACTTATAAATATGGTTAAACATGTCAATATAGTCCATAAGAAAATATAAAATGAGTGGTAGGTTCTATCGGGTGCGAAAACCCTGCTAAAAACTGGAAACACGGGTCTAAAACGCGCAATTCGCGTAAAACGCTGAACTGAAAAACGTAAAATTCCGAAACTTTTGGAATTGTCCTAAAATGAGAGAAAATCATATTTCTATTGTTTATAATTTTTTATGGACATATCGGGATGCTAGAAGGACGTTTAAACCTAAAAGTAAATCTCGGACACGGCTTTGTGATTTTTGCAGAAATGATCCGACGAGCGTCAAACTCTCGGATTATCATTAAAATAGTTTAACTTACGAGAATATGAAATAAAAATTTCTGAGATGAATAGTGAAAAGTGAATAGTAAAAAGTGAATAGTAAAAGTGAATAGTAAAAAGTGAATAGTGAAATTTTCGGGAATAAAAGTTAACCTGAAATTGCGAATTGTTACAGACATATTGATTGAATTAAAAGAACACTTATCTCAATAACACATGTAAGGTTTCAAGGGTTGAAAACCCTTGAAAAGCTGTAAAATTCGTATATGGTTCGGCCTTAGGGTTTCTCCAAACTTCTTCCTCTCTAATGAATGAAAATTAGAAAACTATATATAGATAATAGAGTCTGACGGCATCAAGAACAAATGGGTGACGCCGTCATCTCGCCGCCAAAATAATCATCGGACTGCCTTGATCTACATCTGATGCCATCATGTTGTCCATATTTCCAGGCCGTCACATGTTTAACTCTTGACACTCTACTTTGTGACGCCTTCATTTCTGTACTGGGTCGTCATGATCTTTACTCTTGACGCCGTCAAATTCTTCCTCTTGACGCCGTCACTCACTGTTCCCAGCTTGGAAATTAAGTCTTTGGCGTTTTCTTCACTTTTATACTCCAAAAACGTCCGAATTGCTTTCTTTTCCAGATTTCACTCCCAAAGTACCTAAAATCACAAAAGGAACGATTTAGGGTAATATTTGATCAAATAAATTCAATTCCGGGCTTAAATGACCCCCTAAAAACGGATCATTTTTCGCCTCATCAAACATGAACCGATGTGTACCAGGTTTTATTGGTTGTATTTAATGCATGAGCAAATTCTAGTGATCCCATGTTAGGAGCTTCTTAGCCGGCTCGACGTACGAGTGAAGTAGGCGCTCATAGGATTGGGGAAGTAAGTACGCCTCCCCATGAATGGTATTAAGGAATACAATCCGTCATCCACACAACTATAACAAGTAATTAACCTATAAAAGATATCTAGGGAGTAGTGAAATCTAAGTAAACACAATTCTCCCACATATTGCTCACACTCTAGTATAATTAGTTTTATTTTCATCTTTAGTATTTTATTTTGATTGCATCTTAGCATTGGGTTAGTTGACTAGCAACTAATTCCGCCCAACTCCTTCAAACCCGAGATTTTTATTTGCTTTCATAAAAACTAAAAAAATACAAAAAGAATCATCCCTCATCTCTAGACCTAGTCTTTAGGTTTTCTAATCCTAGCGACACTATTCCTAGCTGAACGATCAATCCCCCGGTACTTGTCATTATACTATACTACATCGATCAGGTACACTGCTTGGTGGGGGTTGTAAGCTTCTCGAGATCCCTCGAGAGTTAAAGCCTGGTGCAATCCCTACGCATCAATATATATATATATATATATATATATATATATATATATATACGTATATATATATATATATATATATATATATATATATATATATATATATATATATATATACGTATATATATATATATATACGTATATATATATATATATATATATATATATACGTATATATATATATATATATATATATATATATATATATATATATATATATACGTATATATATATATACGTATATATATATATATATACGTATATATATATATATACGTATATATATATATATACGTATATATATATATATATATATATATATATATATATATATATATATATATATATATATATATATTATATATATATATAACAGGAGGCGTTACACGCGTATTGCCCAGTCATTGCCATGTAATTCATTTTCTGCCATGTCATCAGCTATGTCATCATATTCTGGCCATGTAAGCAATTTTTATTAAATTTCTTTCTTTTTCATGTAATTGTAATATGTCCATGTCATCGCATTAATGTCCACATAAGCACTACTTTGGCTGTGAATTTCGGTAGGCATTTAACAAGCTAAAATTCGGATCTTTAAAAAATTTGATACTTGCAGGATTCGAACCTTGGTCTTGGCATCCAAAGACAAGCACTTCAACCATTGGATCAGGCAAGATTTTGTGATAGACATTTGAAAACAATAATGAAATGCTTAAATTGATGTCTTATAATAACATCTCAAATACGGAGTACAAAACATATTATGCATTATTAGAAAAAACATACGTATTACAAAAGAAAAACCCTAATCATCATAACTCTCCCAAAAAAAAAAACTCAGTCACGATTTTAGGGTAATAAACCACCACAGAATATGTGTGGAAGTTCACCGGCTTATAATGATTGTGGAACATTGCCGGTTACAGGTAAGTTAACGTGTACTTTTAGTTACCGTCAGATATACAGAATTACAAATTACCACTACATAATTTGACTATGAGTTATTTTTAACATAGCATGATATTGTAGTCTGCAATAGATAAACTGAGTAATGTTAGACACATTAGCTATTGCTTCTGATTTAGAATTTCGTAGCATCGACTTACAATAAACATGTCTGGATCAACATCATTACGGGTTTGAGGTTTGAGATTTGTTTACTTTTCTTTGAGTATAATATGGTGGATGATTGTCCAAATAGGTATCTTGATTACCAATTTATATACACACATGTATGCATGTCTTAACATGTACATGATACATGGGATATATTTGCCTGTTTATGTTCATAATTAACATATGATCTAACATACCAGTTGCACATGCATGTGCAAAGTATCTTAATGGAAGGGATCGTGGGTTCATGAATAATTATCGATAGGTCGCGTAAACTATGGTAGTGGATGAGGAGCTGTCAGAGGCGGTAAGAGGCAATGTTCGAGGTGGTATTTTTTGCATCAGAAATAATAACAGCAAAGATGGCACCACGAGTTCAGGTATTGCTTAAATGAATGATATATTTATTTTTTATTTTTTTGAAAATCAGTTGCGACACCAATGGTTCATCATATATAAGACAATAGGCTTACGCTTTATCATATGCAAATGGATGTTTGATGTATTTATTTAGTGCACACTGTCATTACAAGAACCTTTCTATTTAAAATTACAGACTTCTCATTGTTACTGTAGGGCGCCCTTGATGACTGGAGATTGATGAGTGCTCATGGAACTGCCGTTCGGGTTTCCACTGAAGATGAAATGGGAAACAGTGAAGTCGCACATAATGCTCTTGGTGATGGAAGGATCTTTGCTCAAGGGTGATCATTCTTCCGTTTAGTTTAACTTAATTTTCCTTTCAGTGTTCTTTTCCAACAGCAATGTAAATGTTCAACAGGTATTTACTTATTTCTCAAATATGATGACGTAATTTTGATCCAGATTTGTAGAAACAAAGAGGAATTTCACAGTGACTAAGGGTTATGTTGTGATTGCTAAGACCCCGTGTCTTCAGCCAGGTGATGTTCAGGTTTAGAAGGAGATTAATGTACCGGGTCTCGAGCATTTGGTTGATTTTTTGATATTTCCTCAGAAAGGAGACCGACCGCACACTTATATGGTAAAAATATGAGTAGTGCAAAAACGAGAAGTGCAAAAATCAGATTTGCTTTTACATGTTTCTTTGTGACCAGAGATGAACGATCTTACCTCATATGATCTTCAGGTATGCTTTTGTTTTTTTTATAATTACATATTGCATCAGTTCCCTATTTCTAATTTATGATTGATTAGGTATATTCAGAAAAGGATTCATGGCAAATGACATTCGGTTTCACAACATTGTTGGACCAGAAAAGAGAAAAATAGCAGGCAGTAGTGCTTTGTGTCACGTCAAAATGTTCTGCATTTTGCCTTATAAATTTGTAAGTTTTTTTAATTGAAAGCATGATTAGCATGTGGTTAAAAGCTAGGATCTCTTGCAAAAAATTCTGACATTAGACCGAAATCTTATATGTTCTCTTGCAACTTCACATCAGTTAAATTAGGGGTTTGATTAACATATGCAGTTGGAAGTGATTAACTCCTTATCGTGTCTCAAGTGGCAAGTGCTTATTTACTAACATCTATATATATGATTTAATAGGAAAAAATTGTAATAAGAACATCATTTATCTCTTTGACTTCGCCATAAATGAACTTTTGTTAGTAATAAAGTGACAGTCAGAAACATCGGCGTCCAAAATCTAAGGTTATTACTGCCACCTGTTCCATCACAAAACCAACAACACAGCTGGTATATGTATGGTAGCCCTTATGTTCCAGCGGTAATACTCTTACATTATATACACCTAATTCTCAAGTCGGATGTGCAGTAAAGGGAGTGCTGCAACTATCCGGGACCCCAGCCACGTACTACTACTTCAATCCCAACATTCCAGAGATAGAGGGAATACTAACAGTGTAAATATTACTATTACATTACTAATTAATTGAAAAAAATTCAATATCCTTCACATTATATGTTGTTTAAACAGGTACATGAATATGGAAGAACGATTCAGAAACAATGTCCCTTTAAAAACATTAAGAACATGGATGAAGTCAAAGAGATAAAGATGGATTGGATCTGCAGTTAGTTCCAGTTAATCAATCTCCATCTGCTGATAATAATTCCAAGCAGATTGTTCCTAAAGTAAGTTTTCAAGAGTAAGTTTTGTTGTATTTTGTTTTCTTCTATCTTTTTTATTTATGTTTAACATTCTTGCAGGTGGTTGAAAAGGTTTTGGCTGAGCCATAAGTCGAGAAATGGCTAAGAGTTCTGCACCAAACAACGCGCTGAAATTATGCAACTGAACCGTCTGGTACTCTGGTATGATGGCCCCTAATTACCAATAAGAGAGTCTTATTTTCTAGGCCTTTTTGAATCTAGAAAAGCTCATAAGCCTGTTTTTTCATTTTAATAGGAGTTTTTTTAACTTTATTTTGGAGCTTTTTCAAATTTATAAGCTCGGGTTTATGAGCTTATCAACTTGAGCTTATGAACTTCAATAGACCCCTAAGCCGGCCAAATAAGCTTAAATAGAGACCCCCTTAAATAAGACATAGGCTCAAGTTGATAAGTTGATAAGCCGGAAAAGTGAGCTTATAAGCTTTTTCAGTTTCAAATAAACCCATAAGCCTTAGAGAAGCTAATCCAAACACCCCTTAAGCGTGCCTATTATCCTGTGATATAAAACATCATCACTTGCATCTATTTGGTTCTAAATATTTTCTCATAGATATACATTGTACAATTCATAGTAATGTACAACGATTAGAGCGTAAACAAACTTAGGTTAGGACTAAGCTATATTATTTTATATGAATGGAGTGTTGTGTAATAGCAAAGAGACTTCCAGATTGGATTCTGTTGAACTAACTTGACTTAGCGAATAATTTGACTAGCCCCATTATGATCAGTAACCAAATAGGCTGCACCATTAGACCACTACGTATATTGTCCAGTCTAAACATCTTGACACATCTCTTCTTAATGAAATATAGCTTGGAATAACCATCAACAAGTTGATCAAAGATTGAAGCTATTAATATACCTTATCTTGCCTTCATAGTGCACTTTTAGCTTCTATGGCAAAAGAAGAAAATGTATGTCAAGCTATAGCCGCGTTATGATAAATGCTAATAGACTTCTGTATTCTAAACAAATTCACCTTTTAGGATGTTTTTGAGCTGTGTGAATTGTGTATTTGCATGTATCATATCATAATGTGTCACTTCTATTCAACAATTGCAAGGTGCTTCTCCAGAAGTTGTACCAATTTATGAACTTAATAAAATCATGAATATGACTGAAAGGGCAGTATAGGACATGGTGGATTTTTAAGTTATGCTTCGTTAAAAGAATATATCCCTTCAATTCTGTGTTAAATAAATGCATACAGTAAAAACTGGAATCCCTATGCTTGTCTATAAGCTATGGCCCGATTATCTTGGTCGTAAAAATAAGGTTAGAAGATGTTACAAGATGATTTATCTGATGTAGACGTTTAGAGTCATTCAGACCGTTTGACATGTTCCCCTCTTTTAGCTAATTTATTTGATCTAGAACCATTGACGTGTTTGAAATAAAACACAACCACAATCAGCTGACTTGTAAGTGAAATAAACCCATAAGCATTAGAGAAGCTAATTCATTGTTCATGTCAAATTAATCTCCCCCTCAGTAAGTTGAAACTGATTTAGTAGATGTGGAAGATAGTTAGAATCAGTTTAGCTATACGGGATTTGACTATCAGTGCTTTAGAAAGGAAATTTTAACAGTCAGATTCTAAACGCAATGCCAAACGCCTCTAAGATGTGAGGTTGGTTTCCCTGTGTACTAAAGTTTCCTTGAGGTCGGTCTAGGATTTTAATTACAGGCTGTTTGATTAGGAGGAAAAAGCTAAAGCAGGATAAAAATAAATTGTATTTCATTTTTTTTTTCATATTAAATGGTCAATATTTAATGATTCACAATAATTTCCTTATATATTATTTACCAATAACTAATACCTTCGTATACATATATCTTACTATTGAGGCAACACTTCTTTTCTGTGTGTTTTTCTTTCTGAATCTGTGTGCCTGTATGTGCCTATTTAGGGAAAGAAAATGGATTTTATTTAAATTCTCACAGGTTTTCATGAACATGCCTCTCGAAGTGTGTCAAGGAAGAGATCCTAAAGGCTTTTACAAGCTTGCGCGAGTAGGAAAGATTAGAGGTACTATTTTCACTTGTCTCTCCTATCTTTTTTGTAACCTAAATCAGTTCCTCCTATAACATAATAGGCAAACACGTAGAGCTTCTATTCATTTTGGCCTTATAAGATTTTAGTTCGTTTTTCAAACTGAAAATATAATGATTGTGAGGCTTATTAAATTGGCTTGGGAATAAATGAGGATGAGACACACAAATGAAGGAAGATTTTATTAAGTAATGTACTCAGTTGGATGATCTTAATGAGATATTTTAGAGGTGACAAGATGGGCGGGTTGTAAACGGGTCAAAGTGGGTCATTTTAGTATGGTTTGAAAGGGTTGGACCAGTGACCCGCAAACACTTTTTAGTCTTTTTTTTAAATAAATGAACAACTAATGTGTTAAGATTGATTACAAAACAACACTGTTAATGTCTTGTGTAGTAAATTATCTTACTACACAAAGGGATATGTCGATTTTACAACACTAATGATATGTAGTGTTCTTAGAACAACTCTCCCCGTTTGTGTATTGTGTAGTAAATTATCTTACTTAGCTTATTTCTTTATCTTAGATTTCAAGCATGAGTTTAAGGAGCAAGTAGAATTGAAAACAAAAAAACATTATTCGAAAGTGCATCAGTTGTCATCAGTCAAAATAGGTTTAATAAAAAGGTATGTTATTAAACATGACCACAAGTAATGGGTTTAAAATAGATAACTCTTTGATTATCAAATGGCCTATATTTTTAGTCATTACATTTGTGTCATTTAAACTTTGCAATATTCATACTTACTTTTTATTATTTTTCTGCTTTAGAATTTAAACAGTGAGGATGAAGCTAAATGGTGGAGTCATGATGGTCATAAATGGCAGGTGTTGGATCATTATGGTAGGTTGACCTTTTTCAGCCTTACTACATCAGCAACAATGAAAAAAATGACTTTAAGAAGATTATATGAGAGCATTTGAACAAAGAGCATATCCAGGTGCTCAATTGACATATATTTGTATTTATACCCAAAAGCATTAATTTATAGCAGGAGCGAAGCTCATGTGTGCTATATTGTCATTTCCATTTTGTATTACAGTTTATTTATCTCATTAACATAATGCAAATGGAGCATTACAAGTGGTGTTGACTGATCCCAATGTATTGGATTACTCGATCTGTCACGGGCCATTGTTCACCCCTGTCTTCCAGGTACAAGATGATGCTTCTTGCCTTGAATATTTTTAAAACCTCTCGCCCAATGTATTTTAGCGCTATTGTTCTGTGAGCATATTTGTGGATGCTTATCTTTAATTAATTTTTTTCTATTGCTATAAATTATGATGCAAGCCCCTCCTATAATACAAAAGATAAATTCACATAAGCTTTTTCAGTTGGTTATTTCAACTGTTTTTATTTTCATTTGGTGCAATTCCAGTGCTTGCTCATCTTGCATAGTTCATAAAAACAAGTTACATAAAACGACCTCAAAAGAGACGTTTAATAAAATGTCACATTCGATTTGATAAATCAGAGTACAAAGGTCCCAACAATTTATATTTAAAACTTAAGTTACAAGAGTTCAAAAATGACTCATTTGCATATTTAAAGAAAATAATTATCGAATGTGAAGAAAACAAGTCCTTCAATGTTTGATATCCACGCGACTCCGATTGCTCCCAATGCTCAGCTAGCCAAATAATACCTGAGAAAATACATGCTAAAAAGTCAACATAAAGTTGAGTGAATTCATATAGTTAATAAGTAATCGGTTGAATACAAGATAAATCAGTTTAAAATACGATGGGCTACGTTGTTATACGCCCATAATTTAGTTGACATGTAACAAATACAAGTCGGGAAATAAGATTTATAGCATTGAGCTCATGAAACCGAACCTTGACCTAGTTTAAATGCCCCTCACAAGGTATTCAATTGCCATTTACCTCAATTCTCAATATTATATGTCCGTTTGACCCACAGTTGTCAAATGAGCGCTACTCACCCGGACAGGCCCGCCAGGCCAAATATGGATATCTATAATACTAGCGTTTACGCACGTAATTAACGGTTCATGAAATTAGGGACTTGTTGGCAAGGTACTCAATGTCTATAATCAGGTAATCGGGTCAAGCATACCAAAAAGTACTTGTATTCAGTTTGTAAAACTAGCATGTATCCCCCTCGCGAGGTTTATAAAACATTAAATGAGTAAAGGCGAGGCTATAAACTCACCTTAAGTAATGGAGTGAAAGAGCACGAATAAAGACAACCGAAGAACCGAAGCGAAACTAGAAATGACCTATAACAAGAAACGTTTCTAAGTGAATGCTAATTGAATAAGAGATGGAATGTACATTGTTATACTTGATTCATACAGCCAAGGCATTATACTAAGGGTTTTCACAAGTCATATGTTCAAGGTTTCCAAAAATAGTAAGTTCCCGAGTAGTTTACCCATCACATTTCCCTAGTTTTATTAGTGGCTGAAAACTTTCCCCAACTTCCAAAAATCACTACTTTCAAACCGTAAGTCAAAATTTTAAGTTCTTTATATCCTTAGTTTCCTATAAGTCCCTAGTATACTGTAAAAATAATTTTACTCAAAAATTTGCAGGTATAAAGACTTTTTATAAATTTTCTTTACAGACCTGTCCTAAAGAAAAGTGTGACTGAATTTTACGGCTTACCGTATCGGCCATCATTTGAAATCTACAGGTCCTATAAAGGTGAGGGCCAATTGGAGGTGATAGCTCTATTTGTCTAGTATAGCTTACATGTTTA
>CM060704.1:183452373-183819873 GCA_030686995.1 Artemisia argyi
ATTAGTCAGTAGATTGTGCTTAGGTCTCTATTTACAATAGTTTCTTCAAAACTGTCTTATAAAAGTAGTGTTTGGATTTGCCTTTTACTCTGTGATCAAGCCTGTAGTTGTTGTTGTTGTTAGTTCATACAAGTCACATAGGGTCTTAGAAACTCAGGTCAACAATAAAAACCAAGTGTTGTTCATCAAAAAGTCAAAATCACATATAATCGGGCCTAATTAACCCTCTGTGTTGGTTAAAGAGTGGCATATGCCCCATTTCCATTCACAAGTGAGTGGTCTAGCTTAATTTAGCCTTAATATAGCTTATTAAAACAATATCAGTCATAAAATCAAGATTCAAGTTCACTTTAGTCAACAGAAAGCAAATATCAAAAAGTCAAAGTTCATAGTGTTTTTAGAAAATCAAAAATGGGAAGAATTGTTTGGATTTTTGTGATTGGATTAGGACCCTGAGCTTTTCACAGGTCATAGTGTGACAACTTAACTTTCAAAACCCACCATCAGCTTATTTTTGTGATTTTTATTCTAGCTTGTGCAGTAGCTTCTTTAAGCCTGCAGGGCAAGACCCTTTTTGCACCAGGGCACTTTGTAAGATTGGTCAAAATTTCAAACCCCCCCTCCAGGGTGCAAATCAAATTGTTAGACCCTGTTTCTTAGCTTTTTGGAAAGCTTGTCAGCTTATCTTTAAATTCTCAATAAAATTGGATCTCAGTTCCCTGTAGCATAGCTTATTTTGGCTTTGAAATTGGCTTATTTCACAAACACATACTGAGTGCTCAGTATTGATCACCAATATTCCCTAGACCATAGCTAGCTTATTAGTGGGCCCCAGTGCATGATTCTTGGCTTTTTGAAAAGCCAAGCAACCCATCTTGATAGTTCAGGGCTTATTTTACCATTTCAAGCTTATTTGGTAGGGCTGCAAGCAGCTTTTAGTTTGACCATTTTGTTGTGTACACTGAGTGACTCAGAGTTTGAGCCAAAATACCAAGCCCCACCTAGAATTCAATAATAAGCCATAAGCCCAGCTTATTGGCTTATTTTGAAGTTGACCAGGTCAACTTCCTATTTGGACTCTCTTTCACTTCTGTGGACCCCACAGAGGTCCAAAAGTCCTTGTTCAAGGCCTATGTTGGCCTTGTGTTTCATTAAGTGCTTATTTGGTTGTCATAGCTTATTCAGTGTGCTTATCTGTGCTTTTTGGCTTATCTTAAGTTGATATCCATCTGTCTTGGCTTATTAGTTCATTTGATAGCTTTTCCAATAAATCCACAAGTTATAATAAGCTAAGATCTCAACTGTTAAGCACAAGGGGGTGCACACAGCTTATTAATAAGCTAAAACAAAAGTGTCTTCATAAAAGTTGTTTATTTTTAACTAATAATCAGTTGTAAAAAAAGAAAAACCAACAAAAACCAACTTTAAAATTAGTGATAACTTCTATTTAATAGGATTTATCTTTTTAATTTTTCTTTTCAGCTTATTATTAAGCACTTCATCTTTTTTATATTTTTCTCAATTTTATTTCATCTTAAAGTATTTTCAGTAATTTTCCTAGATTTTTCTCTTTTAATTTAGTAATTATTAGAATTAATATTAGTTTAATTAATAATTAAGTAATACTAGTATATTAAATAGTTTTATAAATTTTTAGTTAACAATAGTACCTTTTTATATTTTTTTTAGGTTTTATAAATCATTAAGTATTTTTAGAAAATAGTCTCTTAATTACTACTATTCATTTTCTGATTTTCTTAATTAATTTAGTTAAATAAGATTTTAATTAATAAATAAGTAAATAATTAGTAAAATAGTCTAAATATAATTTTTATAAACTTTTTATAATTTTTTAGGATTCCTGTGATGGTTAATTAGATTTATAAATTTTTCTTTAAGTTTCTAAGTCATTTGTAGTATTATTAGTAATTTAAATTAGTTTAATTAGTTTAATTAATAAAATTAGTATTTAATTAATATAAAATCCACAAAAAGACATAAATAGGTATTTTTAGTTTCTAAATTTATTTTAAGTCATTTTATACTTTTAGAAATTAATTTTGAAATTTTCTAGTTTAAATTTGTAATATAAATCTTTTTAGTATAAGTTAAATAGTTTAAATTAAATAATTAAATAGTTTTTATTTAAATAATAAATAATAAATATTAAAATAATCAAAAAAATAATTTTCTTTTTAATTAAATTTTCTTTTAAATATTAAGTTTGTAAAATTTTCATTTGCACCCCCTGTAGTTGTAAAGTGTTTAAAACTCACCTTTTCTTCTGTCTGTAATCAAATCTGATTTCTAATTTGTGTACTTGTAATCATATATGTGTTTCTATAATTGTAAATATTCTTTCAGTTATTCAAATACCAAGTAATCAGTAGTATAATCAATTCCAAATCTTTATTAGTTACTGTCCTCGGTACCACTCATTCCCACAAACGTTTAAAATACAATTTCAATATAGTTGGGACTTAACGACCTGGGGATTTCCCTGTACTTCCACGGATTTTAATACTTGGCTTTTTCTCCCAGGTGGGCCTATCAACTGCACCCGGTTGACTGGTTGGTTTGGGAGGAGTCAAAATTTGGCGCCGCTGTCGGGGAGGTTGTGGCGTGTTTCAAAACGTTTTTAGGTTTAGTGGTTTTTAAAACCCCTCCTGTACAAATACTATCACTTTGTAAATTTTTGTAAAAATCAAAACCATAATTGAAAAAGTTCATTAACACTTTTCCTGAAGTGTTAAAAACACCAAAAAAAAAATCATAAACAACAAAATAAACTGTGAAGTTAAATTACTTCGTTTACTTTAAGATTACAACCTACACAGGTGGAATACGGAAGTTCTGACATTAAATAGCGAACTAAAAAGAGATCCATTCATTCTCTTCCGCCACCCTGCGAGTAATCTTAAAGGAATGATTTCGGTTAACGAATCAGTTACAAAAATATTTTCCAAGTTTTTTCACCCATACACGAAAAGCCGAAAACATTTTTACTGTGAATAATTACATAAAAGATTACCACCGCAAACCAAGGCAGAACACCTACCAACTGGGGGTGTGAACATAATAAGTTCCCAAACATAAGATAAAAACATGCCATTGTATCCTTGTGAATGGTGTACCTTTTCTAAAGAAGCCATTCGCCTGTGATTATTGGTTTAAGTTCACTGTGGTTTTGCCTCGAGCTTGTTTTGAAAAAAATTGTTTTTAGTGCATGCGCACTCGTTCACAGTCACGACGTAATCGTCATAGAAACGTAACCGAGTTACGTACTGTTGAAGAAGAACACACGTTAAAAATGGACAACGAGCCCCCACATCCTCCCAAGGATGAGATAGTTCCTGACACCCGAACAATGGAGGAACTATGTCAACCTACCATGCACGGGAGAGGTGGACCCATTGCACCACTTACAATTGGAGCCTCGGATTTTGGGCTAAAACACAACATGATACAGCAGGTCCAAAATTCGTGTCAATTCCACGGTTTGCTGGGTGACGATGCTAACAAGCATCTCGATAAATTTTTAACCGTCACCCAGAGCATGAAACAAAATGGCGTCACCGAAGACGGCCTACGTTTATACATGTTCCCATATTCTCTCACTCATCATGCGATTGCTTGGTTCGATCGAATTCCTAAGAATTCGATCCATACCTTTGATGAGATGGTTACTAAGTTCTTAGCTAAATACTTTCCACTATCCATGGTTACAAAGCTAAGAAACGATATTAGTAACTTCAGACAGCTTCCCGACGAGTCCTTATTTGAGGCATGGGAACGCTACAAACTTGCTATTGATCGGTGTCCCAATCATAACATGCTTCTTGTCACCATTATTGATACCTTTTATAATGGTTTGACACTTCGTCATCGTGACACTATCAATGCTGTTGCTGGGGGCACCTTTATGAAAAGGACCCCTGAAGAGTGTTATGACTTAATCAAAAATATGACTGCCCATCACAACTTTTGGGACTCCTTTGCAGAGAGGAATGACTCATGTAAGTCAGTCACGCCGACAAATAATGAAATAGCTGCCTTTACCAGAAAGTTTGATGATTTGTCTGCTGCGGTTCTACGAATTCACCAGACAAATCAAAATCAGCAGATCAAAACTGTCAGTTGTGAAACCTGTGGTGGTCCACACTCGTACCATGAGTGCCCAGCCTCCGGTGGCTTCGCTCAGGAGAACGTATTCGCAGCTCAAGGTTCCTACAATACGGGAGGTAATTCTTACTAACCGCAAGGGGACCGAAATCTGTTGAGTTATCGTTCCAATAACTACATTGGACCACCGGGATTTAATCAGTCCCAGAACCAAAACGGTAAAAATAGAAACCAGAACTTTAAACAGAATCAGAACCAGAACCGAATGAACCAAGGTTTTAACAACCAAGGGAATTTCAACTCTGGTTAACACCAGGTTCAACAAAATCAAAACCAAGGGAATTATAACCGTAATCAAGGTCAGAACAATTAACATCAGGGTAATTTTCAACAAAAAAATCACTTCCAGGGTAATAACAACCAGCAACATGGGAATTTCCAGAACAATCAGGCTCAAAATTTTCCTAATCAAAATCAGGCCATTGTTCCAACTGGACCATCATCTGATGAGTTATTAAAACAGTTTATGAAATCCCAAGATGAACTGAACAAAATGCTGGTCAGTCAGATCTCTGAATTGAAGAAGTCTTTAAATGATTGATGAGTGTGTAAATACTCATCATTTCTGTCACATTTAAACTGCAAAAACATCTGAAAACACACAGGAATGCCTTAAAATACATAAAATATCCCTGGATTGTGTTTTTTATGCAAAAGGATTGAAAACTGATGAAAAATAACATATTTCACATAATTTACAGTTTCAGTCCTTGAACTTTGACAAATTGGCAAAAATAGTCCCTGGTAACCCAAAACTTGTTAAATATCATCTAAGGTCCTTAGGGATTCATAAGTTGTCAAAACTAGTCCTTTAAAAGATAAAAATTTCAAAATGACAACTTTAGTCCCTCAAGTTTGAAAAATGTCAAATTTAGTCCTTAAGGTTTTGAAAATGGAAAAATATTAAAAATAAACCTTGTACTATTCATGATTAGCATAATTGGTCCTTGTGATAACATTGTTATATTTACAGGTTTAGTCCCTCAAAAATCCAAATATTACAACATTGGTCCTTGGGCTTACATAAACCATAAACCATCCGGACCCTTAATAATAAACAAACAAACCACAACCATCACCCAATCCAACCCACCCTTACCTTTTACCCAGGCCCAAACAAACCCCAGCCCAATCCCTTTAATAATAAATGTTGACATAAATAATGTGTGAAAACGTTATTCATATCTTTCGATATCTCTATATTTTGACGATCACAAAATGTAAAATCGACAATCGTATAATTACTACGTAAACAAGTATTAAGCTAGTTTATATCACTATATCCAACTTAATCACTTAAGGTATGGATAAACAAGTGCTTAATACATCTCATGATCAAAGGGGTATTTAATTAACTAACACAAAGTTTATTTAATCATATAAACATATTATATATTTTTGAAAAACACTTTTGGTAATTAAGAAAAATGTTTTATTCATACTAAATATATGAATTCAAATTTTTAACCAAAATCAGTTAGTTTTTCACCAAATAAACTTTCCCCACTAAAAGACAAGGATTCTGGCCGTTTCAGCTGGGCGGCCCCCTTAATTATAAGGGGCGGTCCCCTTAATTTTAAGGGGGCCGGCCTTGATTTAAGGGGACCGGCCACGCTCCTCTGTCAGAATCTTTTGCCTATAAATACCACCTTAAACCTGGATTTTTGACCCACCTTTTGCATGAAATTTTCAGATCTATAACTCTCTAAACATCCTCTAAAACCCTTTGATCATTTGTATATTAATCCTTGTTTCAAGTGATTCAATCCCTCATCATCCATTCTCATCCAAAGTGCAAAAGAAGAACACTCTTTCTACAACCAAGTTCAAGAAGTGTTGAAGAGTAGTTGTGCATAGTGTATATATACATTCATTTGTGAATATTGTGTTGTGCTTGTTATATATTGTTTAGAAGATATAGAAGTTGTGTAGGAAGTAGAAGTTGATTAGTAGTGAAGTAGATTAGTTGTGAAGATTGGTGTGAAGTAGAAGATCGGTGTGTAGAAGATAGTTGTGAAGAAGATTGGTGTGTAGTATATTGGTGTGAAGAAGTTGTGTAGAAGTTGTGATCAAGTTGTGAAGTTGTGTGGTGTGTAAATTGGTGTGTAAGGTTTTCTCCGCCAAAAGGGAGTTTGTTGACATAGTGAAGAAAACTCTCGAGTAGGTGACTCGGGGAGTGGAGTAGGAACAAGGAAGGTGTCCTTGTAGCCAAACCACTATAAATCCTTGTGTTGTGGTTTGATCTTTCTAACTCTTCTCATTACTTATTTATTTACCTTTACTATATTAGCTTTGTTAGTTAGTTACCATACAATTGTTCATTTAGTGCAAGCATTGAGTTCACATAAACTAGAATCGAAGCTTTTAAAACAAACTTATGTTTATAAATTTAAAAGGACGTAAAACTATTCAACCCCCCCCCTTCTAGTTTTCCACAATTGGTATCAGGAGCCACGTCTAGCAAGATTTTTAAAATATATTGTATTTTAAAACTTGTAACGATCTATGGAATCTGAAAAATATTTAGAAGGGCAATCTATGCAAAGACCACCACTATTTGAAAGTGATGGATTTTTATATTGGAAAAATCGATTTGAAACTTATGTGAAATCAAAAGATCTAGATCTTTGGCATATTATTACCAATGGTGATTTTTTACCTATCCAAAATAACCCCGAAACTAAGAAAGATGAAATCGTACCTTTTGAAAAACAAAATGATAATTTAAAAAGAAAACTTGCTAAAAATAATGAAGCAAAAATGGTTCTTTACAATGCGCTACCACGTAAAGAGTACGAAAGGATCTTTATGTGTGAAACCGCAAAAGAAATTTGGAACTCTTTGTTAATAACCCACCAAGGTAATAATCAAGTCAAAGATAACAAAATAGATCTACTTGTACAACAATATGAGCAATTCACGATTCCGGAAGAGGAATCAATTGATAATGCTTTTGCTAGATTTAACACTATAATCACAAGTTTAAAAGCACTTGATGAGAATTTCCCTAGTAAGAATTTTGTTAGGAAGTTTCTTAGAGCTCTTCACCCAAAATGGCGAGCTAAAGTGACAGCTATTGAAGAATCGAAGAATTTGTCAACGCTACAACTTGATGAATTAATTGGTAATTTAAAAGTCTACGAAGCTATAATAAAGAAGGACTCCGAAATGGTTAAAGGGAAACGAGAGCAAAGCAAGTCAATCGCCTTGAAAGCTAGAAAGGAATCCAACAACGAAGATAGCTCATCTTCCGAAAGCGAAGACGAAGAATATGCCATGGCCGTAAGAGATTTCAAGAAATTCTTCAAAAGGCGAGGAAGATTCGTTAGACAACCACACGATGAAAGAAGAACATCTCAAAAGAATAATGATGACAAGTATAGCAAGAATGAGAGAAAATGTTTCAAGTGTGGTGATCCGAATCACCTTATTGGAAAATGTCCAATGATGACAAGAGATCAAAATCAAAGAGCGTTTGTTGGAGGTGCTTGGAGTGATAGCGATGAAGATGAGAAAGAAACAACAAAGGAAGAAAAGTGTCTCATGGCTAAAACATCAAGTGAGGTACGTTCCGAAACCGAATATTTTAGTGATGAAAATTTATCATTAGATGAAAAAGATTTAGATAGTGAATACAATAGATTATGCAAACTAGGACAACAAGTTATGGCTAAAAACAAATCACTAAAATACATAAATAACCAATTAGAAAATGAAGTACTTGAACTAAAAATTAAAATACATCAACTTGAGAAAGGTAAAGAAACTTTTGAAGAATGTAAATCATGTCAAGTGCTTAGAAGTGAAAACAACAAACTTAAGGAAGAAATTTGTAAACTTGATAAATTTGAAAATAGTAGTAACTCACTTAGTAAAATTATAAGTATTCAAAGAATATCCGGAGATAAAACCGGTCTAGGTTTTAACTCAACCGAAGCCTCAATAAGTGAAGTTAAAAATGTTAAATTTGAAAGCGAACTCAAGGAACTAAAACCTTCAAAATCTAATCCTGAGAATATACTCATAAATGATAAGAAAATACATCTTGCTAGTAATGAAGAAATAAAACCGTTTTATAAACCTTCTTTAAAAACCGAAGTAGGATCGTCCAAAACTAAAACAAGATCTAAAACTCCACCACCTAGGAAACCTAATAATTCTTACCCTAGACCTAAAACACCTCAACCAAGAGTAAACCAAAATAGACAAAACTTTAACAATAATCAACAAATGTGGAACTTCAATCCATGGGGAATGTTTCCACCATATATGCACCCAAGTCAAATACAAAACATGTTCGGGGCAAACAACTTTGGTCAAATGAGACAATGGGGACCAACGTGAAAACTTTCGCCATTCATACATGGAAATCTTTGATGTCACCTCGTGTTCGGACTTTCCCTTGAAGATTTTGAAGTTAAACGCATTGAAGACGAAAGGTACACATTTCCTTTTATTTCCTTGTCAACAAATGCATGCTTAGTTTAGTATCTAGTTTTTACGTGATTTTGATTGGTTCATTATTCCCTCTAATTTTATTTCTATACATATATATACTTATTTACTTATACTATATTGTGACACCCCCAAAATTTACAACGCAGCGGAATACCAATTTGGGTGTCACTTCATAGTTCATAGACACAAGTTACATAAAAACGACCTCAAAAGAGACGTTTAATAAAATGTCACATTCGATTTGATAAATCAGAGTACAAAGGTCCCAACAATTTCTATTTAAAAGTTAAGTTACAAGAATTAAAATATGACACATATGTATATTTTAAAGATAAAAAATTATCGAATGTGTAGAAAACAAGTCTTTCAATATTTGATATCCACGCGACTCCGATTGCTCCCAATGCTCAGCTAGCAAATAATAATACCTGAGAAAATACATGCTAAAAAGTCAACATAAAGTTGAGTGAATTCATAGAGTTTATATAATAAGAAGTTGATCACAATATAATTCAATTTAAGAAAATGATGGGCTACGTTGTTATACGCCCATAAAACGTATTATTACACTAAGCTCATGACATCGATGCCTTAAGAAATATGTATATAAATTTGCCCCGGTAGGTGCCTTGCCAAGCACCTAGAGACCTCAAATATAGTGCATCCTCTCCGGACGGGAGAGTTCAATCCCAATAGATCTATTCACAATATTCGCGCTCACTACTCATAGTGATTAACGATTCATGATGTGGGGACTTCATGGCAATAGTAGTACTTAGTGTCAATAATACATTCAATTTAGAATACAGTTTTCAAATCAGTTGTGATCCTAATAAAAATAAGTAGCATGTATCTCCCCCACGGAGTTTGTAAAACAATTGAAGTAAAAGGTGGGGCTATGAACTCACCGAGAAGTAGTGCCAGTGTAGAAATCAACGTAGAAGGAACGGACGCCGAAATTCAACCGTTACCTATATTAAATGATACGCGATCATGATCGATACTTATGAAAAATATGGAACTTATAATGACCATAAAAAATATATATATATATTTAGAAGATGCATGACATTTTATAACTAGGAATCCATGAGACTTACCACTTATTGTTTCTATTAGATTACACATTTTCTGAAATTATAACATTTTTAGCTAGTCGGTCGACACACCACAAGGTACGTTAAATGGTCAAACTAGTTGCTCTCCCTCTAGGATAACACACTTATATATGTCTATTAGCTATAGTAGCTAACCCATAAACCATAGGTAATCCCAACCTTTTATGAAAGACGCACCAATGTAACTTGTTCTAAAACAGGGTCTGCTGGACTTTGCAAAAGTTTGGCTACAGCAGACCCACTAAAAAAAATTATAAAAATCTAAAAAAAATACAGAAGGTCACACATATCTTGGGAAAGTTCCAGTTTAAATTTCAGCCAAAAATATTAAGTTTTGACCCGTCTTCACAACACATCTCTACAACTGAAATTCTGGACGCTAAACTCAGTTTTGACACTTGATCTCATAAACCCCAATTGAACCACTTCTACCCATTTACAATCAAAACGGCCTTATGTTCTGGAAAAAATACTCAAAATACTATATTTTAGAATCCGGAAAATCCAGAAAACCTATTTTTATGACCAAGATATCCTTCTCGCAAAATGGGTCAAAATTCTGCCTAAAACCAAAGTGTGCAGAATTTTGCCGAATGGTTTTTCAAACTTCAAAATGGCGTATCTTTTTCGTTATAAGGAGTTAGAAGCCCCGATTTTTACCACACAACCATTATAACAATGTCTATCGTATCAAATACCAAAAACTCAGTTTATGACACACAAATTTAGCCAACACAAACACAAATTTTCTGCCATATTCCTATAGGTTTCTTTCAACCTCTTCAACACCATTCAAGACTCAAAAACCCTAAACTAACCTATTCTCCACTACCTAAACCTAATTGATTATCCTCAATCATCCACAACTCAATAATCATTATTCTAACAATTTACCCATGGATTCCTAATCATAGATTTCAACATGCATGCATATATCTAAACCAAAAATCAAATTAAAATCAAAGAAAATACTTACAAAAGAAGTATATAAACAAGTAGATGATCAAAACCACAAACCCACGTGGTTTTGATGATTGGCCGAACACAAAGAGGAACAAAGGAAAACCAAAAACTTGATTTGATTCACCAAAATTTGCTTAAAAACTCTTAACTTTATACCCTTGATGATCTTCTTGCATTTAATTATACCAAAACCCTAAAATCAAGATTTTAATAAAAATTTAGAATTCAAGAATCTTGATGCATGGTGAATTTTAGTGGAAAAGATTAATGGGGTTTTATGTAAGAATGATATTAGAGTAGTTTGGAAGTGAGTTGGAGAATTTTTATGAATGGTGATGGTGGTTTGGTGTGGGATGTCGTGAGCAGGAAGGAGGGAGAGGGGCAGGTCATTTTTTTTTTTTTTTTTTTTTTTTTTTTTTTACATATGTGATGGTGTATGTTGCATATTTAAGACAGGTAAGAAATTATATTATAGGGGAGTGTTTGGTTTGGCTTATTGTTGGAGCAAAATAGACAAAGGGAGTGTTTGGTTGTGTGTTTTGTAGGAGCTAATGAAAAGAAAAGAGGTGTTTGGTTTACATGTTAAGTTTATAAATTACATTTTTATTTTTTTATTTTATTATTTTTTTTTTAAAACATTTATACTACAATATTTGTTTTAAAACACTTAATTAAAATGTTATAAAGTTTGAAAATATTTACACGGTTTTCGGCTAAAACGCGGAAAAATTAGAGACACTAAAATAAAATAATTATGCTCATGAAGCTAAAATATGAAATTGTTGATTTCTTAAATGATTTAACAAATAAATATCCATGGCACGACGCGGAATTAGTTAAAAATGACAATTTTTTATAAAACGATTAGAAACAAAAATAATGAATTCCATAAAAATTAGTAATAGAATAATAGGTAGGTTCACTTTGTTAAAACTTTAAAACGTAAATTTAAATCGCGTAAAACGTAAAGGTGCAAGGTTTATGTAAAAATGGAAAAATTGAAAAGTGACTTTTAAAATAGGATTGTAAGGAACCAAAAATGCAATAAAAAATGTAGAGTGGGCATAGTATTGTGTCGGTTGAATTGATTGAACGTGTTATGACGAAACATGGATAACTTCCGACGAAGTTAATTATTTAAAAATATGATTGTTAAATAATAAAATACCAAAACTTATTGACATGAAAATTTTGAAATGTCACAGCACGTACCCCTTAAGAGAGCGACGTCCCGGCGCTCAATTCGTCTTAATCCCTGAATGGTTTAATTGTGAAGAGATGACGATATAGACAAAGTCATCGTTGATGCTTCCAACGGAAGTTGAATGATCAAAAGCCAAAGCATCAAATATGTTCAATGAACAAGAGTGAATGGGTTGAAGAATTCTAACAATTCGTCAATTCTTGCAAGCGGATAATAGTACACTACTATTAACTTATCAAGCTCGCGGCGGTCGATAAAAGATCGGAAAAAAAAATCCACATAACAAATTACGAGTCGAGAGGAGTTCATAGCCAAAAGAATGATTTGTACACACGCTATGGTGGATACACATAAGCCCACTCATTCATAACTCGTCAATTACATAAAGAGGCGTCCCAATCCATGTAAGTGATGATTTATGAATTTATGGTTCGGCGGTTTATAATTTCCTTATTCAAATGAAGAAGCGTCCCAATTCATTTCAATAAGACGATTATAAATCATCCTACTTAAGTATGTCCGTCACAAAACAGAATACACAATAAGATCAAGTGTTACAATAAATAAAAGGATGTCTAACTAACGACGTGATTCATCAAAATCATGAGAAGTAACAAGAATAATAATATGACATTAGTCAATCGCATTCGCAAAGGTAAGTGCCAAAGGATAGCACGATCCGGGATGACAAGTTAAGGTCGTACTCCCATCAATTGGAAGATTTCAAAATAATGGATAACAAAAAGAACAACATACGTGATTCAAAGGCATAAGAAGAATGTTCACACTCGGGGTTGAACAATAAAATTACTAGTGAAATTGACAAAGTACACCGAATGTCAATATCATCAAAAGGAAATAAAGTAGTGAAAATGTTTCAGAGATCACCACATCGTTCATAAGAGGTTAAAGTAAACGAATTCATTAATACATGTAATAGTAGTATATCAGTAATTTAGTTTATAGATGATGGTAAAGTAGTTTGTAAGAGAGTGGAAAGCATTGTATTAAAATTTTTAGCGAAAATGGTTTAAAAGATGGTAGTAAACTAGTTTTACAAGGTAATTTACCAAATAATTTGTAAAGGGGTGACAAAATAGTCAATTCTGAACTAGTCAGAGCTAAAATAGTGGTGAATCATGTTATTAGTTTGTAAGGTAGTAGTGGGGTAATTTATTGACATGGTGCTATAGAGACTGAGTGTAAAGAGTCGGATAAAACGTTTATAATAAATATCCTTATACAAATAAAAAGTAACGCTCTTGTAAATAGTATAAATAGTCAAGAGAAAATCAAGTGTATATAGATAGTCTTTTATATAATTTGTATCAATTCGAAAAAGGGTGCAAAAATGCTCAGAAAACATAAGTTTACGGGGAGTAAAGAAATCAAGAGGAATTGATAAATTGTAACGAGTTTCGCCATCAGATGTAATGATAGTATATAAGGTTATGAAAGAGTTTATAGACCATTGTAATCACCTACAATATCTAACATATAAAAGAAACCATTGTGCAACTCACAATGTTAATGAAGTAAATGAGACCATTGTGCAACTCACAATGTCTTAATAGTAAATGAGACCATTGTGTACTCACAATGTCTTAATAGTAAATGAGACCATTGTAATCACCTACAATGTCTTGAAAAAGTTTCATAGATCACAAGAATGTAAGAGTAGGCATGAGAGAGCAAAATCATGACTAGGGATATATTCATTAGTCATATAATAGAAGTATGGATGCAAAATAGAGCATATAAGTTACCTGGGAGCAAGCGTACGCGGATATCGAACAATGGTGAAAGACTTTAAAAAAAATTCGAAAATCAGTTATAGTTTAGGTTTTGAAAACGACCTAATTCGCTATAACTAATGCTCTGATGCCATTCTGAAACACCCCCAAAATTTACATCGCAGCGGAATACCAATTTGGGCGTCACTTCATAGTTCATAGACACAAGTTACATAAAAACGACCTCAAAAGAGACGTTTAATAAAATGTCACATTCGATTTGATAAATCAGAGTACAAAGGTCCCAACAATTTCTATTTAAAAGTTAAGTTACAAGAATTAAAATATGACACATATGTATATTTTAAAGAAAAAAAGTTATCGAATGTGTAGAAAACAAGTCTTTCAATATTTGATATCCACGCGACACCGATTGCTCCCAATGCTCAGCTAGCAAATAATAATACCTGAGAAAATACATGCTAAAAAGTCAACATAAAGTTGAGTGAATTCATAGAGTTTATATAATAAGAAGTTGATCACAATATAATTCAATTTAAGAAAATGATGGGCTACGTTGTTATACGCCCATAAAACGTATTATTACACTAAGCTCATGACATCGACGCCTTAAGAAATATGTATATAAATTTGCCCCGGTAGGTGCCTTGCCAAGCACCTAGAGACCTCAAATATAATGCATCCTCTCCAGACGGGGGAGTTCAATCCCAATTGATCTATTCACAATATTCGCGCTCACTACTCATAGTGATTAACGATTCATGATGTGGGGACTTCATGGCAATAGTAGTACTTAATGTCAATAATACATTCAATTTAGAATACAGTTTTCAAATCAGTTGTGATCCTAATAAAAATAAGTAGCATGTATCTCCCCCACGGAGTTTGTAAAACAATTGAAGTAAAAGGTGGGGCTATGAACTCACCGGGAAGTAGTGCCAGTCTAGAAATCAACGTAGAAGGAACGGACGCCGAAATTCAACCGTTACCTATATTAAATGATACGCGATCACGATCGATACTTATGGAAAATATGGAACTTATAATGACCATAACAAATATATATATATATATATTTAGAATATGCATGACATTTTATAACTAGGAATCCATGAGACTTACCACTTATTGTTTCTATTAGATTACACATTTTCTGAAATTATAACATTTTTAGCTAGTCGGTCGACACACCAAAAGGTACGTTAAATGGTCAAACTAGTTACTCTCCCTCTAGGATAACACACTTATATATGTCTATTAGCTATAGTAGCTAACACATAAACCATAGGTAATCCCAACCTTTTATGAAAGACGCACCAATGTAACTTGTTCAAAAACAGGGTCTGCTGGACTTTGCAAAAGTTTGGCTACAGCAGACCCACTAAAAAAAATTATAAAAATCTAAAAACAATACAGAAGGTCACACATATCTTGGGAAAGTTCCAGTTTAAATTTCAGCCAAAAATATTAAGTTTTGACCCGTCTTCACAACACATCTCTACAACTGAAATTCTGGACGCTAAACTCAGTTTTGACACTTGATCTCATAAACCCCAATTGAACCACTTCTACCCATTTACAATCAAAACGGCCTTATGTTCTGGAAAATATACTCAAAATACTATATTTTAGAATCCGGAAAATCCAGAAAACCTATTTTTATGACCAAGATATCCTTCTCGCAAAATGGGTCAAAATTCTGCCCAAAACCAAAGTGTACAGAATTTTGCCGAATGGTTTTTCAAACTTCAAAATGGCGTATCTTTTTCGTTATAAGGAGTTAGAAGCCCCGATTTTTACCACACAACCATTATAACAACGTCTATCGTATCAAATACCAAAAACTCAGTTTATGAAACACAAATTTAGCCAACACAAACACAAATTTTCTGCCATATTCCTATAGGTTTCTTTCAACCTCTTCAACACCATTCAAGACTCAAAAACCCTAAACTAACCTATTCTCCACTACCTAAACCTAATTGATTATCCTCAATCATCCACAACTCAATAATCATTATTCTAACAATTTACCCATGGATTCCGAATCATAGATTTCAACATGCATGCATATATCTAAACCAAAAATCAAATTAAAATAAAAAAAAATACTTACAAAAGAAGTATATAAACAAGTAGATGATCGAAACCACAAACCCACGTGGTTTTGATGATTGGCCGAACACAAAGAGGAACAAAGGAAAACCAAAAACTTGATTTGATTCACCAAAATTTGCTTAAAAACTCTTAACTTTATACCCTTGATGATCTTCTTGCATTTAATTATACCAAAACCCTAAAATCAAGATTTTAATAAAAATTTAGAATTCAAGAATCTTGATGCATGGTGAATTTTAGTGGAAAAGATTAATGGGGTTTTATGTAAGAATGATATTAGAGTAGTTTGGAAGTGAGTTGGAGAATTTTTATGAATGGTGTTGGTGGTTTGGTGTGGGATGTCGTGAGCAGGAAGGAGGGAGAGGAGCAGGTCACTTTTTTTTTTTTTTTTTTTTTTTTTACATATGTGACGGTGTATGTTGCATATTTAAGACAGGTAAGAAATTATATAATAGGCGAGTGTTTGGTTTGGCTTATTGTTGGAGCAAAATAGACAAAGGGAGTGTTTGGTTGTGTGTTTTGTAGGAGCTAATGAAAAGAAAAGAGGTGTTTGGTTTACATGTTAAGTTTATAAATTACATTTTTATTTTTTTATTTTATTATTTTTTTTTCAAAACATTTATACTACAATATTTGTTTTAAAACACTTAATTAAAATATTATAAAGTTTGAAAATATTTACACGGTTTTCGGCTAAAACGCAGAAAAATTGGAGACACTAAAATAAAATAATTAAGCTCTTGAAGCTAAAATATGAAATTGTTGATTTCTTAAATGATTTAACAAATAAATATCCAAGGAACGACGCGGAATTAGTTAAAAATGACAATTTTTGATAAAACGATTAGAAACAAAAATAATGAATTCCATAAAAATTAGTAATAGAATAATAGGTAGGTTCACTTTGTTAAAACTTTAAAACGTAAATTTAAATCGCGTAAAACGTAAAGGTGCAAGGTTTATGTAAAAATGGAAAAATTGAAAAGTGACTTTTAAAATAGGATTGTAAGGAACCAAAAATGCAATAAAAAATGTAGAGTGGGCATAGTATTGTGTCGGTTGAATTGATTGAACGTGTTATGACGAAACGTGGATAACTTCCGACGAAGTTAATTATTTAAAAATATGATTGTTAAATAATAAAATACCAAAATTTATTGACATGAAAATTTTGAAATGTCACATATATCTAAATATATATATATATATATATATATATATATATATATATATATATATATATACATATATATACACTTAGCTATATCTAGGATCTTATAACCTAGAAAATTCATTTGTTGATTTTCTAGAACTAGAAATTGTTCGTTTACGAACCTTTTCTTTTCCCCATTTGCCTTACTGAATTTTAATGTTCAACAACCCTCATGCTGATGAAGAGAGATGAGTCGAAAAATCTATGGATGAAACAAACTCCCGGCTTCCGTTGCATACGTCTCCTTCCTTTATTCTCGTCTTATAAGCCCATACTACATACATATATATATATATATACATATACTTATGAACCTTCCACAACGTTCTCGTGTACTTGACAACTTGATAAATTTCATCCGAAATGATCAAGAAAATTTAATTGGCAAATTGTCAAGTAAAAGTGTCAAGTAATTCCTCTCGTGCGAATACCCTCCAACGTATTTTTGATTAAATATAAATCTAATACATACATATAAATATTTTCTTATTCTTTCCAGAAACCAAAATAAAAAATATCGAATTTTGGAGGGCGGCCCCCTTAATGTTTAAGGGGACCGGCATCAAATTAAGGGCGGCCCCCTTAATGTTTAAGGGGGCCGGCCATCTGATAGCTCAAACCCGTTTTTCTCCTTTTTCCTTTTGCCAAACACTCCATTTTTTCATACTCCCCTTCCCCTGCTTCTGCTGTGACAAAAACCAAAACCTAAAAACCTCTCAAATCACTTCCAAATCACATAATTCGGGTTAATTCTCAAAGGGCAAATTCATCTAACACAATCACCATTACGTATTGTAAGTTTTTCATAACACATTTCATCTAATTTCATCTTATTTGGTCATACTCATGATTATGCATGTTTTATAAAATTCTTCAATTTCACAATTTCTTTCGAATTAAGTCCTAAAACTCTATAACCGAATGCTTCCCCTAGGTTTAGAATGATCAATCAACACTAGAAACTAGTAATTATAAACTATCATGTCGAAAATTTTTGAAAAATTTCATACACACCTTTTCAAAATTTTTTGTAAACTCATTGTTGAATAATGATTTGAAAACGTGTTAAAACTAATCACATTGTACTTTTGTAACTTGTAAAACTTGAAATTACATTTTTCGACCAAGAAAAATTATATTGGTTCACGATATAGGGGTGTTTGGATTATGTCCAAATAATATCGAAACCTAGAAATTATAATTTTTATAAAACCTTGTTGCAATTATAAACCTAAAAATTGCTTATCGGACTCGTCAAGATATATAATTCATATATATATATTGACATACTAGGGGTATAAGTCAATAGTTAAGGAAGCGTTTGGTTTATTACTAAAAATGACATTTTTAAGTAAAAATACAAACCATCTTTTTCAAAAACAAATCACATGCATAAGAAACTCGCAAGAAATAGCTAGTTTTACAATCTAATGTAAATCTAGTAAATTTCATGATATATTAAGATGTTTAAAAGGGCGTTTGGATTTGTCCATAACTACTTATTAAACATCTTAAAGTATATCTAGAACGAGTTAAAAACAATATTAAGGAACATGGTAATCTACTTCTTAGGATTAGTAACGAAGTACGTTTATGTTCCATCATAAGCCTTAACAATATACATATACTTTTATCCTTCTTTATATTTATTTTGGTCTTTTTGTATTGTTGATGTGTTTAGGTGAAAATGCCAAAAGCAACTACCGAAGATCTTTCTCATACTAAAAATTACATTCCTAAAGTTTCCCAACTCCCTACCACATCTCCTTCCATTGGACTTATATATCGTCAAATTGAAGATAGAAATGTTCATGAAGGACGTGTGGTAGATCTTGCTTTTGCTCAAACCGACTACATAAATCGCGTGTTTACAAGCATCAACTTCAATTGTCTTTATGAAATAAATGAACCTATCATTCCTCGCTTCATAATGGATTTCTATAGCCAAGTCACCGTCCAAGCCAATGATCTTGGTTTCATCACCATCTCTTTCATGATTCAAAATGAATTTATCACCCTCACTCTCGAACAATTTGGTCATATCCTCCAAATTCCTTTTAGAGGTCAAGCCGTTTTCACAAACGAGTGGGACCTCGAATCTCTTAATCGCTATCGACCAACCTTCGGTCCCTACTTCGACGAAATTCCTCATCCCGACGAAATTCGTCAAATCCTTGGTGTGGAACGTGCCACCACAAGCCGAAAAATAAAATCCAAAAATGTTCAAATCTCTCCATACCAACTTCTCCTCAAAGAATTAAGCCCCCACATGAAGCGTTGGGAAGAACTCATTCGTGAGAATGCGTTTGGTACCGGAGGTCACCGGGACCATCTCCCGGCGTGCCTTGCTCACATGTTGTATTGTATAGCTGTCGAAAAGCCGTACAATTTGGCCTACTTCTTCATCAAACGGATTGAGTGTGCTAGAAAAACTCCCAAAGCCAATCTTCCATATGGAATGTTCCTCACTCGTCTCTATCGTCATGTTATCGAGTACTACCCCGATCTTGACAATAGTATCTATGAGTCCATCTACCCCACTCTACGTCCTCTCGCTCTAAAACAAGCTCGACGAACACGAAGTGACAAGGGTAAACCTCGTCGTCAAAGCTTTCATGGATCATCTTCAAGGCAAGACGATGACGATGAGGAGGAAAACATCCATGATGCTAGTACCCCTTCATTTTCTGAGTTCGTTGACAATTTAGAGGATCTTGACTATCCCGAATATCCTACCCCATCTCCTAGTGATCAAAACGAAGAAGTGCTTCATGAACGAACTACCGAGATGCTGAGAAGACAAAAGAGCTTGCACGAAGAAGTTAGAGGTGGCTTCAAATCTATAGGAAAGACTTTGAAGGGTATCTTCGGGAAGAAAAAGAAATGATATGCTTGATTTATGTTTGTTAACAATATTTAATTTTTATGTCTTGTGTGCTATTTGTCCGAAATACATTCGGAAGTACTTGATATTTTCTTGGAATAATTGTTTGGATAAATGATTAGTATGTTAACTTGTTTATTATGTTTAATATATGCTTATGAATGCATGCTTTAACTCTTAACTTATATATGTACTTGCATAATTAGCTTATATATATATATATATATATATATATATATATATATATATATATATATATATATATATATATATATATATCATGTTTGCTTTATAATAGACCAAAACAAATGTGAAATGTCCAAATGGTGCTTGCTGCAAATACAAAACAGAACACATCATTTTTCCAGAAAAATTTTGAAAAATTTTGGTTTCTGGGTCGTCAGATGGGCGGCCCCCTTAAATCATAAAGGGCGGCCCCATTAAAATTAAGGGGACCGGCCTCCATTTAAGGGGACCGGCCATCTGAAACAGTTTTTACACTGTTCTCTTTTGCATCTTGTGATCCCTTTTGCTAGTCCCAGCTACCATTTCCCTTAAAAAAACTAAACTGATTTTGGAATATAACATTACAATTTCAAATTAATTCCACTTCTAAACATGTTTTCCCACTATATAATCTCCATGCATGTTTAATTCACATTCCATCATCCTCAAACATTCATCAAACATCATCATGTCATCACCAAGAACCACCTATTCAAACAATGCCAAGAAACAAAAACTTGTCATCATTCCACCCAAACAACTCTTCATTGTTCTTACTAATGAAGACAACACCACTCCATCTCCACCACCTCAATGTTCATCTCCTAGTGCACCAAATGCACCCTCCAAAACACCTTCAACAAATGGAAACTCCACTTCCTCCATACCATCCACTTCATCCATAAATGACTACATCAACACCCACTTATCTCCTCCAACAATTGATCAACCATCACACCCTACCAATGAAAACACAACTCTTGCACTCACTCTCTCATTATCACCATTAACACCTCTTGATGCACATTTCTCATCATCTCCTATCAATCTACCAACCTATAACCCCGTCCCATGGAGCTTACTTGAAGCTCATGGAGACACTTGCCTTTGTTGCATTCACAACCGAACAATTGTGTTCGGATTAAGAGATGAGATCCAATACATGTTTTCTCATATTGAAAACTTGTTGCAACAACCACCAACAACAAACACAACACCTCCACCACCATCAACAAACACACCTCCACCATCACCATCTCCATGTTCACCATCCATCCCTCCCAATTAAACATGCTTGGTGTTTCACAAATAAAATTGTGTTAAACCTTTTTGGATGGCAAGCTCTAGAGAGGACTCTCATGTTTGAGACTTGGTCTTTTATTTTAGTGATGATTCTAAGCCTTTAAGGCTTTTGTTACTTGCATTACTTGTTATGGTTGTTAATGTAATGCTTGATGTATCTTTCTCATATTATTAATGTTATGGTTATGTTTAGTCTTTACTCTTGCATGATATATACATATATATGTTGCTTGCCACTAAATATTTTTGCAAGATATCCATATCTCGATTCCTTTTGGCCTCAAAACGAGGGGGAGTATACTTCGAGGGGGAGTTTACATTAACATGGGATAACCTTTTTGATGCTAACAAAAAGGGGGAGAAGTGATATAAACTCACAATAATACTTGAATATATACTAATTTTCGATTAATGAGTTTAAATTTTGTAATCATCAAAAAGGGGGAGATTGTTGACATAAATAATGTGTGAAAACGTTATTCATATCTTTCGATATCTCTATATTTTGACGATCACAAAATGTAAAATCGACAATCGTATAATTACTACGTAAACAAGTATTAAGCTAGTTTATATCATTATATCCAACTTAATCACTTAAGGTATGGATAAACAAGTGCTTAATACATCTCATGATCAAAGGGGTATTTAATTAACTAACACAAAGTTTATTTAATTATATAAACATATTATACATTTTTGAAAAACACTTTTGGTAATTAAGAAAAATGTTTTATTCATACTAAATATATGAATTCAAATTTTTAACCAAAATCCGTTAGTTTTTCACCAAATAAACTTTCCCCACAAAAAGACAAGGATTCTGGCCGTTTCAGCTGGGCGGCCCCCTTAATTATAAGGGGCGGTCCCCTTAATTTTAAGGGGGGCGGCCTTGATTTAAGGGGACCGGCCACGCTCCTCTGTCAGAATCTTTTGCCTATAAATACCACCTTAAACCTGGATTTTTAACCCACCTTTTGCACGAAATTTTCAGATCTATAACTCTCTAAACATCCTCTAAAACCCTTTGATCATTTGTATATTAATCCTTGTTTCAAGTGATTCAATCCCTCATCATCCATTCTCATCCAAAGTGGAAAAGAAGAACACTCTTTCTACAACCAAGTTCAAGAAGTGTTGAAGAGTAGTTGTGCATAGTGTATATATACATTCATTTGTGAATATTGTGTTGTGCTTGTTATATATTTTTTAGAAGATATAGAAGTTGTGTAGGAAGTAGAAGTTGATTAGTAGTGAAGTAGATTAGTTGTGAAGATTGGTGTGAAGTAGAAGATCGGTGTGTAGAAGATAGTTGTGTAGTATATTGGTGTGAAGAAGTTGTGTAGAAGTTGTGATCAAGTTGTGAAGTTGTGTGGTGTGTAAATTGGTGTGTAAGGTTTTCTCCGCCAAAAGGGAGTTTGTTGACATAGTGAAGAAAACTCTCGAGTAGGTGACTCGGGGAGTGGAGTAGGAACAAGGAAGGTGTCCTTGTAGCCGAACCACTATAAATCCTTGTGTTGTGATTTGATCTTTCTAACTCTTCTCATTACTTATTTATTTACCTTTACTATATTAGCTTTGTTAGTTAGTTACCATAAAATTGTTCATATAGTGCAAGCATTGAGTTCACATAAACTAGAATCGAAGCTTTTAAAACAAACTTGTGTTTATAAATTTCAAAGGACGTAAAACTATTCAACCCCCCCCCCCCCTTCTAGTTTTCCACAATAAAAATGGGTGTTGACCTGTTTGACCTCCCCAAACCACCAACACTGTACCACCTCCACCTCCACCCCTGCAATCCCAAAACCAGGGTGGTTTTCACCACCACCTCACCCCCCCCCCCAGCTGGCTACCCTATACCTTCCACCTCATCCCTCCTCATCATTTCACTCCCACTTAGCAATTAATTCATCTCCACCACTTTTCTCCCTCAAAGCCATATCCACACCTCTGTATCACACCAACTCACCCAATTGGCCTCAAAACCTGTCAAAGATGTTCCCTCCACCTCAACAACACCCCAAGATGCATTAATTGAGAAATTTCGGCCACAAGCAACTAGAATCACTTTTGGCGCCAAAAGTAATTTAAATGGCTGGGATCACTTTGACTCATCCAATGGCCAATATTGTTGATGGGATATGCTCAGAAGCATGTGGGGAGTCTCAAAAGTCTATAAAGAAAGAGGAGGAAGCAATGTGAAGACTTATCTAGTGTAATTGTAATTTTCTTAAATCGTATTAGTCAAATTTCCATTTTCAGTGTATTTCCAAGCTTTTGAGCTTTTTGTTAAGAGAATTCAGTGTGAATTAAAGTTACTTTCAGTATCAATTTCAAGTGTTGTCTTTTAAATTCAGTTTATGCCATTTCACTTCAAAAATCTCATATGTACTTATATGTGTCTACAGTTGTTGTTATGGACATTTAAACTCATATAAGCTCCTAGATAGCTTATGGAAAGCTATTAGAAACCATAAAACTCAGTTCTAGACATAAAAGAAAAATATATAAAAAAATCAAATAATTAAGTGAAAAATAAAAATTGATGAAGAAGATGATCAAGCAATGGAGCAGGGTGTATACTGGATTGCCCTTGGGTTAGAAGCTTATTGGTAAGCTGTTAGGTTGGATACTTGGTTCTTGTTCTTGGTATTTGGCAGGAAAGCTATTTTTAAGCTTTATTTCTCAATTTGGCTTTTTACTATTCAACTGCTTATCCTTGCTCATATCTGTGTTTCCTGTATTTATTGGGTGTGTTTAAGTTAGATTATTGCTTAACATTAAGTGTTTGTTTGCTTAATTACTTTGTGCTGACATTTTGTTCACTTCACTGTTAAACTAGCATAAGTAGAAATCTTGGATAAAAGTTGTTGTAATTATTGCTTATCTATTCATATATGCTTATTATATCATAATATGGTCTCTGGATTCAGTTTCATGGTTTAACTCATTAGCTTGCATCATTAATCATATAACAAGTCTGTTTAAGGGGTGTTTGGTATTGACTGAGTGGTAGTGTTTCAGATAGTCTCAGTGCTCATTTGTTGTTCAATTATCATACTCAGACTCATATTGGACCAAAACAACAAAGTCTCAGGTAGTTACAAGGCTAAAAGTCAAAATTACCAATTAATTGGCTTAATCATCCGTCTGTGTAAAAAATTGAGTAGCTTAAGTCTCATTTCATATATCAAGTACAAGCTATAGCTCATTTTAGCCTTATTATAGCTTATCTAACCAAGATCAGTCATTAACTAAAGATTCAAGTTCATATTAGTCAAACTAAGCTTCATATAAAAAAGTCAAAATTACTAGCTTTGTCAGAAATCCAAAAATTCAAGGAATTTTCCTGAATTTTGTGGTTAGAATCAGACCTTGAGCTTTTTACATATTGAAGTCTTACACCTGAACTTTCAAAATCTATGATTGTCTTATTTTTCAGAATTTTTTAGAAGCTTATGCAAAGGTGTGAAAAGACCTGCAGGGCAAGCTAGTGCCCTACACCAGGGTATTTGGTTTTTGGTCAAATTTTCAAACCCCCCTCCAGGGCTCAAATGGAAACCTTAGGACCTATCTTTTAGCTTTTTAGAAACCTAATCAGCTTATCTTTTGATATCTGCAATAAATTTAGATCTCAGTTTTCACTAAGATAGCTTAATTAGCCTTTGAAATTTGCTTATTTCACAATCATACACTGAGTCATCAGTGTATGTTCACCAATTTCCATAGACCATAGATAGTTCATTAGTGGGACCCACCCATAGTTTATTGACTTTTTGGATACCCCAATAAGCCATATTGCTAGTTCAGAGCTTATTTTGTCATTGTGAGCTTATTTAGACATAGTATTCAGGCCTTGTAGTTAGTACACTTTAACTAAGCATTCTGAGACTCAGGTTGTGAGCTCATTTTCAAACAAGCTTATCAAGCTTATTTGTGAGAGTTAGGTTTTGATTATTGGCTTATTAGAAAGCCATACTGCTTATCCTCATATTTCAGGTTTAAGTTTGGATCCCTGATCCATTGTGTGGTACCCACACAAGCCTGCTTATCCTTGTTTTTACCCTGTGCACCTCTGAGCTCAGTTCATTGAGCTTATTTGATAAGCTCATTCTGAGCTTATTAGTGGATCATTTGGCCTGTTTCTTGGCTTATTTGGTAGACACCCAGTCCATCTAGAGGGTTCATCATAAATTTTGGACTCCTGAACCCCCTAGTGACCTCCACAATAGCATGCAGTTGACCCTTTTGGCCATTTTGGCCTGTCAAAATAAGCTAAATGCTTATTTGTTGATTGTAGCTTAGTTTCTGTGCTTATTTGGTTCCCATGTACTTATATCTAGTTTTTATCATTAGTAGTTGGCTTATTTTGGTATGTGGCTCAATATTATAGCTTATTCAAGCTTATTCAAATCCTAATAAGCTTTTTGCTTATTCTGTCTCATAATTAAGCTTGCATCCTGCTTATTATTCACACTCAGCCAAACTTCCTTCTTTAAAGTTACGTATAATTAGTATATATACATATTTGAAAAAGAAAATCCAAGAAAAACCAAATTTAAGAGAAGTGATAGCTTCTATTTAAGAAGCTTATTGCTTATTAGCTTATTTTCCTTAAGCACTTATCAATTTTATAATTTTCATAGCTTCTAGTAGTTATAAAATAATTTTAGAAAAAGTTTTAGATTTTTCACTGTTCATTTGCTATTTTTCATAATTTAAATTAGTTTTTAATAATTAATAAATAGTTAATAATTAATAATAATTAGATAAAAAGTCTTAAAAATATATTTTCTGCTTCAAAATTAGTTTTATATTATTTTAAAATTTTCCAAGTTTAAATTTCATTTTTCAAAGTAATTTTCATATTTTCTTGTATTTTAGTGTATTATTAAATAATTATAAATAGTAATTAATTAATAATAAATACATAAATAGTGTGAAAAATATAATTTTAGTTCTAAAATAAGTTTTATAATATTTTAGATTTTTCTAAGTTTTAATTTTATTTTTCTAAGCTTATTTTACATTTTCTTACTTATTAGTGAATTATTAAATAATTAAAAATAGTTATTAAATAAAAATAATTAATTAAATAATTATAAAAATAATTTTAAATTTCTAATAATTTTCTTATACTTTTAGGAATCCAAAAATATAATTTTCATATTTGTGGGAGTTTTATTTGACAGAATTCACGTTTAGTTTAGTACGTTTACATTTATTTAAAATTAAACGTACATTTTATATCTTTTTACATTTTTAGGTGTTATTAACTTTTAAATAATTAGCAATTATAAGATAAATATTTTAAGTTTATTTAATTTGCATTTAAGCCCCTAAGGCATGCAAACTCATACTATAGTTAAAATCGTTGTTGTTTCCTACGTTTACGTTTAACTATTAAACGTACGCGTTTTTCAGTCCCTTTTCATTTGTGCTTATCTGATTTCACGTATTAGTTGATATAGCTTATCAAAGCTATTTTTACTTATATTTCAGTAGTACAATCACTTGACCCCTTTTTCTGTTCAAATCACCTGATCTCAAAGTCATTTTATTTCAGATTTCACGCCTCGTTGGGATCTAACGACCCGGGGAGACACTACACTCCACGGAGTATTGGTTTAGAATGTTTGACTTGTTGATCATTACTTGGTTGATATTTTCTGACTGTTTGAGGCCAATCAAAATTTGGCGCCGCTGCCGGGGAGGTGTGCTGCGTATTACGACTTTTGAAGCATCTGTGAGTTTGAATTAATCACTCATTGTTATATATCATCTTTTGTCCGTATTTCTATATTATCTTATAAAAACAAAAATCCAAAAAGATTTTTCTTTTCTTTTTTTAAATCCCCGTCACTCTAAGGATTCTTAGAGTCGTCTCTAGTGCATGCGCACTCGTTCTTCTAGGTCAACAAGCCCTTTCCGTTAGCTTGTTAGAATTCCTCGAAGACGCCGTAGACGTTCTGCCCCAACAGCCGTATCTGAGATACGTGCTGTTACCCCAAACAAAGTTATCATGGCGGAAGACCGTCCGATGAATGAGCTTCTCCAAGCACCCATTGAGGGTTACAGAGACGCTATTGTTGTCCCAGCCATTGTGGCTGAATACTTTAAGCTCAAAACCGCGTTACTAAATCTAGTAACCTCAAGCCAATTTTATGGTTTTGAGAGGGATGATCCTCATGCTCATATTCGATGGTTTAACAAGATTACATCTACCATCAAATACAAGAACGTCCCTTCCGAAGCAGTTAAGCTTCTTCTATTCCCATTTTCTCTTGAGGGGGCAGCCCGGATTTGGCTGGAAAAACAACCTCCTCGTTCAATAACATCATGGGAGGATTTAGTTACCAAATTTGTAAACGAATTTTTCCCCCCGTCCAGAACGACAAGTCTTAAAAATGAAATCATCAAATTTACTCAAAGGTTTGATGACTCGTTTGGTGACGCATGTGATCGTTTCAAAGAATTGCTTCGTCGATGTCCTCATCATGGTTTCAATGAATTAATGCAAATTGACACTTTCTATAATGGTGTGAGTCAATCTGACCAAGATTCTCTCAATGCCTCCGCGGGAGGTAATTTTTTGAGTAAAACCACTAAAGAAGCTTTAGAAATCATTGAAAATAAGTCCAAGGTCCGCACTATACGCACAAAGCCATATAACTCCCAAGTGAGTGCTGGTCCTTCTACTTCATCTCCCGTGAGTACTTCTAGCACCAATGCTAAGATAGACAAACTCACGGACGTTATTCAAGCTTTGGTTCTCTCAAACCAGAAGAAAGTCACTTTCATACAAAACCCTTCACATGCTGAAGTAAAAAAGGTGGAAGTTTGTGTCACTTGTGGTGGCCCACATGCATACTACAACTGTACTGCCACCGATGGTAGTCCTTTTGAAGCCAATGCCATAGCCGGTACTACAAATCAGGGAGGTAATCAATACCGTCCTCAAATGGAGCCAAGTTACCGTGCTAACACACATATGGGACCACCCGGGTTCAACCAAAACCCAAATTTGCAAAATCGAAACCAGAACCAACCTCAAATGAACCAAGGTTATCAAAACCAAGGGAATTTCAATCCTAGACAGAATCAAGGTTTCCACAATCAAGGAAACTTTAATAGAAACAATTTCAACCCGGGAAATCATTTTCAGGGAAATGGTAATCCAAATCAGGGAAATTTTCAACCACAACAAGGTTATAATCAAAATAACCGAGTCCAAAATTTTCCCAACCAAACACAAGCAATTATCCCAGCTCCACAACCATCATCTGATGAGTTGTTGAAGCAGTTCATGAAAACTCAAGAAGAGACAAACAGGTTGTTGGTCAGCCAGATTTCTGAAATCAAGAAATCTTTAAATGAACAACCCTCGGGCTCTGGAAAACTTCCGAGCAACACGATCGCAAACCCGAGGGGCGATGCAAAGGCGATCACAACCAGGAGCGGAGTTTCATATGACGGACCCACTGTTCCCACTACCCCTTCTTCTTCTTCTCCCAAGGTAGTGGAAAATGAAACCGAGGTAAATAAGGACGAAGTACTTCCTACTCATAAGGGAGGTACCTAAGACGTCCCACCTCATGTTGTCCCGAAACCCAAACCAAAACCTAGAGTTGTTTTTGAACCCAATGATATCCCAGTTGAAACACCTAAGTCTAAACCTTCTACCTCTTCTATTCCTTACCCCTCACGTTTGAGTGAGCAAAAGCTCCGCGAAAAGGCTAGTCACCAGATGGATAAATTCTGTCAAATCTTCCAAGATTTGCATTTTGACATTAGCTTTGCGGATGCTATTATTCTGATGCCCAAATTTGCATCAACAATCAAACACTTGTTAAGCAACAAGGAGAAACTGTTTGAAATGGGAAAGACTCCCTTGAATGAGAACTACTCAGCAGTTCTTTTAAAGGAGCTTCCCGAGAAGCTGGGAGATCCTGGAAAATTTCTAATACCTTGTGTATTTCCAGGAATGGTTGATTGCTATGCCTTGGCCGATCTTGGTGCAAGCATCAACCTAATGCCTTACTCAGTTTGGAAGAAACTTTCTCTTCTAGATCTTACTCCTACGTGCATGACTCTAGAGCTTGCAGATCGATCGATATCTCGTCCTCTTGGCATTGCCGAGGACGTGTTTGTGAAAGTAGGAAAGTTCCATCTCCCCGCTGACTTTGTGGTTGTTGATTTCGATGCTGATCAAAGGGTCCCTCTTATTGTTGGGAGGGGTTTCCTTAGAATGGGACGTGCTCTTATCGATGTATTTGAGCAAGAAATCACCTTGCGTATGGGTAATGAAGCTGTTACCTTTAACCTCGATCAAACCTCGAGGTACTCCTCAAATTATGATTCTGAAGCAGTTAATCAAATAGATATCATAGACATTGCTTCAGAGGAGTACTCTCAAGAATTTCTTGGTTATTCTCATAATTCTGTGAGTAGGGATTCTACTCCATCATCTGAACCTATCATTTCTGACTCTTCCCCTTCTCTCACTCCGTTTGAGGGAAGTGATTTCCTTTTGGAAGAGGTCGAGGCTTTTCTCAAAAGTGATTCAGTTCCATCGGGAATTGATAACACTGAGATTGATCTAGAGGGAGATATTCTTCTCCTTGAGAAATTGCTTAATCAAGACAATTCTCCTCCACTCCCTCCCGTAGAACTTCATAATGAGGAAATTAAATCGGTTGATAAAAACGATGAATTTCCTGAGGTCGAACTCAAGGACTTACCTCCTCACCTTGAATACGCATTTTTGGAGGGTGATGATAAATTACCCGTCATTATTGCTAAAGGTTTAAGTGATGAGGAAAAGGTTGCTCTCATAAAAGTCTGGAAGTTACACAAGCAAGCAATTGCTTGGAAACTCTCCGATATTAAGGGTATTAACCCAGATTTTTGTACACACAAAATCTTAATGGAGGATGACTTCAAGCCCGCAGTGCAACATCAAAGACAGGTGAATCCAAAAATCCATGATGTCATTAAACAAGAGGTTCTCAAACTTCTTGATGTAGGATTGATTTACCCCATCTCTGACAGTCCATGGGTTAGTCCCATCCATTGCGTCCCAAAGAAGGGTGGCATTACTGTTGTCACTAATGAGGAAAATGAGTTGATTCCAACTCGGCTGGTTACCGGGTAGTGTATTTGCATTGACTATCGTAAGTTGAATGATGCCACTCGCAAAGACCACTTTCCGCTGCTCTTTATGGATCAGATGCTTGAGAGATTAGCAGGAAACGAGTACTATTGTTTCCTTGATGGTTTCTCAGGATACTTTCAAATCCCCATTGATCCATCGGATCAAGAAAAGACTACCTTTACATGCCCTTATGGAACCTTTGCTTATAAACGTATGTCTTTTGGCTTATGTAATGCTCCAGGTACGTTCCAGAGGTGCATGATGGCCATATTTACCGACATGATCGGTAAAACAATGGAGGTCTTTATGGATGACTTCTCGGTCATTGGGGATTCATTCCAAACATGTCTAACCAATTTAGAAAAAATGTTGAAAAGGTGTGAAGACACCAATCTATGTCTAAATTGGGAAAAGAGTCATTTTATGGTCAAAGAGGGCATTGTCCTCGGCCATAAGATTTCCAAGAATGGGATTGAGGTTGACAGAGCTAAGGTTGATGTCATTGCTAAATTGCCTCACCCTACTACCGTCAAAGGTATTAGGAGTTTCTTGGGTCATGCCGGTTTCTATCGTAGATTCATACAAGATTTTTCTAAAATCTCCCGGCCTATGACTCATCTCCTCGAGAAGGATGCTCCTTTTATCTTCTCACCAGAGTGCATCGAAGCTTTTGAAACAATAAAGAAAAAGCTTACTGAAGCACCCATTCTTGTTGCCCCCGACTGGGATTTACCCTTTGAGCTCATGTGCGATGCAAGTGATTTTGCTATCGGTGCAGTCTTGGGGCAACGCAAAATAAAACACTTTCAGCCTATCCACTACGCAAGCAAAACTATGAACGAAGCTCAAACTCATTACACCACTACGAAAAAAGAATTATTAGCCGTGGTGTATGCTTTTGAAAAATTTCGGACATACTTAATCTTGACCAAATGTGTATGTGGAAAACTAGAAGGAGGGTTGAATAGTTTTATGTCCTTTTAAATTTATTCCCTAAATATTTTGTAGCTTATTAAAAACTTTCGATTCGATCTCAAGTGAATTCAAGTGACAACCAATATAAGCAATTCTAATCTAATAATGAAAGTATTGAAATGTAATGGAGAAAAGATAGAGTTAGAAAGATCAAACCACAACACGCAAATTTATAGTGGTTCGGCTACAAGGACACCTTCCGTGCCCTACTCCACTCCCCGAGTACCACACTCGAGAGTTTTCTTCACTTTGTCAACAAACTCCTTATGGTGGAGAAACCTTACACACCTTGGCTTACACGAGTTAACGACACTAAGCTAAATGTCGAGTTCTAATTGTAACTAGAACCAATCTCACAACTTCTTGTAAGGCTTCACACCTTCTTCACACCTTCACAACTTCTTCAAGACTTCACACCTTCTTCACACCTTGTCAACTTCACACCTTCTTCTATGCACAACTAAGTCACAACTTCTAAACTACTTTACAACACACCTAGTTTCTACAATCAACAAATACACACAACACTTTTACAAATATCTAACACTACTACAATATGAAACTAGCTATTCACAACACTACTACAATTAGATGGATGTAGAGAAGTGTTCTTCTTCTTGCACTTGAGTGGATGAAGCTTTGGATCACTTGGAAATAAAGACTTATGATTTATATGATCAAAGGATTTTAGATCTAGAAATGGAGGTTGGATCAGAAAGTTTATAGTGCAAAAAGGAGAGAAAAATATCTGAAATGATCCAATATTTATAGGGCCAGAAATTACTGTTCTGGAGCATGCCGGTCCCCTTAATTAGGCGCCGGTCCCCTTAATGATTAAGGGGACCGCCTAGTAAAATTAAGGGGCCGCCCTCCTGAACGTTGGAAAAGTTTTTCTGGATAAAATTTGCCCTTTTTGGTTGGAAATTTGAAATCATATCTTTGTGGTTTAATATAGCTATACCAAAATTGATTTACAAATATATATAAAATGTTTATATCATTTTATAAAATGTTATGTCTTAAGACAAGGTCTCCTTTAATCATGTAATGCATAAGATACTTAGTTTATGCATACCTTAAGTGATATTAGATGTAGAGGTAAATATTTATTACTAAATACTTGTTTACGTCATAATCTTGACTTAATTTCATTTGAGTTTTGTGATTATCAAAACATAGGTTTATTGAGAAATATTAATAACGTTTTTAGGCATTATTTATATCAACAATCTCCCCCTTTTTGATGATTACAAAACTTAAACTGATTAACTCAAAAATTAGTTTTTAAACAAGTATTTTAGTGAGTTTATATATACTTCTCCCCCTTTTTGTAGAATCAAAAAGGTTATGCCGACAATTTTCAAACGTGAAAAATTGACGGGAAGATATCTCCCCCTTGATGTGTACTCCCCCTCGTTTGGGGGCACCAAGAGAACGAGCTATGAAATGCTTTGCAAAAAAAATATTAGAAGCACCAGTATATGCATGCAAACATGTATAAGGAGATAAGGAAAAAAAATAAAGCATGTTTGAAAGAAAGCATTCATATTAAATAAATGATTGTGTCAAGACACAACATGCAAGTAGCAATTTGGATTACAAGTAGAAAAGCTAGTTCACAAACTAACAACAAGGAAAATACATCATCATGGCAAGAGTACATGGTCTTCATAGAGCTTGCAAGCAAAAGGGTGGTAGAGGCTTTATTTATTAAGCATATCAAATGCTTAATTTGGAGAGCATGATGGTGATGGTGGAGGAATGGGTGAGAATTGTGGTTGAGGAATGATTGGAGAGGATGGTGGAGTTGGTGGTGGTGGTGGGTTGGTAAGCAAATGTTCAATATATGAAAACATATATTGAATTTCATCTCTAAGGCCAAAGATGACCGTGCGGTTGTGGATGCAACAAAGACAAGTATCCCCATGGGATTCAAGTAGCCTCCAAGGCACGGGATTGGCAAAGAACGGTGGTGTAATTGGTGGAGATGAAAGATGAGTATCAAGAGGTGTTATTGGTGAAAGTGAGATGGTAAGATGGGTGGAGATAGGTTCTTGTGTAGTAAGTGGTGATGATACTTGTGGTGACAAGTGTGAGTTGATGTAGTCATTGATTGATGAGGTTGAGGGTATGGAGGATGAGGAAGTTCCATGAGTGGAAGGTGTTTTAGATGGTGCATTGGGTGCACTTGGGGATGAGCATTTGGGTGGAGGTGATGGGGTTTTGTTATCTTCATTTGTTAAGTCAATGAAGAGTTGTTTTGGGGGGATGACCACAAGTTTTTGTTTCTTGGAGGCTTTGGAGTGTGAGGTGCTTGGTGGAGTCATGATGATTTAGATGGTGAATGATGAGATGAAGAATGGTGATTGTGGAGGGAATTTATAGTATGGAAATGGTTGATTTAGGTATGTATTTGAAATGGTTGAATGAGATTCTAAAATCAGTTGGGTTAAAATGGGAAATGGTAGCTGAAACTAGAGAAAGGGTTCACAAGATGCAAAAGAAAACAGTGAATCCAGTTCCAGATGGCCGGTCCCCTTAATTGTATGCCGGCCCCCTTAATAATTAAGGGGAACGCCTAGGGAATTAAGGGGACCGCCCATCTGGTGTTTTCCCAGACGACCAGAAACCCAAAATTTGCAGAATTTGGTGATTTTTCAAGTATGTTTTTCCAGCAAGCTCTATTAGAAGTACATACTCTAGGAATGATGATATATAAACATATATATATATATATATATATATATATATATATATATATATATATATATATATATATATATATAACCAAATTTGCATGCAAATAAACATATTATAATCCATATTGAAAAGAAGCATAGCATAACATTAAGATAGTAGCATGATAATAGTTAAGATCTAAACAACATTCAAGAGATAAACAAGAAATGACACAAGTATTTCCGAATAAATCGGACAAATAGCAAATCATACAAATGTCTAATAGAACCAAGTAATAACAAGTAGCAATACATCAATATCTCCTACTTCTTCTTCTTTCCAAGCATCTTCCTAAACATCTTTCCAACGGATTTGAATCCTCCTCAAAGTTCTTCATGCATTTGTTGTTGATGGTTGATGATAGACGTTTGACGAGTGAAGAGAAGCTCATCGGTACGTTCATGAGGAAGAGGAATTTGATACTCGGTATCATCAATATCAGAAAGATTTTCAACAAAGGTCGTGGGGGATGGAGTACTAACACGTGAGGTGTTCTCCTCCTCATCATCATCTTCATCACGATGAGATGTAGAACCACGAGGCCTAGAATACAAAGGAACACGAGATTTTCCTTTGTCACTTCGAGAGCGACGAGTACGAACACGAGTAAGTTGGTTCAAAGTAGGAAGGATATGAACGTAGTAGTCTCTTTGAAGATGTGGGTAATGTTCCATCACATAACGATAAAGTCGTGTGAGAAACATACCGTAAGGAAGATTGGCATTTGGAGTGTTTTTGGCGGACATGATTCGATGAATAAAAATATAAGCCAAATTGTATTGCTCTTCAGCAATTACACAATAAAGCATGTGGGCAATGCTCGCCATGACATGATCACGGTGACCACCAGTACCAAACGCATTCTCTCGAATGAGTTCTTCCCACTTCTTCATATCTTGGCTTAGCTCTTTGAGGAGGATTTGATTGGCATGAATATCGACATTCTTCGACTTGATTACTCGACTAGTCGTACGACGTTCTAGTTCAAGCATTCGACAAATGTCTTCAGGACTAGGGATATCAGAATAGTAGGGGCCATCCTGAGGACGATTTCTTTCAAGAGAGGAAAGATCCCATTCATTAGAGAAAACGGCTTGGCCGTTGTATGGGATTCGAAGAGTAAGAGTGATGAATTGATTTTGAATCATGAAGGAAATGAGGATATTACCATAGGGATCGGTTTGCACCGTCACTTGGCTATAAAAATCGAGGATAAAATGAGGAATGATTGGTTTGTTGATTTGGAAAAGACATTCAAAACGAATATTGGTGAACATTCGTTCGGTTTGATCATTTTCATAGAAAGATGGATCGACAATTCGTCCTTCGTGAATGTTTCTATTTTCAATAGGACGATAGAAACATGCAACTGAAGGAGACATGCCGGGAGTAGAAGAGACATCTGGAATGTATTGTTTGGTTTTGGAGACATCACCAACCGTGGTCTTAGGCATTTTCACCTAAACAATATAACAACAAAAATAGAATTAATATAAAAACAACTATCATGCATATGTTATATATATATATATATATATATATATATATATATATATATATATATATATATATATATATATATATATATATATGCAACATATGTGGAACGAAATTCTACTTCGACACAAAAAAAATATTCAATGAAGTAGTTTTATAATGTTCCTTTTATTTTGATTTTAAACTCGTTTAGAATATATGATATCAAAGAGTATGATATCATAATTCATTTCGAAATAAGGCTAGATATATATTAGATTATATATCTTCCATTTCATAAGAGTTTGACACAACATAAGCTTGTTTAAAAGATTAAAATGCGAATTTTAGTTTTCAAATATATCTTTTTCGAGATAAACCAAACGCTCCCTTAACTAGATAAAAACATCCTAAAACATCAATATATATATATATATATATATATATATATATATATATATATATATATATATATATATATATATATATATATTGATTATATATCTTGATGACGTCTATTGATTCTAGTAGTGTTAACAAATTTTATGAGCTAGTTTTATGTTTCAAATATCTACATATAGTTATAGTTTGTTCATGACCCAAACGCCCATGTTGTCTTCATGAACCATTTTATAACGAATTGAAAAGTATGTTTTGATTGTTTATAACATTAAAACAATGTAATGTAGTAAGTTTTAAATAGTTTTTAAGAGTTATATCAACAGTGTAGTGTATACAGATCACTCGGCTCTAAAATATCTATTTGCAAAACAAGATGCAAAGCTGAGATTGCTCCGTTGGGTTCTCCTCCTTCAGGAATTTGATATCATTATTCGTGATAAAAAAGGAGCTGAGAACCTGGCTGCTGATCATCTGTCCCGATTAGAGAACCCTCATCAAGATGTGTATGAGAAAAAGGAAATAAATGAAACATTTCCTCTCGAAACACTCAATGCGGTAGCTTTTCGCGGAGATTCTACTACCCCATGGTTTGCTGACTTCGCAAACTACCATGCGGGTAACTTTGTTGTGAAAGGGATGTCAACCCAACAGAAGAATAAATTCTGTAAGGATGTCAAACATTACTTCTGGGATGACCCCTACTTATTCAAAATCTGTGCGGATCAAGTCATCCGACGGTGTGTATATGGACAGGAAGTCACTGAAATTCTCAAGGCTTGCCATGCTGGACCCACTGGGGGCCATCATAGTCCCAGGATCTCATTAAAACCTGTGACGCTTGTCAACGTCACGGAAACTTTTCACAAAGAAATGAGATGCCACAAAATGCTATTCAAGTCTGTGAGATATTTGATATCTGGGGCATTGACTTTATGGGGCCATTCCCATCATCTAGAGGAAACAAATACATACTAGTGGCTGTTGATTACTTATCAAAATGGGTTGAAGCGAAAGCTTTACCCACAAATGATGCCCGAGTTGTAGTGAAATTCCTGAAATCTCTTTTTGCCCGTTTTGGAACCCCACGTGCTATCATAAGTGATCGTGGTACGCATTTCTGCAATGACAAATTTGACAAAGTCATGTAAAAGTATGGTGTAACTCACCGTCTTTCTACCGCGTATCACCCCAAACAAGTGGGCAAGTGGAGGTTTCAAACCGTGGTATCAAAAGGATACTTGAGAGGACTGTAGGAGAAAACCGTGCTGCATGGTCGGATAAATTAGATGACGCACTATGGGCCTTTCGTACAGCTTATAAAACACCCATTGGGTGTACACCTTACAAGCTTGTGTACGGAAAGACATGTCATCTACCGATGGAACTTGAGCACAAAGCCTACTAGGCATTAAAACATGCCAACTTTGACCTCAAAACTGCGGGTGATCACCGAAAAGTTCAAATGAATGAATTAAATGAACTACGTGATCAGGCTTACGAGAACTCTTTAATCTATAATGAAAAAACAAAGAAGATTCATGACTCAAAAATAAAGAACCGCGTTTTTAACGTTGGTGATCGAGTCCTTCTTTTTAATTCTAATTAAAGATCTTCTCGGGTAAACTCAAAACCCGTTGGACTGGCCCATTCACTATCAATAAGGTTTATCCATATGGTACCGTTGAGTTATCTCAAAATGACGGTCCATGTTTTAAAGTGAATGGGCATCGTGTGAAACACTACTTTGGAGAGGACATACCATCCATGGTTGTCCCGGATCTCCAAACTTTCCCCAAGGACAATTAAATTCGGGGTCGAGTCAAGCTAGCGACTCGGTAATCAAAAACAGTAGCTTCCTCATGGACAATTTAATTTGAGGTCGAGTCAAGCTAGCGACTCGGTAATCAAAAACAGTAGCAATATGGGTTTTCACTCATATTTCTGTCTTCTTTCTCTTTTCTACCACCCTAGTGTGGGGGAGATGCCCCACATGTTGTATATATGTATATATCTTCAAAAAAAATAATAATAAAAAAAAAAACCTTGTAAATAGCCTAAAATAAAGGTTATTAATATTTCCTTCTTACGTTCTAAGTGTCGGTTTAACACCCGGTACTTTGAATATTGAGGGCAATATTCATTTCTAAGTATGGGGGGGGGGGGGGGGATTCTCACGAATTCAAACACATGTTCCATCAAGCACCCTCATTTGATCAAAATTTAAAGTTTTTTCACACTTAGAAATGCAATAAATGGTTATCAGTCCGCCATGTCTAACCCACATAAGGACTGGCTAATCCAGGAGTAAACGGCTCTTGGTAAAGATATCTCAAAACCGTTGATGGCTTGCAATTTGCCCAAAATTGTATGGTAAATCAACTCGCCATATCCTAAAAAGTGAAAGAGTTGGCTAGCCCGCAAGATTATGGCTTGTGGTAAAGGCAGTGGAAAATCCATAATTGGTAATCAGCTCACCAAGATGTTGACTATTCCATCAAGAGTTGGCTAGTCCAGAAGCAAACGGCTTTTGGTAAAGACAAAACAAATCCGTTGACAGCTGGTGGTTTCTCAAAATCACATGGTTATCAAGTGGAGCATAGTTCTTACTTGAACTGATACATTTGGCTACTCCAGAAGTGATGCCTTTTGGTAAAGAGATAAAAATCCATTAAAATTTTCTAAAAAGATTGCTAGGGACTAGCAATAGTTTAGTGTGGGGGATTGATTAGTGTGTAAATACTCATCATTTCTGTCACATTTAAACTGCAAAAAAACATCTGAAAACACACAGGAATGCCTTAAAATATATAAAATATCCCTGGATTATGTTTTTATGCAAAAGGATTGAAAACTGATGAAAAATAACATATTTCACATAATTTACAGTTTCAGTCCCTGAACTTTGACAAATTGGCAAAAATAGTCTCTGGTAATCCAAAACTTGTTAAATATCATCTAAGGTCCTTAGGGATTCATAAGTTGTCAAAACTAGTCCTTTAAAAGTTAAAAATTTCAAAATGACAACTTTAGTCCCTCAAGTTTGAAAAATGTCAAATTTAGTCCTTAAGGTTTTGAAAATGGAAAAATATTAAAAATAAACCACAACCATCACCCAATCCAGTCCACCCTTACCTTTTACCCAGGCCCAAACAAACCCCAGCCCAATCCCTTTAATAATAAAAACGGGCGTTGACCCGTTTGACCTCCCCAAACCACCAACACTGTACCACCTCCACCTCCACCCCTGCAATCCCAAAACCAGGGTGGTTTTCACCACCACCTCACCCCCCAGCTGGCTACCCTATACCTTCCACCTCATCCCTCCTCATCATTTCACTCCCACTTAGCAATTAATGCATCTCCACCACTTTTCTCCCTCAAAGCCATATCCACACCTCTGTATTACACCAACTCACCCAATTGGCCTCAAAACCTGTCAAAGATGTTCCCTCCACCTCCACAACACCCCAAGATGCATTAATTGAGAAATTTCGGCCACAAGCAACTAGAATCACTTTTGGCGCCAAGATTCAAGTTCATATTAGAATCAGACCTTGAGCTTTTCACATATTGAAGTCTTACACCTGAACTTTCAAAATCTATGATTGTCTTATTTTTCAGAATTTTTTAGAAGCTTATGCAAAGGTGTGAAAAGACCTGCAGGGCAAGCTAGTGCCCTGCACCAGGGTATTTGGTTTTTGGTCAAATTTTCAAACCCCCCTCCAGGGCTCAAATGGAAACCTTAGGACCTATCTTTTAGCTTTTTAGAAAGCTAATCAGCTTATCTTTTGATATCTGCAATAAATTTAGATCTCAGTTTTCACTAAGATAGCTTAATTAGCCTTTGAAATTTGCTTATTTCACAATCATACACTGAGTCATCAGTGTATGTTCACCAATTTCCATAGACCATAGATAGTTCATTAGTGGGACCCACCCATAGTTTATTGACTTTTTGGATACCCCAATAAGCCATATTGCTAGTTCAGAGCTTATTTTGTCATTGTGAGCTTATTTAGACATAGTATTCAGGCCTTGTAGTTAGTACACTTTAACTAAGCATTCTGAGACTCAGGTTGTGAGCTCATTTTCAAACAAGCTTATCAAGCTTATTTGTGAGAGTTAGGTTTTGATTATTGGCTTATTAGAAAGCCATACTACTTATCTTCATATTTCAGGTTTAAGTTTGGATCCCTGATCCATTGTGTGGTACTCACATAAGCCTGCTTATCCTTGTTTTTACCCTGTGCACCTCTGAGCTCAGTTCATTGAGCTTATTTGATAAGCTCATTCTGAGCTTAGTAGTGGATCATTTGGCCTATTTCTTGGCTTATTTGGTAGACACCCAGTCCATCTAGAGGGTTCATCATAAATTTTGGACTCCTGAACCCCCTAGTGACCTCCACAGTAGCCTGCAGTTGACCCTTTTGGCCATTTTGGCCTGTCAAAATAAGCTAAATGCTTATTTGTTGATTGTAGCTTAGTTTATGTGCTTATTTGGTTCCCATGTACTTATTTCTAGTTTTTATCATTAGTAGTTGGCTTATTTTTGTCTGTGGCTCAATATTATAGCTTATTCAAGCTTATTCAAATCCTAATAAGCTTTTTGCTTATTCTGTCTCACAATTAAGCTTGCATCCTGCTTATTATTCACACTCAGCCAAACTTCCTTCATTAAAGTTACGTATAATTAGTATATATACATATTTGAAAAAGAAAATCCAAGAAAAACCAAATTTAAGAAAATCCAAGAAGCTTATTGCTCATTAGCTTATTTTCCTTAAGCACTTATCAATTTTATAATTTTCATAGCTTCTAGTAGTTATAAAATAATTTTAGAAAAAGTTTTAGATTTTTCACTGTTCATTTGCTATTTTTCATAATTTAAATTAGTTTTTAATAATTAATAAATAGTTAATAATTAATAATAATTAGATAAAAAGTCTTAAAAATATATTTTCTGTTTCAAAATTAGTTTTATATTATTTTAAATTTTTCCAAGTTTAAATTTCATTTTTCTAAGTAATTTTCATATTTTCTTGTATTTTAGAGTATTATTAAATAATTATAAATTGTAATTAATTATTAATGAATACATAAATAGTGTGAAAAATATAATTTTAGTTCTAAAATAAGTTTTATAATATTTTAGATTTTTCTAAGTTTTAATTTTATTTTTCTAAGCTTATTTTACATTTTCTTACTTATTAGTGAATTATTAAATAAAAATAATTAATTAAATAATTATAAAAATAATTTTAAATTTCTAATAATTTTCTTATACTTTTAGGAATCCAAAAATATAATTTTCATATTTGTGGGAGTTTTATTTGACAGAATTCACGTTTAGTTTAGTACGTTTACATTTATTTAAAATTAAACGTACATTTTATATCTTTTTACATTTTTAGGTGTTATTAGCTTTTAAATAATTAGCAATTATAAGATAAATATTTTAAGTTTATTTAATTTGCATTTAAGCCCCTAAGGCATGCAAACTCCTACTATAGTTAAAATCGTTGTTGTTTCCTACGTTTACATTTAACTATTAAACGTACGTGTTTTTCAGTCCCTTTTCATTTGTGCTTATCTAATTTCACGTATTAGTTGATATAGCTTATCAAAGCTATTTTTACTTATATTTCAGTAGTACAATCACTTGACCCCTTTTTCTGTTCAAATCACCTGATCTCAAAGTCATTTTATTTCAGATTTCATGCCTCGTTGGGATCTAACGACCCGGGGAGACACTACACTCCACAGAGTATTGGTTTAGACTGTTTGACTTGTTGACCATTAACTTGTTGATATTTTCTGACTGTTTGAGGCCAATCAATGATCGACCCACAGGCTCAGGTACTTTACCTAGCAACACGATCGCTAATCCGAGGGGCTATGTAAAGGCGATCACCACAAGAAGTGGAGTTTCTTATAAAGGACCCACAGCTCCGTCTACCTCTTCTCCTGTCCAGGTAGAGGAATGTGAAACTGAGGATACTACGGACACGGTACTTCCTACTAATAACGGAGGTACCAATGACATCCCTCCTCCGGTTGTCCCAATCCCGACTCCCACTAAAAGAGTCGTGTTCGAAACTCCCGAAGGTCCTGTTGAAAATCCAAAAGCCAACCCAAAACCATCAATTCCATATCCCTCATGATTGCAAGACCAGAAGCTCTGTGAAAAAGCTAATCATCAGATGGAAAAATTTTTCCAAATTTTTCAAGATCTACACTTTGATATTAGTTTTGCGGATGCTCTTCTTTTAATGCCCAAATTCGCATCGACAATCAAAAACCTATTGAGCAATAAAGAAAAACTGTTTGAGATGGCACGAACTCCACTCAATGAAAACTGCTCTGCAGTTCTGTTGAAAGAGCTTCCCGAGAAGCTAGGAGACCCCGGGAAATTTCTAATACCATGTATTTTCCCAGGGATGGTTGAGTGCTTTGCCTTGGCCGATCTTGGTGCAAGCATCAACTTAATGCCCCACTCAGTATGGAAAAAGCTCTCTCTTCAGGAACTCACTCCCACATGCATGACTCTCGAGCTTGCATACCGTTCAATTCTTCTCCTTCCCTCACTCCGTTTGAGGGAAGTGATTTCGTCCTTGAGGAAATAGAGGCCTTTCTCAAAAGTGATTCGGTTCCCGAAGGAATTGATAACCAAGAGATTGACCCGGAGGGGGATATCTTTCTCCTTGAGAAATTATTAAACAAAGATCCCTCTCCTCTTCCTGTTCTACCTCAAAAACTTCATAACGCGGAAATCAAATATGTTGAGAAAACTGATGATTTCCCCGAGGTCGAACTTAAGGACCTGCCTCCTCATCTAGAACACGCATTCTTGGAAGGTAATGATAAATTACCAGTCATTATTGCAAAAGATTTAAAGGATGAGGAGAAAGCTGCTCTGCTTAAGGTTTTAGAGTCCCACAAGCAAGCAATTGCTTGGAAGCTCTCTGACATAAAGGGTATTAACACAGATTTTTGTACACACAAAATCTTAATGGAGGATGACTTTAAGCCTGCAGTGCAGCTTCAACGACGGGTAAATCCAAAAATCCACGAAGTTATCAAGCAAGAAGTTCTCAAACTTCTCGATGCTGGATTGATTTACCCAATATCAGACAGTCCTTGGGTTAGTCCCATACATTGTGTTCCAAAAAAGGGTGGCATAACTGTTGTCACAAATGAGGATAATGAGTTGATTCCAACTCGGTTGGTTACGGGGGTGGCGAGTATGCAGCGATTACAGAAAACTAAACGAAGCCACCCGTAAGGACCATTTTCCTCTTCCCTTTATGGATCAAATGCTCGAGAGACTAGCGGGGAATGAGTATTATTGCTTCCTCGACGGCTTCTCGGGTTATTTCCAGATTCCCATTGATCCACAGGATCAAGAGAAGACTACCTTCACATGCCCTTACGGGACATTTGCCTACCGTCGCATGCTTTTTGGGTTATGCAACGCTCCGGGCACTTTCCAGAGGTGCATGATGGCTATTTTCCATGACATGATCGGGAAAACCATGGAGGTATTCATGGATGACTTCTCAGTCATCGGGAATTCTTTCAACTCATGCCTCTCCCATTTAGAAAAGATGCTTCAACGTTGTAAAGACACAAATCTTTGTCTAAATTGGGAGAAGAGCCATTTTATGGTCAAGGAGGGCATTGTCCTCAGCCATAAAATTTCAAAAAGTGGGATTGAGGTCGATAAGGCTAAAATTGATGTTATTGCTAAGCTACCTCATCCCCCCACTGTTAAAGGCATAAGGAGTTTCCTCGGCCAAGCCGGGTTTTATCGGAGATTCATTCAGGATTTCTCCAAAATAGCCCGGCCCATGACTCACCTTCTTGAAAAGGAAACTCCTTTCATCTTTTCCCCCGAGTGCGTTGAAGCTTTTTCTACTATAAAGAAAAGGCTTACCGAGGCACCGATCCTTGTTGCCCCCGACTGGGACTTACCCTTAGAACTTATGTACAATGCTAGCGACTTCGCTATTGGTGCAGTTCTGGGGCAACGCAAAACCAAACATTTTCAGCCAATACATTACGCGAGTAAGACCATGACGGAAGCTCAAACGCACTATACCACCACAGAAAAAGAATTATTAGCTATGGTATATGCCTTTGAGAAATTTAGGCCTTACTTGATCCTGACCAAATGTGTGGTGTATACGGACCACTCGGCTTTGAAATACATGTTTGCTAAACAGGACGCAAAGCCAAGACTGCTGATGCGTGGGAATCACAACAGGCTTTACCTCTCGAGGGATCTCGAGAAGCTTACAACCCCCACCAGGCAGTGTACCTGATCGTTGTAGTATAGTATAGTGACAAGTACCGGGGGATTGATTGTTCAGCTTAGGAATAGTGTCGCTAGGATTAGAAAGCCTAAATACTAGTTCTAAAGGTGAGGGATGATTATTTTTGTATTTTTATATTTTTATGAAAGCAAGTAAAATCTCGGGTTTTGGAAGAGTGGGCGGAATTAGTTGCTATTCAACTAACCCAAAACTAAGATGCAATCAAAATAAAATACTAAAAATGAGAATAAACTAATTATACTAAGGTTGTGAGCAGTAATTGGAGAAAATGTGTTTACTTAGATTTCACTACTCCCTAGATATCTTTTACACGTTAATTACTTGTTATAATTGCATGGATGACGGATTGTATTCCTTAATACCATTCATGGGGTGGCATACATAACTCCCCAATTCTATGAGCTCTTATCTCCTCCTACACCATGCCCAGCACAACTATAGGGATTGTAAACAGTGGCTCATGCATTAAATACAACCAATAAAGACCTAGTACGCCTCGGTTCATGTTTCTTAAGACGTTCAAGCATGTTACCATTTGGAGATCTGCCAGTTTTCTTAAGCCTAACATATAAATCATTCATCCAAGACAAGAATAAACAAGTAATCAACACATAATCAATATCTAGGTTTCATTAGATCTAAGCAAACACAAAAGAGATCTAGCCAAGCATAATGGAATTGAGACAAGAATAAGATATAGACAACCAACAAATAGACATATTGATTGAATTAGAAGAACACTTATCTCAATTACAATGCAAGGTATCAAGGGTTTGGAACCCTTGAAAAACCTGTAAAAGTTGCACCAAAATCGTCTTTAGGGTTTCTCAAAAACTTCTCTCTTTTAATGTGAAAAACTAGAAAACTATATATAGGAAAATGGGGATGACGGCGTCAAGAACAAAGGTGTGACGCCGTCATCTCGCCGCCAAATACTTCCTCGGACGGCCTTGATCTACTTCTGACGCCGTCAGGGCCTAGGCCGTCACGCAAATTACTCTTGACGCCCTGTGTGTGACGCCGTCATCAACTACGGATTTTAATTCTTGGGGTTTGACGCCGTCATGGGATTACTCTTGACGCCTTCATGTACTGTTCCCAGCATGGAAAATTGAGACTTTGCCGTTTTCTTCACTTTTATGCTCCAAAAACGTCCAAAAAGGCTTCTTTTCCAGAATTCACTCTCCAAGTACCTAAAATCACAAAAGGAACGATTTAGGGCAATATTTGATCAAATAAAGTCGGATTCGGGCTTAAATGATCCCCTAAAAACGGATCATTTTTTGCCTCATCATATACCCTTACACTTGAGATTTGCTTGTCCTCAAGCAAATGCGCTTTTATTCTACTCAAAAGACAAGTTAGGGGTCATTTAACACTAATATAAAAGTAATTACAACAAATAATCATTCCACTAAAGACCAATAGACAAGCACAGAGGTCATACACTAGCACCTCACAAATAGTGTTTAGATACTCACATCTCTCGGGTGTAATAAAGTAATATAACATTAGGGAAATGGAAGATATCTCTCACTACCTGTCATAGCAAAATAGATTACCATAGGCTTGGGAAAGGATCAAACCTCCACCACATGGCGTAAGCACCTAGGATAAACTATCAAAGAGGTCTTTTAAAGGGTTGTAATGTTAGGTATAGGGATATGAATTACACGGTTTTGTTGGATAAAGGAAGTTTTACTGGTGGCGAGTTAACAATCTTGGTTAATTACATGTATAATATAGCGTTGCTAAGCCAAGACTAGACTCGACTTAAGCTAATAAATGAGAATTAACAAAAACATAAAATGAACATAGAATGAAAAGGGATGGTAGTCCGTATGTTTTTTCTCTTTTTCCTTTTTTTTTTTTTTTTTTTTTTTTTTTTTCTTTTTCTTGATTTTTTCGATTTTTTTTTTTTTTTTTTTTTTTTTTTTTTTTTTTTTTTTTGCATACACTCTTACCCTACCATCCAAAATAATACATCATAGGGAATGAACGTTCCCCTTACACTTGAATCTTTACATACTTTACATTTAAACTAATCTAATGACTCGAATTAAGAAAATCAAAACACTTGGAGCACTTTTAAGATTAACGCACATATGGGGGTAATAGTATTATGTTCTTCCCCATTACTCCATAAAATAAGTACTTACCCATGAGTCCCAATCGTCCCAAAACAATATGTACAAGGATATGACTCGACTTAGCAACCATGTAATCAATTAGAAAGTTAACTTTGGGTTTAACAAATAACAATAATGCACTAAAAATGAGCGCATACACGGAAGGCTAAGGCGATTTGGTTGTACATTTAAGTGGGGTGTAACAAATTCTTCCTTTAAGTAAAATGCTTAAAGTTAGAAACGAAAAGATAGGCTCGGAGGGGTGTACTAGGGGTATCGTGTACTAAAAATGAGTACAACGCTAAGGGTGTGGGAAAAATTAGTTGACTTAACTAGCCAAGTAATATGACTTAAATGGTCAAGTAATTATGATACGGGTTTAACACAAGGGTAATCCTAATGCCTCTTATCATGTAGTAAATCCTACCACCCGAATGTAGTCTCACTAGCGGTCTCGGGATGCATCACTAACGCAAGTTCTAGAATCTAAATGCTACCGGTACACTCATAAGCACTAATAATGAATGCTTTTCCTATCAAATCAAAAGGCGAACCTCACATATTTGGGTGGAAAATTTTTCTGAATATACGGTTATGTGCTAGTCATACAATCTCCTATCCATGAGACGCTTGCTATGGCTAAAGTTTCACTCTTAAATGTTGTAAAAAATTTTAAATTTAGCGCTAAAATTACACTAACAAGTATTTCTCATAGTTTTATTACACATCTACTATCAAACAAAACAAACTCAAGCGAAAGTACATCTGTAAGGTATCATCTTTTTACCCTCCCCTTACACTTAAGATGAACATTGTCCCCAATGTTCAAGTAAAGAATGTAAAAGTGAAAAAGTAAAGAGAATGAAATCAAATACTCCCCTGATTCGCTCGGTATGGATTATAGGATGGCCAGGTTAGATCTTCCTCCAAGAAAACGAACAATCAAAGCTTCCCTTCCAGAATGTAAATCATCTTCTTGTCATACATAACCAATAAAACCTGACAAAATAGACAAGACAACCTCGCGTAAAATCGGCGGCATCCTATAATAGTTTCTAAATCCTAGAAAACAAAGTAAGATATAATGCTTGTGGAATGAAGTTTGCAGATTTCCTGGAGATTATAAAACTTAATAATTCACAAAAACAATAAGACTCCGTTAGAAAAACAAAACCGGTAAAATTTCCAGATTTTAACTCCTGACGCCGTCAAGAGTAAACTCATGACGCCGTCAGAATGGACCTGCAGAAATTCTTATGTTAAGTTTCCGGAAAATTTCTGGAAAAACTTGGTCTTACTTCCTGGAAAATCCTGCAAAACTTCATTATGACTCAATATAAGCATTTGACTATAACAAATACGAATATACATGTTCATTTAATATTGTGGAGAATCATGATCGGTTTGTTTCTTGAAAACATATTTGGGGTTTCCCCTTACACTTATCTTTTGCAAAAATACTTTTAGGTTGGAGTTAAGACTAGGCCAAACAACATAGTAAAGTATTTCCACGTTTTAATTGAGAAACATGATCAACCAACAATAAAAATAAAACGTGCATACGGAAGCAAATAACAATCAAACAAATAAAATCACACAAAACATGGGTTGCCTCCCAAGAAGCGCTTTTCTTTATTTACGAGTCTTGTAGCTAGACTCAAGGTCATAGGTTACTACGTGATCTCATCATTTGAAATGATATACCCCATATAGTTGCGATCATTACTGTTATGGTGGTAGTGCCTCAATCTGTCGATACTCGCAATCACCTTCCCACCTAATTTGCTTCTCAAGTTAGCTACCCCATCTTGGCTCAATCCTTCAATTGTGAATGGCCCATACCACCAAGGGCTTGGTTTGTCGGGTGGTATTGTTGTTTCCAAGTGTCTCAAGAGCACCAAGTTCCCTTCCTCAAATGGTGTATGATTTTTTTCGTGTCGAGTATGTTCGAGTTCAATTGGAACCTTATTGCCATTTCTTCTTTCATCCTTAGCTTTCTTATAGCTTTTGATTCTTGCCTCCCATGCAAGAATCTTATTCTGAACACGAATGGGTGTCGTGCAAATGTTGTTTTTGATCATTCTCCAACTCAAATTCTCATGCCCACTTCGCGGGGTCATGGGGAAGCTAATCTTTCTTTTTCCAGATTTAAGCTCAATCTTCCTACCTTCATACTTAATGACAGCCCTAGCGGTGGTGAGGAATGGTGCCCCAAGGATTATTGGCATGCATCCATCCCCTTTATCATCAATGATCATAAAATCAACGGGGTATATGAATCCTGCAATATTAACTAATACATCTTTTGTGATTCCTAGGGGGTATACGTACGAGTGTCCAACAAGAGATAACCTAACATGAGTAGGTGCTGGCATTTTTGACGTTAGTTGGATGTAAATAGTTAGGGGCATAAGATTTACTTCCGATCCTTGGTCGGCGAAAGCACTAAGATGTTTCAAGTCCCCGATGCTCGTTGGTATTTCGAAGTTCCCACATGCTACCTGCTTAGTAGCCACTTTCTGTACCAATAACCTCTCGACCACTGATCCTCCAGGAAGCGTATCATGCTCATCTTCCTCTTCTTCCTCTTTCTCAGGAACCTGTCCAGAGGATTGGTTACGCCCATCACCCTTAATCCAATTTGTTATGGTGTTTTTGTTTATATCATGTTTCAGGTAGTAACTCAAAGGTTGGGACTCTGGTGGTTTTTCTAAGGTCTGTTTAGCAGGAGTTTCTACCTTCTCGTTATCTTTATGGACAATGGTGATGGAGTTAACAAATTGGGTGGTGGGAGTGGCGCTTTCTTTCCTTAGCAGTATTCGTTCGGGGGTTCTGTGATTGGCATACTCTTCTAATAGACTCAACATCTCATTCATTTTCTCCTGCATCTCCTCTTTTTGTTTATAAACTGCTTCTTCGAATCTAGCAAGCCGATCAGAGTGAGTTGCCATATATTCTCTCATCCTAGCCTCAAACTCCGAGCTAAGTTCCTTGGGAGGGGAACAAGGTGGGGTGCACCTCTGAAAAGTCTCGACATGTTCTCTAGAAGGTGACTCAGATAATGGTGCCGAAGTTGGTTTTGAGACAGAATTGACAGTGGCTTGTCTAGGACTTAAAGGTCTCCTTTGCCTTTGCTCAAAATAGTCAACTTTTGCCTCAAGTTTGCATAGGAGTTCATCGGGGATTTCGGTGGTTCCTCCAGATGTCGAGACTGCATTGATGGCCGCTTCTATCGTATGTTTAAATTCCCAAATCTCATGATTATCAACAGCGAGCTCTTCGATAATTGCCCAAGACTCCTCGGCGTTCTTATCACGCAATTTACCTCCCGCGGCTCTGTCGATGGTGCGCTTAGTGTGATAGTTAACATGGTTGTAGAAAATCTGGACTAATAACCAAAGGTTTATGCCATGATGAGGGATCTTGTGGAGGAGATCCTTAAAACGGGCCCAAGCCTCGTAGAAAGTTTCACCCCGCTGTTGCTCAAACATCAGAATGTCCCTTCTAAGCATTGCAGTCTTTTCCGGCGGAAAGAATTGGGTAAGGAAGCGATTGGCGAGATTGTCCCATGTGGTGATGGATCCCGCGGGTAAACGCTCAAGCCATTGACTAGCTTGATCCCGTAGAGAGAATTGGAATAGGCGTAATCGGGTTGTCTCTCTAGTTTCAACACCTAGGTCTATGGAGTCTACGATTTTGAGGAAGTCCTTAAGATGTTGGTTTGGATCTTCGGAACGAAGTCCATGGAATGCACATCCGCTTTGCACCAACCGGATGGTGTCGGATCGCAAGGGGGTCACATTGGCTCCGGTGAGCTCAATGGTGTTTCGGTAGCCTTGGTGGCTAGGTCGGGAATACTCTCCTAAGGTTCGGGGCCTAAGGGGTTCTAATGGTGGGTTTTGTTGTGGTGGGATGACGGGTTCAAAGATGTTACCACCTTCCATGATGTCGGATGGTAAAGAGTTACGAACAAAGGCATGAAGAAATAAGATAGACTAAAGAAAACCTAAAAAAAATAAAAAAATAAAATCTTACTAGAAAGGAATCTAGCAAGTAGACCTAATAAAAAGAAATTCTAACCTAGACAATAACTATTCCCCGGGCTGCGGCGCCAAAAACTTGATGCGTGGGAATCGCAACAGGCTTTACCTCTCGATGGATCTCGAGAAGCTTACAACCCCCACCAGGCAGTGTACCTGATCGTTGTAGTATAGTATAGTGACAAGTACCGGGGGATTGATCGTTCAGCTTAGGAATAGTGTCGCTAGGATTAGAAAGCCTAAATACTAGTTCTAAAGGTGAGGGATGATTATTTTTGTATTTTTATATTTTTATGAAAGCAAGTAAAATCTCGGGTTTTGGAAGAGTGGGCGGAATTAGTTGCTATTCAACTAACCCAAAACTAAGATGCAATCAAAATAAAATACTAAAAATGAGAATAAACTAATTATACTAAGGTTGTGAGCAGTAATTGGAGAAAATGTGTTTACTTAGATTTCACTACTCCCTAGATATCTTTTACACGTTAATTACTTGTTATAATTGCATGGATGACGAATTGTATTCCTTAATACCATTCATGGGGTGGCATACATAACTCCCCAATTCTATGAGCTCTTATCTCCTCCTACACCATGCCCAGCACAACTATAGGGATTGTAAACAGTGGCTCATGCATTAAATACAACCAATAAAGACCTAGTACGCCTCAGTTCATGTTTCTTAAGACGTTCAAGCATGTTACCATTTGGAGATCTGCCAGTTTTCTTAAGCCTAACATATAAATCATTCATCCAAGACAAGAATAAACAAGTAATCAACACATAATCAATATCTAGGTTTCATTAGATCTAAGCAAACACAAAAGAGATCTAGCCTAGCATAATGGAATTGAGACAAGAACAAGATATAGACAACCCACATAGACATATTGATTGAATTAGAAGAACACTTATCTCAATTACAATGCAAGGTATCAAGGGTTTGGAACCCTTGAAAAACCTGTAAAAGTTGCACCAAAATCGTCTTTAGGGTTTCTCAAAAACTTCTCTCTTTTAATGTGAAAAACTAGAAAACTATATATAGGAAAATGGGGATGACGGCATCAAGAACAAAGGTGTGACGCCGTCATCTCGCCGCCAAATACTTCCTCGGACGGCCTTGATCTACTTCTGACGCCGTCAGGGCCTAGGCCGTCACACAAATTACTCTTGACGCCCTGTGTGTGACGCCGTCATCAACTACGGATTTTAATTCTTGGGGTTTGACGCCGTCATGGGATTACTCTTGACGCCTTCATGTACTGTTCCCAGCATGGAAAATTGAGACTTTGCCGTTTTCTTCACTTTTATGCTCCAAAAACGTCCAAAAAGGCTTCTTTTCCAGAATTCACTCTCCAAGTACCTAAAATCACAAAAGGAACGATTTAGGGCAATATTTGATCAAATAAAGTCGGATTCGGGCTTAAATGACCCCCTAAAAACGGATCATTTTTCGCCTCATCAACTGCTCCATTGGGTCCTGCTCCTACAGGAATTCGATATAATCATACGAGACAAAAAAGGAGCAGAAAACCTTGCTGCTGATCACTTATCCCGGTTAGAAAATCCTCATCAGGATATTCTCGAGAGAAAAGAGATTAATGAAACATTTCCTCTGGAGACACTCAATCTAATCTCTACCCGGGATGATACCACTACCCCATGGTTTGCCGATTTTGCAAATTATCATGCGGGTAATTTCGTGGTGAAAGGGATGTCATCCCAACAAAAAAGAAAATTATTTAAAGATATTAAACATTACTTCTGGGATGACCCCTACTTGTTCAAAATTTGTGCGGATCAAGTCATCCGACGGTGTGTCCATGGCCAAGAAGCCATGGAAATTCTTAAAGCTTGTCATGATGGACCCACGGGGGGACATCATAACCCAAACTACACCGCCAAAAAGGTGTTTGATTCAGGATTCTTTTGGCCCACAATCCACAAAGACGCCCATGAACTTATCAAAACTTGTGAGGCTTGCCAGCGTCACGGGAATATTTCCAAAAAGAATGAGATGCCGCAAAACGCCATCCAAGTCTGTGAAATATGTGATATGTGGGGCATTGACTTTATGGGGTCATTCCCGTCTTCACGAGGGAATAAATACATACTCGTGGCTGTCGACTATCTGTCAAAATGGGTTGAAGCAAAAGCTTTACCCACCAACGATGCCCGAGTAGTCGTTAAATTTCTGAAGTCTCACTTTGCCAGATTCGGGTCTCCTCGTGCCATTATCAGTGATCGTGGCACACACTTCTGCAATGAACAATTTGCAAGAGTGATGCTAAAATATGGTGTAACTCACCGTCTTTCTACTGCATACCACCCACAAACAAGTGGGCAGGTGGAGGTCTCGAATCGGGGTATTAAGAGAATTCTGGAGAGGACGGTGGGTGAAAACCGTGCCTCTTGGTCGGATAAGCTGGATGATGCACTATGGGCTTTCCGCACTGCTTACAAAACACCCATCGGGTATACTCCATATAAGCTGGTGTATGGGAAAGCATGTCATCTTCCGATCGAGTTAGAACATAAGGCCTACTGGGCCTTAAAACATGCAAATTTCGACCTTAAGACAGCGGGTGATCACCGCAAGGTTCAACTAAACGAATTAAACGAACTTCGTGATAAGGCTTATGAGAATTCTTTGATTTACAAGGAAAAAACCAAGAACATCCATGACTCAAAAATTAAGAACCGTGTTTTCAACATCGGTGACAGAGTCCTTCTCTTCAATTCACGATTGAAGATATTCTTAGGAAAGCTTAAAACTCGCTGGTCTGGGCCATTCATTGTAACAAAAGTGTTTCCATACGAAACTGTTGAATTATCTCAACCTGACGGTTCCAACTTCAAAGTGAATGGCCATCGGTTAAAACACAACTTTGGAGGGGACGTACCACCAATGGTCGTCCCGGATCTCCAAACTTTCCCCACGAACCAATGAATTCGGGGATCGAGTCAAGCTAGCGAGTCGATAAACAAAAAGAGTAGCATGTATAAGGGGTTTTCACCCTAAATGTGGGGGAAGTTACCCCTGCTATGGTTCACCATGTATATATTCAAAAAAAAAATGTGTATGTATATATCAATATAAATAAAGTGAAAAATGTTATTTCCACATTTAGCTGGTAATATTATCTTTTTCCGTTGAAAGAATCGGCATAATAGCCGGGACTTTGAATATTGAGGACAATATTCAACTCTAAGTGTGGGGGGGGGGGGGGGGGGGGGGGGGGGGGGGAATTCTAGCGAATTTAATCACATTATACCTTCTAGTACCCCCGTTTTTAGCCAAAATATAATTCTTTTTTCACTTTATTTCAAAATTTTTATGGTTATCAGTCCACCTTGTCTAAGCCACAAAAAGACTGGCTAATCCAAGAGCAAACGGCTCTTGGTAAAAATATCTCAAAACTGTTGATGGCTGACAATTTGCCCAAAATTGTATGGGATTCAACTCACCATATCTTTAATCGTGAAAGAGTTGGCTAGCCCACAAGGTTATGGCTTGTGGTAAAGGCAGTGGAAAAACCATAATTGGTAATCAACTCACCAAGATGATGACTTAATTCCCATTAAAGAGTTGGCTAGTCCAGAAGCAAATGGCTTTTGGTAAAGACAAATCAAATCCGTTTACAGCTGATGGTTTGCTCAAAATCATATGGTTATCAGTGTACCATAGTTCTTACTTGAACTGAAACAACTTGAATAATGGTTAAATGGTTAAATGATTAAATGATACTTTTTAGCATGATTAGTGTATGTAAGCATGCAACTTGAATAATGAATATAAAAGGAAAAGTACATAATTTTTGCTCGAACCCATTTGTAAATTAAAAAAATTAAGTTTAAGATATAATAGTGTAGTCCAAAAGATTTTAGGAATTATTAATAGTGTGTTAATTAATATTCATTTGGTTAGTTATTTGGAATTGAGTTTATTGATAAAATTTATTAATATTAGTTAGACTTCAATGTTAATTTTCAATGAAATTAGTTGTACAATAAAATGAGATGAAGTTAACTTTAGATTTTAATCATAAACTTTATAAATAAATACTAATATGTTATAAAAAGATTAAATATTAAAATCACCAAACAACTAATAGCATACTTACAACAGATGTAATACAATCACAACTTACGAACCTAATAACAAAAATAATTAACGCAAATTACACTATAACAAATAAGAAAAAGCCAGTGTGCTTCGTATTACAATGCAAAAATCATATAATGAAAAATTGTTGTTGGGTTACGTAATAGGCCAAAACAATCAAAGGAAATTACATCAAGCGTATGACAACTTAATAACGACAACCCCATTTAGAAAATATAAAGACCAAAAAACCAAAACAATATCAACCATTTTTATATTTTTAAACAACAAACTAAAAACGTTTCATACAACATACTAAACTAAAAATACAAATCCACTCGACAATACACAAAAACAATACGCGCGATTAACACTTATATTAAAAGCCTGTGCATAGCACGGGTTCTTCATGCCTCGTATACTTTATTTGTATCATTTCACTTATTCTATTACCCGAGCTATTAATTAGCCATGAAAATTACCGATAGTCACAAAAAAGGCCTAAAAAATGCTAAAAACGAACTCAGTGGTATAAGTTCCTTTAAAGTTTACATGCCAGAATGAAAACAAATCGTTTATATTTATAGTTTTTGTGTTGTGAGGGCGTCACTTAGGAATTATGACGCCGTAAGCTCGCCGCATATTAAGGTTTTATTCTTGCAACTACTTAATTGTTATGGCGTCACTTAGGAATTGTGACGTCGTCAGCTTTCACTTGACGCCATCATCATAAACCGTCTCCAGACACTGGATGGACAGCACACTCAAGTGACGGCGTCACATTGTAGCTTGTGACGCCGTCACAGAGCCTTGTTGTGACGTTTTTGTCGTTTTCTTCGTTGTTATCTAGGGCGTGTTCTTTTCTTTTCTGTCGACACAAGGCTGTTTCATATATAGATTGTGTGTGCTTCAAGATCCTATAGTTCCGCTCTAGTTTACCAGGTTGTTGGCTGTCGAAACCAACAATTTTAAGTTTCACAAGCAATTCATTTCAGTTACTTCCAAATTTATATTCACAATAAAGAGGTAAAGGGAATAATTTAACAACGACAAATGGATAATAAATAAAACAGAAAAAGACATAAATATAACAAATGGATTATGGATAGACCAATGTATGAATGTATCCCTAATGGATCAGGGATTAAAATGACTTGATTAACTCCGAAAGAAAATGAACAAACACCGTGTGGGGTGGATTCGAACCAAAGGTCTGCAAATACATCTCGCGAACCAAGATCAACGTGCTCGAAATGCTGACCAAAAATCTGATAGCCTTAGCTGCAGCTCGAATTTGGTTCTCAGCCATCTTCTTGGCCCTAATTTCCGGCATGCTTTCATAAAACTTGTTTAATTCAGCTACACACTTCCTCAAATCCGATTTCACACGCATTTTTGCAAGAGACCTTCTGATCCCGTTAAACATTATAATGATCTCTTCATTATCCAAATCACCTTCTATGATTTTCTCTTCACGTAACAAACTTACATCCTCAGCAGTGTCGATAATCCCACACATAAAATCCACATATTCCGTGAGTTCAAGACCAAATCCGGACATTAAACTATTTGTTGTCATTAAATTCTCGTATGCCATCAAGTTTCTTAATATGACCTCCGAATCGTAATTAAGTGTAACAAGAGGGAGATAACAAACTTTCTCTTCAGGCACAAAGTTTATATTTTTGATGCCTTCATTCTCTTTGGACAAATGGAACTTCACTTCAGCAAATTTGCGAAGTTTTGAAACCGAAGGCACATCTATCTCTTCAACCATTGGTTTTTCCTCGTTCATGCTTTCAAAGATTTTATTCGACACAATGTTTATAACTTTGACAAATGGTTCAGCCAATGGAATATTTTCAACTGCTTTCATAATAGCTTCGATTAGTTCTTGCAGCGGGTTCTTTTGAGGTGAACCACTTCCCGGGCTTTCGATATCAATTTCATTTGAGATGAGTTTTTTATTTTGTATGATAGAACGGTACATATAATCAAGTAGATGGTTAACTTGATTGAAACCAACTTCCTCTTTTGATATATGAAACGGTGAGTGAGACTTGCAAATATCTTGGAACATGAATTCCAAGTGGGCTTCGCGTGCATCAGCATTATCGACCAATAATATCTTTTGGATTTCCTTCAATACAATAAGAGGAATCTGGTTCTCTAGCATGAACAAATCTTTTGCTTCTATTGATTGACCCTTATTAAAGTAAGGATCAAGTAGATAAAGCAAGAATAAACCGTCAATAGTGAATACCCGCGCTAATTTATCATCATCTTTATCAAGGGCCAAATAGTAGCAAGCACTTATTAAGTCGATCTTCTCTTTGACTTTATTAACTACTTGATCTAGAGAGTCAGGTACTGGCTTTAGTACCCTTTCCGCGGCAAGAAGCTTGTATTGTTTCAACTTGTCACAGAGCTCGGGATGAAAATGATGATTCGGACCAAGCCCTATACGTTGAGGGACATATGCTTCGAGCTTTTCTGCTTTTCGGGTTTCTGGAACTTCAAATATGGAAACTTGAGTTGTATCAATACTAACCGCAAGTTGGGTTTGTAAAGTTTTGCTAATTCGATGCACCCATGGTTTTCCGCCTGTGTTTGGTCCGAAAAACGGGTTGATAGAAGTCATTTGATACTATTTTAGTATGAATGATCTAAATGCAATGATCTATGCTTCTATTTTTCGGTTTAAATAGCTCAAATGTCTTTGCTTGGTCAAGCTTAGTTAACTGTGTCACGTAATATTTAAAGTGCTTGGATGTTGATCTAAACGTTTATTAAGTCTTCATCTTACTCTAACAACTTTGTGGTCAATAATATAAACAAGTCACTACAAAGTAGTAAATATGTAAACTGCTCGTATTAAAAGATAACAAATTGTAGATTTTTTAGATTTTTTTTTTTTTTTTTTTTTTTTTTTTTTTTTTTTTTTAACACAATAAATTATAGAATTTGAACCTAATAAAACACAACCAAGCCACTAAGCTAGTATAGATACATAATGTGAGATATTATGTGAATCGTTACTTTATTCATGATATCAATCGGTATATAAATACCACTACAAAGAACATTCTAGATCTCGGGCTTAGCCCATACAAATATAACATGGACTCGGACTCTACTATGAACATATCGACTAACACTCCCCCGTAGTTGGAGCGGGAGGACACCGGACACTCAAACTGGACCTAAACTCCTGAAACAAAGCATATGATAAACCTTTGGTAAAAATATCTGCATACTGATAACGTGATGGTAGATGAAGCACTCGAACCTGACCAGCAGCAACCAAATCCCGTACAAAATGAATATCAATCTCTATATGCTTCGTACGTTGATGCTGAACCGAATTAGAGGATAAGTAAACGACACTAACATTATCACAATAGACGAGCGTAGCAGAAGACAAAGGTGTATGTAACTCACGTAAAAGATTCCGCAACCAACAAGTCTCATCAATAGCATTGGCAACCCCACGGTACTCTGCATCAGCACTGGAACGAGAAAGCGTCGGTTGACGCTTAGAGGACCAGGATAGAAGATTGTTTCCCAGAAAAACACAATAGCCAGAAGTCGATCTCCGAGTAGTAGGGCATCCAGCCGAATCAGCATCAAAATAAGCAACAAATGAAGAAGTTGATGAAGAAAACAACTGTAAACCATAGTCTAATGTACCCCGAACATACCTCAATATCCGTTTAAGAGCCGAGAAGTGAGGCTCCCGAGGATCATGCATGAAAAGACACACCTGCTGCACCGCATAGGAAATATCAGGTCTAGTAAAGGTAAGATACTGCAAAGAACCAGCAAGACTCCGGTATAACTTAGGATCAGAAACCGGATCACCATCAGTACCTAATTTAGACTCTGTGTCAACAGGAGTCCGAGAAGGGTTACAACCAACCATATGTGCACTCTCCAATATCTCCATAGCATATTTACGCTGTGACAAAAACATCCCTGAAGAGTCACGCGTAACTGAAACACTCAAGAAATAATTAAGAGCACCCAAATCTGTCATAGCAAACTCCTTATGTAAAAAAGCAATAATCTGCTGTAATAAACCATCAGACGAAGCAGTCCGAGTCCATGTTATATTTGTATGGGTTAAGCCTGAGGTCTAAAATGTTCTTTATAGTGGTATTTATATACCGATTGATATCATCAATAAAGTAACGATTCACATAATATCTAACATGGTATCATGAACAGGTTCGGTCCCGCAACCTATTAGGCCGTCATGAGTTGTCGCTTCTAGACCACTCCGTCAAACCCTAGCCTAAATCATGCTTTACCGCCGACAGTTATGTTACTCGCAAACATACACATACGAACTTGGAGATTGATGTTGATTGGAGGAGAAGTAAGTGGGTCGATAGCTTTTACTTTTGATATTGCGGTTTCATATGTTCGTTTGTCAATATATTTGTTTAAGGAAGTTTTGTTTTCTTTGCAAGAATTTTATTGGATGGTTTTCTAGATGATCTAGTAAGTTGGACGGTGGACATACTTTACTTTGGCACATAATGATTTACTACATCATAAACATATTTGTTTATTTGAAGATGCCTATAAAAGGATTTGTTTGGTTTGCTGATTTAGGTTTTCAAAATAATAATAATAATAATAATAATAATAATAATAATAATAATAATAATAAAATAAAATTGTTTTGTTATTTGTTTGTTAGTCGATTGTTTGTACGGATTTGTTACCAGTCGACTAAAGTTGATCGTTGGTACCAGTCTCTAAAGTCGACCGTCGGTACGGTTGTGTTACCAGTCGACTTAGCCGACCGTTGGTATCAGTCGACTAAAGGCGACCGTTGGTAAGGTTTTGTTACGAGTCGACTAAAGTTATGTTTTTATTATGTTATTTTTTTTTCTTGTTTAGTTTACTACTCCAGTCCGAGCTTTTGCGATTTCGCCGCTTGAACTGCGAGGGAGTATTAGTGAGATAAATAGGCCCAAGCCCGGTTTGTGGGTTTAGAGCATCTAGGATTTTCACCATTATAAATAATAGTCAATAATAATATTATGCCTACAGGTTTAGAATATCTAACACATAAGAAAAAAATTGACCAGACTCAAAGTCAAATATGACTTTATGGTTAGAACATTTTAAACTGAACTAGATTTAGTATCACATACGGTTAAAAGAAAAAATGTGTGTTAGTTAGGGATGGCAACGGGGCGGGTTTGGGGCGGGGCGACCATCCCCATCCTCAAACCTGATTACCAAAGTTCTCTCCAAACCCGCCACGATCCCCATCGGGGTCTAATCGGGGCGCCCCATTGGGGTGTGATAGTCCCTCAAACCTGCTCCGTATTAATCGGGGATCTTATCGGGGTGTCTTCTTTGGGTTCAATTCTTGATCAAAGCCGCACCATTTCACATTTATTGTTATTTTTTGACTGTTAGCAATAACGATCCTATTAATAATCAATTACAAATGATCCTTATTAAGTTTTCAACGATAATATTATACATAAATAATGATAAATTATACCGCCAAAAATTGAAACTTAAAAATATGACACTAAATGAGTTTCTATAATCACAATTTTGCATTCTTACAAATATTAAAAAACTAACAATATTATAGTAATATTTTTTATTACATAAATACTAACAAAATACTACTACTTATATAGGTATAGATACATTTGTATATACGTATATATTAATCGGGTGGGGCGGGGCGGGGCGAGGATTCCCCGCTCCCCGCCCCAAACCCAATTAAAATCTCCGTTTAATCCTCAAACCCGCCCTGTAACCCGATTAACATGCCTCGCCCCGCCCCAATTAGTCCGGGTTTCGGGTTTCCCCGTCGCTTTCGGGTTTTTTTGCCATCCCTAGTGTTAGTTTGTATTATACGAGTAATAGACTAAAGCAAAATCTTAAAAACGAAACTAATGACAAAGGTAAAAAGGATTTTATTGTCGTTTATTGGTTTTTATCATAAAGACTGAAACGTTACTTTACGATACTTTGCTGGTTAAAAATCTTAAAAAGATTACTATTACTATTCTCTATATATATTATAGAGCACCAGTGTTGTGTAGCAAAAAATAATATAGAGCACCACACTCAGTGCTGTGCAGCAAAAAAAAAAAAAAAAAAAAAAAAAATTATTTAATTCTTGGGCTTCCTTGTTGGCCTGCTTCTTCCCTGTTTTTTTGGCTTAATTCTTATTTTTGGTTACGCCTCTCTTCTTGCTTCACCATCTATTTTTTGGGTTCGCCATGTTATTTTTCATTGTCGTTTGTTTTTGCATCATTTATGTTTATACGTGATTTGTTTTACTTTTACTTTTGGGTGCTGTCCTTTGCTTTGTTAGGTTGGACGTATGCTATTTCGTTGTTTATATGTTTCTTTGCTTCCCATGCTTTCTTTGCCTATTATTTACTGTTTGTTTTTAATAGTATGTGATGACGTATAGCCTATATTTGGGCCGCAAGCCCAAATGATAGACATTACTTACACCTAAGTCCATCACGAATGGGCTACCATGACAAATGGTATGGGCCGTGGTATCAACGCTTGGGCTCACGAAGCCCAAAGGCCCAATCTAACTCACCGGATATCCGATAAGGATCATCTATTCAAGGAATAGATATCCTTACCTCGGATAAGCACCATGCGTGCGAAGAGTAAGGAGCAAGAAACACGGTTTCTTAGCCCCTATATATAGAATCATACGATTCTCATTCAAGGTACGATTCACGGAATCCCTAAAACTCTTAAACCAAAACCTAAATTCGATTACTTACTCTCACGCCGGAGTCTAATCGGGGGAGACAATCCCTCGATAAGTCTAACGGTGTTATTCTCTTTTCTTAGTACGCAGGTAACAAAGTGCTAATGATCCAATTGATATAAGAGCAAAGCCCAACAACCAGGTACGCCCAACTTTTGTATCAACAAGTGGCGCCATCCGTGGGACCCTACAACGAACTAGAATGACGAAACACAAGAATTCGGGCCAGCGGACTCCGCAGTCAGAAAAACGTGATCATCAGAAGAAGAATCGACAAGATTCGACCTCTAAGCAGGTTGCTGGGACAACCAGCGCACCTGATCACCAGGAGGCGGGAACAACCCAGCCTATTCCAACAATGGAACTACCTTTAATCTCGTCAGTGGTCCCAAGCGCTGAGGAACTCCAGCGCACCCTCTTCACCACTCCTCATCAGGCTGCACCCGTAGTGAACAACACTGTGCCGCCAGGCGCGCCTGAACGAAACCGGGCGCCCCATACTGAGGCAGAGATCCTTGCAACGACTGAGGACGTACCCGATTTAACTTTGGGAAATTTCGTGTCCCAAAACTATGAAACCCTAACTGCCCTCATGCAGGAAGAAGCGGCAAGAAGAGCCGGTACGGATCTGCAAACCCGACTTAATTTCGGGCCAGAACGTGAACTAACACCACCACGTCACCCACGAGGAAGACGTACAGAACGTACCAATGTCCATGACAGGTTGGGTACGGTGTCTGGCTCACAAAATTCTGGAGACAGCGGTAGGCGCACCAATGTTCATTCCAGACTTGGCAGTCGGGGAATACACGACCGATTAGGTCCTCAGCATTCGCCGAGTCAAGGATCCTCCAATCCCAGAAGTAGGCGGATCCAAGACAGGTTGGGGAGAAGAAGATCCCCAAGCAGAGATCCCTCAGGCTCCTCTTCTGAAAGGAGCAGGCGCAAACGCCGACGGAGAGATTATCCTTCCTCCAGCGATTCCTCGGACAACGAGGATAAAGAAACAGGTCACTGGAAATCAAAAGGACGACGTCGCGAGGAAGAGAACGAGGATATGTCTCTCCCATGGCGACGCCATAAAATTGATGCGTTCACACGTCGCATAAGTGATTACTCAGACGACAGGCGCAGACGCATGCCCGCTAATGTGAAGACATATGATGGAACAGGTGACCCTGACGACCACCTCAAAATTTTCGAGTCAGCCGCAACTATCGAAAATTGGCCACAGCCTGTGTGGTGTCACATGTTTAATTCCACATTAGTAGGGAACGCGCGCACATGGTTTAGCAAACTCCCACGTAGGAGTATAGGCGGCTTTGAGGAATTGCGAAAAGCATTCCGCCACAACTTCACCCAGCGAAAGAAGTGCGCTAAAAATCCTGTGGAATTGGCAAGGGTGAAGCAACGCCAAGGAGAATCAACCAGCGCCTTCATGGAGCGCTTCAAGGATGAGTGCATACAAGTCAAAGCATGTCCCGAAATACTAAAAATTTCGGGGTTCATGAATGGAATTAATAATCCAGAACTCATCCGAAAGCTCAATGATAGAGTTCCACAGTCTTTCGATGAACTCACAAAACGCACCAGATCCTTTATACAAGGAGAAGCAGCTGCTGCGGATAGCAAGAAAGGATATTCAAACTATAGACAACAAGAACAGCCGCGGAGACAATCCAATGATCAAAACAATAACCGCGGCAGGAACTACCGCAGTGGAAGAGACAACGACAAATATACTCCTCTCACTAAAACTCCAAGGGAGATATTTGCAACAGAAGGTGCGAACTTCCCAAGACCACCACCAATTAAAACGGCAGAAGAAAAACGCCAAGGTAGTGGATACTGCGAGTACCACGGCCAAAAGGGCCATACAACTAACGAGTGTGTCCAACTGAAACAACTAATCGAAAAATTAGTGAGAGAAGGAAGGATGGACCATCTCGTAAAAAACATCAAGGAAGGAAAAGAGAGACAGAGAAATGGAGGCAAGAAAGAACCCCCAAAGGAAAAGGCTGATACTATATACATGATACAATCATGGCAGCGCAAAATAAAGCAAAAAGTCAGCCAAAAATTCTCTCCAGAAAAAGAGATATCCTTCCCTACAATCGCTGCGGACAACGCAGTCGTGGAACCTCTGACCATTGAAATACATGCAGGAGGACACGACATCCACCGCATGTATATTGATGGAGGAGCATCCGCAGACATCATGTATGATCACTGCTTCAAAAGGCTGCGACCTGAAATCCAAAGTCAGTTGATACCAGCTACAATGTCACTAACAGGATTTACAGGAGAAAAGATCTGGCCCATGGGGCAGTTACGCTTATTGGTGGTCGTAGGAGATGAGCAACACTCAACTGCGGCATGGATAAATTTTATGGTAATCAAGTCTCCCTCACCATACAATGGCATAATTGGAAGACCAGGAATATCATCCATGCGCGCAGTACCATCCACAGCACACGGAATGCTTAAATTCCCAGTTGAAGGAGGAGTGGTTACTCTCTATAACACAACGGTACCACCAAGAGAATGTATCGCAGTGACAACTGAAGCAGATACTATTCCAGAACAGCGCACGGAAAAATCGCCAAATTTAAAGGTCGCTATTCATCCAGACTATCCGGAACAACAAGTTTCGATCTTTATCTGACAAAGGTAAAGCAGCCGTATGCGCACTCTTGCAAAAGAACCTAGACATCTTTGCATGGGAACCAAAGCATATGACAGGAGTGCCTCGTTCTATCACAGAGCACAAACTACAAATCCGACAAGGATACCCTCCAATACGACAAAAGAAGCGCGGTCAGGCTCCAGATCGTGCAAAAGCTATTTTGGAAGAAGTACGCAAGTTAGTAGATGCGGGCATCATGCGCGAAGTGTACTACCACGACTGGCTCTCTAACCCAGTCATGGTAAAGAAGAGCGATGGTAGCTGGAGGATGTGCGTGGACTTCACGGACCTCAATAAAGCATGCCCGCAAGACTGCTATCCATTGCCAGAAATTGATTGGAAGGTTGAATCCTTATGTGGATACCCCTTCAAGTGCTTCCTAGACGCATATAAAGGGTACCACCAAATCCAAATGGCAGTGGAGGATGAAGAAAAAACAGCTTTCCACACCAGTCAAGGGGTATACTGCTACACAAAAATGCCTTTTGGCTTAAAGAACGCAGGCGCGACATACCAACGGCTGGTGGACACAGCTTTCGAAAAACAAGTAGGCCGTAACTTAGAAGTCTACGTGGACGACCTCGTTATAAAAAGCCATACAGAGGATGAGTTAGTGCGCGACATCGAGGAAACATTCCGAACGTTGGGGCGGATAAACATGAAACTGAATCCAAAAAAGTGCACCTTTTGCGCAACTGAAGGCATGTTCCTCGGATACTTAATAGAACCCGATGGAATCAAACCATGCCCAGAGAAGACAAAGGCTGTTATTGATCTCCCCTCCCCGCGCACACTCAAAGAAGTCCAATCACTGAATGGAAAGCTGGCAGGGCTGAATCGCTTCTTATCTAAGTCAGCAGACAAGTCCCTTCCTCTCTTTAAAACACTCACGAAGTGTACAAAAAAGGGAGACTTTCGTTGGACCAATGAAGCCGAGGAAGCTTTCCAACAACTCAAACATCATCTGGCATCTCTTCCCAAACTAGTCGCACCGCGACAAGGGGAAGAACTAATCATGTACTTATCAGCAACCCACGGAGCAGTTAGCGCAGTACTATTGACAGATAGAGACTCCGTCCAGACACCCATATACTTCGTAAGCAAAGCCTTAAAGAAAACAGAGGTTAACTACAGCGCCATGGAAAAACTGGTCTTGGCTTTAGTGTTCGCCGCCAAGAGACTGCGCAGATACTTCCAAGCGCATCCAATTGCGGTAATCACTGATCAGCCAATTAAACAAGTTATCTCTAAACCAGATGCATCGGGACGCTTACAAAAATGGAGTGTAATGCTCAGTGAGTACAACATCTCATACAGGCCGCGCACTGCTATCAAAGGGCAAGTTTTAGCTGATTTTATCGTGGAGAAGCCAGAGGGCGACAGCCCAACATCTGCAGCAAAAGCGGATCTACAGGACCATGGACACTGTTCACTGATGGATCCTCATGCGCAGATGGATCAGGCGCAGGACTCATTCTTACAAACCCAGAAGGTATGGAATTCACCTATGCGCTACGCTTCGAGTTCACAGCCACAAACAATGAGGCAGAATATGAAGCCCTACTGGCCGGACTACGCATCGCAATTCAAATGGGTGTACGCAACCTAGAGGCAAACGTAGATGCTCGGCTAGTCGCTAACCACGTGTTAGGAGAATACGAGGCCAAGGATGACCATATGATCCAATACCTGGAAAAGACAAAGTCTCTGATCAAAAACTTCGATAGGTTCACAATAAAACAAGTACCTAGAGGGGAAAACAGAAAGGCGGACGCACTCAGCAAGATCGCATCTACAAGCTTCGCACACCTTTCAAAACAGGTATTGGTGGAAACCTTAAAGAACAAGTCAATCCTTGATATGGAGATATCAACGGTGATAGAAGAACAAGATCCTACGTGGATGACACCTATCATCGAATTTATCAGCAAGGGAACTCTACCCCAAGATAATAAAGACGCTCGAAGAATACGGCGCACGGCGCAACGATTCGAATTCCGCGACAACGTACTCTATCGGCGATCTTTCTTACAACCATGGCTCAGATGTGTTGGACCCCTTCAAGCAGACTATGTACTCCGCGAACTTCACGCTGGATCATGTAGTATGCACTCAGGACCGCGATCCGTGGTGGCAAGCGCTTTAAGGGCAGGATACTATTGGCCAACAATGCACCGCGACGCACGCGACCTAATAAGAAAGTGCAGCAACTGCCAAGTACATAGACCTATTCCGCGCCGACCACAGCACGAGCTAACACCAATTACCTCACCATGGCCATTTTACAAATGGGGTATCGACATCGCAGGACCTTTTCCCGTCGCAGCGGGAGGAGTAAAATTCCTCATCGCAGCCATAGATTATTTTACAAAGTGGATTGAAGCAAAAGTTGTGGTGAACATTACGGGAAACCAAGTAAAACGCTTTGTCTGGGACAATATTGTCTGTCGCTTCGGCCTACCAGGCGAGATCGTATCAGACAACGGAAAACAATTCTGTGATAACCCATTCAAAGATTGGTGCACACAATTAAACATCACACAACACTTTGCTTCAGTCAAACACCCACAAACCAATGGCCTGGTTGAGCGCGCTAATCGCAGTCTAGGCGAAGGCATAAAAGCGCGCCTTGACAGACATAAAGGAAGATGGGTAGATGAACTCTCGCATGTCTTGTGGGCGCATCGCACAACAATCAAAACCAGTACTGGCGACACGCCATTTTCCTTAGTCTATGGAACAGAAGCCGTCATACCAGCTGAGATAGGAATGCCTACTATACGCACAGCAGAAGTCAACGTCATGACAAATGACGAGGAACGGCGCATAGACTTAGATATACTGGAGGAGAGACGCGAACGCGCAGCCATACGAGAAGCAAAGGCCAAGGCAAAAATGAAGAAGTATTATGATGCAAAAGTCAAGAACACTTCATTTCGACCAGGGGACTTTGTTTATCGCGCCAATGACGCAAGCCACGCAGAAGACACAGGCAAACTTGGACCCAAATGGGAAGGACCTTACGAGGTCACAGACGCGCTCGGCAACGGCGCATACAGGTTGCGCGATATGGAAGGTCACGACCTAGCGCGCACTTGGAACATCTGTAATCTCAAAAGATGTTACTTTTAGGCTACGGCCCTTACACAAACACACTCACACCCTACGCGGTGCCCAATAAGTGTTTGTCTTTCTTTTCTTTCTTAGGAATTATGTTTTCCATTTTTTCAATAAACTTGCAAGTATTAATAAAATGTTATGGTTTCTAGCTAACTCCATAGCGCACTTTTACTTTATTGCATATATGTCAATATTGTCTATCTTATATTTTTTGCCTACATGGCGTGCATGCACCACTTAAAGACCCACGAAGGCATAGAGGATGAGTTAACCTACTAATTTACTCGTTGAATAAGAGGGTTGCAAACCCATCAACATTGGATCACGTATCCTTGCTAAGCGCCTTACTCTTGAGACGTCAAAGTAAGTTTCACATGCGCACCCCACGACGGATGCGCGTATACCAAGTACACTGTACGAGCTTAGCAATATAACGAGCCAAGACACTTGGTCAAAAATAAAACTTAGCAAACAATGCAAGTATACTTAAGTTACGCACTTAAAAAACTTAGTCAAAAATAAAACTTAGCAAACAATGCAAGTATATTTAAGTCACGCACTTAAAAGACTTAGTAAAAAAAATAAAACTTAGCACACAATGCAAGTGTATTTAAGTTACGAGCTCATAACAAAATGTATTTTATTCCATATTTATTAAATTACAAGGACAAAATACATAAGCTCACAAACAACCTATATGCTATGGCGGTGATCATGGCTCTCTTCTGGAGCGGCGGAACTTCCCTCCTTCAACTTACTCAAGATTATGGCATCCTGCATCGATACGGTTGGAACACTTACAGCCACACCATCTGATCTAGGAAGGTGTGCAGCGCCAATACCGCACATCACGGCCTTGCCCTTGATACCCTTTTTCACCGCAGCCCTCTGCGCATGTTGCTCCAGCACCTCCTTCAAGGGGACTTCCTTCTCCAGAGCAAAAGGCTTGAGGATATCACGGGGCCGCGCAAAAACTGGGACTTGAAGCTGCGATATATCAGGTTTTAGATAATAGTCTAACTCCTCTTCCGCATTCTTCTCAAGATGGCGCTGCAAAGTTAAGCCGGCCATCAGCACAGCTATAGGGTCATCTTGGTCGCGCTCCAATTTCCCTATATGCGGCAGCTCAAGAACCTTCAGCCCCGCCATCGCCTCCACCAGCTCATCGTACGCCGTTGAGCTATAACCAGGAATCTCCGCCAAGTCCTTCTCCAACAGCTTGGCCTCACGGAGCTCCTCCATCGCCTGCGAACGGCCACGCGCTATCGCGCAGTGGACAACCTTCCCAAAGGCCTCCACCACCTCCGCAGACTCTAAAGTACTTAGAGCTGCCAGACGAAGCCCATGGCTGATCAACCACCTGCATTCACAAAATGGTAACAAGATAAGATAAAATGGAGTGAAGAAAACAATTCTAAAAGATAAGGGTGTAAAAATACCTGCGCTCAGCAATCACAGTCATGAGATGAGGATACAGCTCCTCGTCGTACTCAATGCTAAGGGCGCGCAGCTTCTCCTCATACGCCACAAGCGTCTTCTCCATATTCTCCTTGAATTCTTGAAGCCTAGCATAATGCTCAGATCTTTTTTCCTCAAGGAACGACACAGACCACGATGCCCTGGCCTTCATCTGCTCGAGACACGACCTCGCATGTAGCAGATCAGCCAAGATGCTCATCTTGTCCTGAGCCATCTTCTCCCCATACGCCCTTGACTCCCCAAGCTCAGCCTGCACGCCCGCCAATTGCGCGCGCAGCTCCTCCAACTCCTCTTCCTTCTGGGCCAGAGCACGACTCTCCCCAACGCGCTTTCCCTTCAGCTGCGCCACCAGCTCAGCCTGACGGGCAGTAGTCGCAGCCAACTCATCAAGAAGTTGCTGCGCCTCACCACCACCTGCTGCCAAGGTATCCTCCCCCTTGTTTTCATTCTGCGGAGAGGATACTTCATCATCCTTCGCGTCGTCATCCCTACGGAACAAAGACAGTCAACAAAAAAAAAATTACAACAAGTAAAAAAAAAAAAAAAAAAAAAAAAAAGGAGAGAGAGGAAGTGCACACTTACAGAAACGGAGAAGCATCAGCCTTCAACCGTGCGCCGGAGGTCGAAGTTTCCTCCGCGTTCGACTCTGCGTCTTTGATGACGTGTCGACGCCTCTTGCTGGTGCCACTGGTTCCAGCACCTCCCTTGCGCTTTAAGTTCTGCGCAACCTCTTCCCTCAGCACCTCTTCAGGTTTCAGGATCCGAATACTGTCAGATGACCCTGAGCGCGCCTCTTCGTGCGCCACCTCCACTTCAGGCACCACAGTAGGCGCCACCACTACCTCTGGCGCCATACTCTGGACGGGCGTCACCACAAGTGGTGGCGTGTCCTCAGGGGCTGTCGCGGGTAAAACAGTCAAACGCCCCGCGGTTGCTTCCAGCAAAGGCAGCTCCCCTTCCCTCAGAGGACGCACCCCTATGGTCACCTGCTTTGGCTTATCAAGCTTCACCACTGCGAATAAGTCCATCTCTGCACATATAAAAATGAAGCAAGAAAACAACGAAAGATTAGTTGGTAAATGCGCGAAGAAAAAGGACGAAAAACTTACAAACAATTACAAAGGATGAACACCCACCCCGGCCATCCTCACTCAGGAAAGTGGGAACCTCATCCGCTGCGCCAAAATACGCGCGGCTCAATCCTACATGCACCAAAAACTCCTCCGGATAGGGGTTAATGGCCAATCGATTGGCATTTAACGTCTGCGCGTCAGCAATACTATAGGAACCGGGTGCGGGATGCCCATCCCTTGGTAAAGACGCCTGAGTATAAAACTCAAAATTGGAAGGAAAGACCACGTCGTCTACCCAAAAGAAAAATTCCCTCCAATTCTTGAGGACGTCAACTTTCTCCGTATAACATTGAAACGCCCGTGGGCGCTTCGCAAAGGACACCCAACCGTTCGACCATGTTGAGTGGTAAAAAGAGCGGAATAAATCTACAGTTGGTTCTATCGCTAGTAAATGGCAGTTTACCTCAAAATTCGACACCTTCGCCGCACCTATACAGTGCAGCTGAGAGATGTGGAGGCGGTAGTGATTGAGCAAATCGCTCAGAAATATAGATATAGGTACGCGGTAGTTAGCGTACTCGAAGAATTTCGTGTATAAACCTATCTTCCCTTCGGGGAAGTCGGCTATACACGCATCGACATCTGGCGCCTCTGGATGCACATCCAAAGGCACAAAATAGTCGGAAGAAAAGTGCATCACATCCTCAACAGACAACGCAGAGCGAAACTCCTCTGATTGAGCGACCATGTTCATCTTAAAACTAAGTGTACGCACACAAAGATTACCTACAGAAGCTCAAAGGTTTTCTAGCAAAAACGCTCTCAAAATGAAGAAGATGAATAGTGGTTGTGTGTGTATTTTACTGTGTGGTGAAAATAAAGGGGGGCGGCATTCTTATATAGGGTGGTAAAAACCCTAATTCACGCCCACGTGGATCCCACTCACAGTAAACGTGTGGCTAGAAGATCAAAAGGTACAACACTTTTTCCCGAATCCCAAGTGATACGTGGACACCATCCCCATTTACCGAGGTAACTATTTTGAACCTGTTAGGTGCATTGCACCTCCAAAAAGGCGGTAACAATTTGTTCATTATCCCGCCACGCTTACCGCTGCTTACATTAAGTCTAGTACCCGCGGCTACGTGCCGCGCATACTAGACTGGGGGGACATGATGACGTATAGCCTATATTTGGGCCGCAAGCCCAAATGATAGACATTACTTACACCTAAGTCCATCACGAATGGGCTACCATGACAAATGGTATGGGCCGTGGTATCAACGCTTGGGCTCACGAAGCCCAAAGGCCCAATCTAACTCACCGGATATCCGATAAGGATCATCTATTCAAGGAATAGATATCCTTACCTCGGATAAGCACCATGCGTGCGAAGAGTAAGGAGCAAGAAACACGGTTTCTTAGCCCCTATATATAGAATCATACGATTCTCATTCAAGGTACGATTCACGGAATCCCTAAAACTCTTAAACCAAAACCTAAATTCGATTACTTACTCTCACGCCGGAGTCTAATCGGGGGAGACAATCCCTCGATAAGTCTAACGGTGTTATTCTCTTTTCTTAGTACGCAGGTAACAAAGTGCTAAGGATCCAATTGATATAAGAGCAAAGCCCAACAACCAGGTACGCCCAACTTTTGTATCAACAGTATGAAAATTGAAAAGTAAGTCGAAAGCCACGCGTAAGAGTAGCGACGTTTGTAACACCCCAAAATTTTGTACAGCGAAAGACTTTTCAAAGTTTCGGGGTGCTACATGGATTGGCACACAACACAATTATAAGAACAGAATAATGATATCCATTTGATAAAATCATCAAATCATCGGCAAAACAGAGATGAGTAAGCTTCACTTAACTACACCTCCAATGATAATTAAAAACATTGCTCTGATCAATCTTTCTGTTAATCAGAAGAGATAAGACCTCCATAACAAGAGTAAAAGCATATGGAGAAAGTAGGTCACCCTCCCGAAGACCCCTCATGCCTTTGAAATAGCCAATATGGTCTCCATTAACATTGATGGTAAATGAAGGAGAGGACATGCAACTCATTATCCATTCAATCATTTTGATAGGGAACCCAAAATAAACCAAACACTGTCTTAAGAAGCCCCAATCAACAGTGTCATAAGCTTTATTGATATCAATCTTAAATGCAACTTTTGTTGGACCATTTCTTCTATGATAATTCCTCATCAATTCTTGAGTAAGCATTATATTGTCAATGATCTATCTAGTGGGAATAAAGGCACTTTGACAATCACTAACAATAGAATTTAAAACCCCCTTCAGCCTATTAGCAATAACTTTGCTAATGCATTTATATAATACATTACAACATGAGATAGGCCTAAAATCAGAAACCTTTTTAGGAGTTTTGATCTTAGGCACCAACGTAATAACAGTTGCATTTATCTCTTTTAATAACTTACCATTATGGAAGAACTCCTTAATGGCCTTTGTAAACTCAGATCCCACAATAGACTAGGCTGCTTTGAATAATTTAGAGGAATACCCATCAGGCCCAGGAGCCTTTTCATCCTCCATACTAAACTGATGACGTCAAATAATCTGATATTATAAGTATCAATTACCCCTGTTTATGGACCATTTTAGCTCATTATTGTCTATGTTATAGTCTAATCACTTCATATTTCGTTTCAGGATTGTTAATAGGGTATGGAGCAACAAAGGGACAAAGTTGGACTCAAAACGGACATAAGCAATTATTACAAGAAGACTACGGCATGACTAAGTGATGAGGTTACGCCGTAATTATATGATGACGTGGAATTATCCACATTTTGAAGACTACGCTGTAACTAGTGATAATGTTATGCCGTAATGAAGACTCCGTGGCTAACTTTGGGAATTTATGAAGACTACGACGTAGCACCACTGATCATCTACGACGTAATGGTGTTACGGCGTAACATTCTCTCCAACTACGCCGTAACAAGTCCCACGGATAAAATCGACTGAAGATCACGTTAGCTACGGCGTAACTAGTTATAACGTTACACCGTAGTAGTTTCCTGGCCTATAAATACCAGCCGAATTTGCTACTTTTATCTCATCTCCCTTTTCCCAAACCTTTCTAGAGTTTGGGGAGAGCAACCACAGAAGAAGATAATGGAGTTAGGAACCAGAAGATGGAAGCTTTCCACTAGTACAGATTTGGCCTTTCGTCACACATAGCATATTTCGAATGGTCACACAACAACATATTTACGTGACTAAATGTACCAGCCTTAAATAAAGAGCCACACTTGATCCGACTTGTGTGACCATTTCGTAAAATATATGTCACACATTTGTGTATATATGTGACCAAAGGGTAACTGGTAAATATTTTTTGACATTTTAGTCACTTTTAATTCGGGACGTGTGACGGATACAAATCAGCTTTAAACATTAGTCACACTATAGATATACATATGTGACTGATACGTGGGAATCGCACCAGGCTTTACCTCTCAAGGGATCTTGAGAAGCTTACAACCCCCACCAGGCAGTGTACCTGATCGTTGTAGTATAGTATAGTGACAAGTACCGGGGGATTGATCGTTCAGCTAGGAATAGTGTCGCTAGGATTAGAAAACCTAAATACTAGTTCTAAAGGTGAGGGATGATTATTTTTGTATTTTTATATTTTTTAGAAAGCAATTAAAAATCTCGGGTTTGAAGGATTAGGGCGGAATTAGTTGCTAGTCAACTAACCTAATACTAAAGATGCAATCAAAATAAAATATTAAAAATGAAAATAAACTAAATTAACTAAGGTTGTGAGCAATTAGTGGAGAAAATGTGGTTACTTAGATTTCACTACTCCCTAGATATCTTTTACACGTTAATTACTTGTTATAGTTGCATGGATGACGGATTGTATTCCTTAATATCATTCATGGGGTGGCGCACTTAATTCCCCAATCCTATGAGCTCTTATCTCCTCTTATACCATGCCCAGCACAACCATAGGGATTATAAACAGTGGCTTATGCATTAAATACAACCAATAAAACCTAGTGCACATCAGTTCATGTTTCCTAAGACGTTCAAGCATGTTACCATTTGGAGATCTGCCAGTTTTCTTAAGCCTAACATCGAATTCATTCATCCAATACAAATATAAACAAGTAATCAACACAGAATCAACATCTAGGTTTCATTAGATCCAAGCAAACACAAGATAGATCTAGCCTAGCATGATGGAATTAAGACAAGAACAAGATATAGACAACCAACACATAGACATATTGATTGAATTAAAAGAATACTTATCTTAATTACACATGAAAGGTATCAAGGGCTTAGAACCCTTGAAAAACCTGTAAAATTCGCACCAAGTTCGTACTTAGGGTTTCTCCAAAACTTCTCTCAAACTTCTCTCTTTTTTAATGTGAAAATTAGAAAACTATATATAGGAAATAGGGTCTGATGACGTCAAGACAAATCATGTGACGCCTTCATCTCGCCGCCAAAATAATTCTCGGACTGCCTTGATCCAGATCTGACGCCGTCATGTGTTAGCATTTTCCAGGCCGTCATGCTTTTTACTCTTGACGCCCTACTTCGTGACGCCTTCAAATCTGTACTGGATCATCATGGAAATTACTCTTGACGCCGTCAGAAATTCCTTCTTGACGCCGTCACCTACTGTTCCCAGCAAGGAAAATTAAGACTTTGGCGTTTTCTTCACTTTTATGCTCCAAAAACGTCCGAATTGCTTCCTTTTCCAGATTTCTCTCCCAAAGTACCTAAAATCACAAAAGGAACGATTTAGGGCAATATTTGATCAAATAAATTCAATTCCGGGCTTAAATGACCCCCTAAAAGTGGTTCATTTTTCGCCTCATCAGTGACAAATATATGTCACACAATTGAATAGTGTGACCAAAAAGATATATGGTCACATGAAGTACTTGCTTATGTGGCTAAATTATATAGTCAAGTTTGTCACATATTATATAAACGTGACTGCTATTCTTTGCTGAATAGTTAGCCACATATGAATTTGAAATGTGTGACAACTAAAAACTCAGTTTGAAACGTTAGTCACGAAATGCGTTTAAGAGTGACAAATATATGTCACACACTTGAAGAGTGTGACCAAATGTCATATATGGTCACACTAAACCATAAAAACATGATTAAGTGTAACTAAAATTCGATACATATGGTCACGTAAGTTAATATGTGTGTCTAAAGTTTAGTGTGTGTTTGTTTGCCAAATCCTAATGTGTATAGCCACACTTAATTGAAGCACGATCATGTGACTATAGGCTTTACAATAGTCATACCATATCACACATGTGTATCTTAATAATGTTTATGGCCACATTATAAGGGTATTATATGTGACCAATACATTCAAAATAGTCACATTGTGAAATATTTATGTGACTATTATTTATAGCAAAATGTGAAGTAAGTTATCATTAACCTTGATATTAGTCACATTGAGTTTTTGTGTGACTAAATTAAAGATGCTATATATATGGTCACATGAAGTATTTATTTAGGTGTCTAAATCATAGTGTCATATTTTGTCACACATTATTTAAATGTAGTCACAATTCGATACATATGGTCACACATTTCTGATAACTTATGTATACTCTATCTAGTTTGAGTCTAATTTGATATTCACTGCATGAATTGAGTTCAGACTATTAGTCATGACTCTTCATTTGCCCCATTACAATGCTCCTAGTTATACTTAGAACTGTTAAGTATATTTAGATGTTGGGATCATTGTGCATATGTTATGGCTTTTATTTTCTTTGTTTCTAGACTAACATTTTGCAGGAAAAGCAAAGAAAAAGTTGTTTGGATTGGAATTTGGGTGAATGCTAGTAACTCCGAACTTAATGCTGCTAATGCTAGTAACTCGGAACTTAATGCTGCTAGGCAGAACTTAATGCTGCTAGCCCGTTAGTAAGCCCTCACATGCGTTGCACGTCAGGGTATTTTCGTCATTTCACTGTTCCCGACTATAACACACTTCAGCTACCTCCCTTTTACGAAAATCGACGAGGACATTTTTTGCAAATAACAAAACTAAGTCATGTTTAACACAACAAAATCACACACACATAAACGCTCTATCTTCTTTCAACCTAATATCTCAAACAATACAGTCGGTGCTTAGCAGTCGTGATTCGTCAAAAAACACACGTACCAGGTAACCACATTTACTGATTTTTACTTCATTCAAACGGTATTTTGCATTTTTTTATAACCTTAATCGTTAATGCAGTAACCATGTTTGGTAATCAATTTATTTGCGCTGTGGACAATCCGGATGTTTTGGATGAGTTTGTAAGTTAACACCATTATTGACAAGCTGTTATTTCTCTAAGAAACTAGTTTAATTACTCCTTCCCATAATTATAGTCCACTATTGACTTTTAAAGTCTTTAGTTTTCAACTTTAACCTTAAATATTTTTATTTGTGTTATATATTACTTGATGCAAAATATATGAACGGATTAAGTTTTGAATGTATTTTCCATTGGTATAATTTTTATCAACTATTATATAACACAAATAAAAATATATAAGGTCAAATTTGCCAAATGAAGACTTAAAAAGTCATACATTAATTGTCCACTATGACTTTTTAAAGTCTTTTTTCTTCAACTTTGACTTCAAATTTTTTTGTCCATGTTATATAGTACTTGATGCAAGATATATGAATGGATTAAGTTTTTAGTTGTGTTTTCATTTGTATAATTTATTTTCATATACAGGAACTGCAGAATGATTATGTTCTAGGAGGTTCCAATACTGACAATGGTTTTATTTTCTTAGTTAACTGTGGTGGGTTAGATGGAAAGTTCGTGTAAGGAGAGTCTCACAATTTAAGTGTGTTGTTGAGGGAGCAAGGTGGAATGATTTTGTCATTCACAACATCTCATGTTCTGCTGTTGAGTACATACATTTTGTTGAAGAGGGTGAGGATGTGTTTTATGTAACTTGCTATGGTGAGGATGGGTTGGAGTTTCACAATTAAGAACCCGAGAGTGCCCCATTTTAGAGATGTTTAGTGCCTGTGACAGACACATCTCTGCTTATGCAGTCGTTGGAGGAAGACTTTCTGAGATATCTGGATGGTCCAACCCCTACTAATTCGGTCATGGTTTCCACTAACATGACTGACTACAATGTTAGGGTGGCCAGTGATCATCTCTATGGTCGATACGTCCACTCCTTCTTCTATGGCGGTGGTTGGTTGACACTCGCTCGAGACTTGAATATGAAGGTTGGTCAGTGGATGGTTTTTATTCATGTTGACCTGGGCCAGGAATTTAATGTGATGTTGTTTGAACCTGATGGAGGGGCCATCACAACTGTGGAGACATACAACACCAATATTGCCATGAATGCCTTGTGTCACCAACCACATGACTATGGTATTTTTTCCTTTATTAGCTTTAACTACATCAAGTATATGATATCTTTGTAACATTTTGGATTATCTATAACTTACTCATTTTGTATTATTAAATTCAGATTTTGAAGCTGGACGGATGAACTAGATGTGCAAATGGTCGTTTCACACTGTCCACGACCAAGAAGATAGGGCATTCTACCGACCACTGACTGCATGCTTCTGGAGAGATGGACGACTAGTAAGTGTCTTGAAAACTTTGATAATTTGTCAAATTGTTATGCTACAATTTCAATGAGATTACAAACTAGACAACTATCAATCTATAGCAGTTGTAACTTTGTACATTTTGTAACAGACTATACCATCAAAATTTGTGCACAAGTACAACTTGTATGGGTACTCTGTCGCTGTTGTGAAGCACCAAATGATACAGAAAGTGTTTCAAGTACGTGAGAGAACAGTGGTGGTACCTGGTCGAGGGAAGGTGAGGAGGAAGGTGTTTATTGTTTCATGCTCTGGTTTCAGGGAGTTGAGACAGGAAGCCGGCTTTGGTGCGGCTGCAAGGGTCCGCTTCTTTTTAACAGATGACACAAACAGGTCCCAAAGAGTCTTAAGGTTTGATGTGTGTTGATGGTTTGATGGTTGTTGATGGTTTTATGTTTGTTGATGGGTGAAACAATGTTTGAAAGTTTTTGTAAGTTGGATAAACTTTTTTGTAAGTATCTGATGTATGATAAACCAAATGGGTTTGTCACTAGACAATGGTATGTAATTAGCTAATGTAGGATGAACCATATGGGTTTATCCGTAGACAATGTTATGTAGTAAACTATGTAGGTTGACATTATTGTACGAAAGCGGCTTATACGACCTTATAACTAGTTAATTGGGGATTTAAACCCTTAAGTGTAAATGTTACCAATCCACCCCTGCACTCTCATATCAAGCAGTACAAACCCACCTGCAGTAACGTTTTCTTAGGAGATGATTTTTTTTTTTTTTTAACAAAGCAGAAACTTTTGACTAACATAATACAAAATATATCCCAAGTTCTTGTTAATGAACACAACAATCAAAATATTGTAACAATTAAGTGTAAATGTGATGAGTATGTAATACTCATCATTTTTTGTCAATCTGAACTGCAAAAACATTTAAAAACACTCAGAAATGCATCAAAATACAGAAAATATCCCAGGATTGTGTTTTATGTGTTTCAGATGCAAAATGATTGAAAACAGATGAAAAACTAACAAAGTTTGCATAATTGGCAGTTTCAGTCCTCCAACTTTCAAAACTTATCAAAATCAGTCCCTAGGCATTTGTTCTGTAAGAAAAGTCACCAAAAGTCCTTTTGAAATCACAAATTGTCATAATTAGTCCTTTGGTGAAAAATTTCAAAAGTTTACAAGTTTGGTCTATGTACTTTCAAAATAGGTAGAAATGGCCCCTGAGCAATTATATTGGATGGAAAAGTCAACAAAGGTCTTTGGAAAATCAGGAGTTGGCAGAGATGGTCCTTGGATGAAAGTTTTGAAGAAATTACACATTTGGTCCCTGAAGTTTCAGAATTGGCATGTTTGGTCCCTGGAAAATTCAAAAAGTAGGAAATCTCAAATATGGTCCTTATACTAGTCAACTTTGGCAAGTTTGAGCCTTTGTAGACTTTGGGAAGTTTACAAAACCAGCCCTCCAAATTCAGAATATTACACAAATGGTCCATGTTCTTTTTCATTAGCTAAACCAAAAGGACCTTATGTAATTTATTTAACCCAATAATAAAACCCTTACCCCATTTCCCAGCCCAAGTAAACCAAGCCCAACACAAATAATAAAATCCCACCCTTCGTTGACTCTTCCCTCTTCCACCTCACCCTCCCCTAGCCTGCCACAACCTTCAACACCAAACACCATCATTCACCCTACCACCTTATCCCTGCCACACTTCACCAACACTCCACCCCTACACTACCTTTCCACCATATAACTCCAAAACTCACCCCCTGCCAAATTGCACTTTGCCCACTTTTCCCGCCAAAATGTTTTGAAGGGTCAGGATCAAATCCATGGATCCAAGGGCTAAGAAAGTTGATTGGAATGAAAGAGAAACTACCCAAGCTCTATAAAAGTGAAGAATAATGAAGAAGGAAGCGGTAGTTAGAGTAGAATAGTTAAGTAGTGTAGTTTTCATGTCGACATAGTGTAATTTTAGCTTTTCAAATCTCAATTTAGCTTTTTAATTGTAATACTAGACTTCTCAGTGTATTTCAAGTATTTTCTCAATACAAGTTTCAGTTGTTCCACTTTCAGTTTACGCTATTCCAAATTTGAAAATCTCATTATCAGTTGGTAGTTGTTAAAAGTTGTTGTAAAGTGATCATTTAAGTTCATTTTAGCTTATTGATAAGCTTTTTTAAGTTTTCAAGGAATTGGAATAAGTTTTTACTCAGGTCACTAAAAATACTCAAAATTCCAATAAATTAGTAAAAAATCAAATAGAAGAAAAAGAAGAGAAGAAGAAGTTGGAATATGGTTTAGAGTATCAGGGAGACATTAGGATAGGGTTGGTGTACTTTGTTCTTAGTTATGATCACACAGGATCAAGTTGTAAGCAATTCCAATTTTTTTTGGCATAGTTACTATAGCTAATTAGTTGTTTGCTTATCTGAGTTCTTTTAGGGAAATCTAGTGTATTTGAGCTGACTTGTTGCTATTATGCTCTCAATTGTTCATTTAAATCTTTTATTGCTCAAGTTTTAGGTTCCACTGCCTCAATTAGCATAAATTGTATCTTCTAGTTCTTGTTGATACATGATGCGTGGGGTTTGCACCAAGCTTTACCTCTCAAGGGATCTTGAGAAGCTTACAACCCCCACCAGGCAGTGTACCTGATCGATGTAGTATAGTATAATGACAAGTACCGGGGGATTGATCGTTCAGCTAGGAATAGTGTCGCTAGGATTAGAAAACCTAAAGATTAGATCTAGGGATGAGGGATGATTCTTTTTGTATTTTTATATTTTTTTAGAAAGCAATTAAAAATGTCGGGTTTTAAGGATTTGGGCGGAATTAGTTGCTAATCAACTAACCCAATACTAAAGATGCAATTAAAATAAAATACTAAAAATGAAAATAAACTAAATTATACTAAAGTTGTGAGCAATATGTGGGAGAAATGTGTTTACTTAGATTTCACTACTCCCTAGATATCTTTTACATGTTAATTACTTGTTATAGTTGCGTGGATGACGGATTGTATTCCTTAATACCATTCATGGGGTGGCGTACTTACTTCCCCAATCCTATGAGTGCCTACTTCACTCCTATGTCGAGCCGGCTAAGAAGCTCCTAACATGGGATCATTAGAATTTACTCATGCATTAAATACAACCAATAAAACCTAGTACACATCGGTTCATGTTTCCTAAGATGTTCAAGCATGTTACACAATGGAGATCTGCCAGTTTTCTTAAGCCTAACATTGAAATCATTCATCCAATACAACCATAAACAAGTAATCAACACATAATTAACATCTAGGTTTCATTAGATCCAAGCAAACACAAGATAGATCTAGCCTAGCATGATAAAATTAAGACAAGCATAAGATATAGACAACCAACACATAGACATATTGATTGAATTAAGAGAAGACTTATCTCAATTGAACATGAAAGGATTCAAGGGGTGAAAACCCTTGAAAGTACTGTAAAATATGAGCTAGGGTTTACAAAGTTCGGCCCTAGTTTCTCCACACAAGTTCCTCTCTAATGAATGAAAAATTAGAAAACTATATATAGAGTTTAGAAGGTGACGGCGTCAAGAACAAATATATGACGCCGTCATCTCGCCGCCAAATAGTTCCTCGGACTGCCTAGATCTGGGTCTGACGCCGTCATGTATTTTCCTTATGTAGGCCGTCACAAAATTAACTCTTGACGCCCATCTTGTGACGCTGTCAGGTTTGTACTGGGTCGTCACCACTTTTACTTTTGACGCCGTCATGGTTTTCCTCTTGACGCCGTCAGGTACTGTTCTCAGCATGGAAAATTAAGTCTTTGGCGTTTTCTTAACTTTTATGCTCCAAAAACATCCGAATTGCTTGCTTTTCCAGAATTCACTCCCAAAGTACCTAAAATTACAAAAGGAATGATTTAGGGTAATATTTGATCAAATAAATTCAATTCCGGGCTTAAATGACCCCATAAAAGTAGTTCATTTTTCGCCTCATCATATACCCTTACACTTGAGATTTGCTTGTCCTCAAGCAAATGCGTTTTTATTCTAGTCAAAATACAAGTTAGTGGTCATTTAACACTAATATAAAAGTAATTACAACAAATAATCGTTCCACTAAAGACCAATAGACAAGCACGGAGGTCATATACTAGCACCTCACAAATAGTGTTTAGATACTCACATCTCTCGGGTGTAATAAAGTAATATCACATTATGGAAATGGAAAAAATCTCTCACTACCTGTCATAGCAAAGTAGATTACCATAGGCTTGGGAAAGGATCAAACCTCCACCACATGGCGTAAGAACCTAGGATAAACTATCAAAGAGGTCTTTTAAAGGGTTGTAACGTTAGGTGTAGGGATATGGAATACACGGTTTTGTTGGATATAGGCAGTCTTTACTGGTGGCGAGTTAACAATCTTGGTTAATTACATGTACAATATGGCGTTGCTAAGCCAAGACTAGACTCGACTTAAGCTAATAAATGAAAAATAACAAAAACATAAAATGAACATAGAATAAAAAGGGATGGTAGTCCGTATGTTTTTTTTCTTTTTCTTTTTCTTCTTTTTTTTTCTTTTCTTTTTCTTGTTTTTTCGATTTTTTTATTTTTTTATTTTTTATTTTTTTGCATACACTCTTACCCTACCATCCAAAATAATACATCATAGGGAATGAAAATTCCCCTTACACTTGAATTTTTACATACTTTACAATAAACTAATCTAATGACTCGAATTAAGAAAATCAAAACACTTGGAGTACTTTTAAGATTAACGTACATATGGGGGTAATAAATTATGTTCTTCCCCATTACTCCATAAAATAAGTGCTTTACCTATGAGTCCCAATCGTCCCAAAACAATATGTACAAGGATATGACTCGACTTAGCAACCATGTAATCAATTAGATAATTAACGTAGGGTTTAACAAATAACAATAATGCACTAAAGATGAGTGCATACACGGAAGGCTATGGCGATTTGGGTGTACATTTAAGTGGGGTGTAACAAATTCTTAATTTAAGTAAAATGCTTAAAGTTAGAAACAAAAAGATAGGCTCGGAGGGGTGTACTAGGGGTATCGTGTACTAAAAATGAGTACAACGCTAAGGTGTGGGAAAAATTAGTTGACTTAACTAGCCAAGTAATATGACTTAAATGGTCAAGTAATTATGATACGGGTTTAACACAAGGGTGATCCTAATGCCTCTTATCATGTAGTAAATCCTACTACACGAATGTAGTCTCACTAATGGTCTCGGGATGCATCACTAACGCAAGTTCTAGAATCTAAATGCTACCGGTACACACATAAGCACTAATAGTAAATGCTTTTCCTATCAAATCTAAAGGCGAACCTCACATATTTGGGTGGAAAATTTTTCTGAATAGTACGGTTATGTGCTAGTCATACAATCTCCTATCCATGAGACGCTTGCTATGGCTAAAGTTTCACTCCTAAATGTTGTAAAAGAATTTAAATTTGGCACTAAAATTGCACTAACAAGTATTTCTCATAGTTTTATTACACATCTACTATCAAACAAACAAACTCAAGCGAAAGTGTATTTGTAAGGTATCATCATTTTACCCTCCCCTTACACTTAGAATGAACATTGTCCCCAATGTTCAAGTAAAGAATGTAAAAGTGAAATAAGTAAAACAAATGAAATCAAATACTCCCCTGATTCGCTCGGTATGGATAATAAGGTGGCCAGGTTAGATCTTCCTCCAAGAAAATGAACAATCAAAGCTTCCCTTACAGAATAATAATCATCTTCTTGTCATACATAACCTGTAAATCTGAGAAAACAGACAAGGCAACCTCGCATAAAATCGGCGGCAATCTACATATACTAATAAATCCTAGAAAACAAAATAAGATATAATGCTTGTGGAATGATGTTTGCAGATTTCCTGGAGATTATAGAACTAATAATTCAACAAAAACTTTAAGACTCCGTTAGAAAAACAAAACTGGTAAAATTTCCAGATTTTTACACGTGACGCCGTCAAGAGTAAACTCGTGACGCCGTCAGAAGTGACCTGCAGAAATTCTTATGTTAAGTTTCCGGAAAATTTCTGGAAAAACTTGGTCCTATTTCCTGGAAAATCTTGCAAAACTTCATTATGACTCGATACAAGCATTTGACTCTAACAAATACGAATATACATGTTCACTTAATATTGTGGAGAATCATGATCGGTTTTGTTTCTTAAAAACATATTTGGTGTTTCCCCTTACACTTATCTTTTGCAAAAATACCTTTGGATGAAGTTGAGACTATGCCAAACAACAAAATAAAGTATTTCCACTATTTAGTTTTGAAACATGATCTACCAACAATAAAAATAAAGCATGCATACGGAAGCAAATAACAAACAAACAAAATAAAAATCACACAAAACATGGGTTGCCTTTCCAAGAAGCGCTTTTCTTTATTTACGAGTCTTGTAGCTAGACTCAAGGTCATGGGTTACTACGAGATCTCATCGTTGGTTCCACTCTCTAGGTCGTCTTCTAAACCAGTTTTGTACTCTGGACCTAATTGCAAGCATTCTTTGTAGAAACCAAGCATCCTATTTTTCACATACTCTACTCCTCAACGTCTATCCTTATCATTCCTATAATAAGCCGCTTGTTTGTGTTCCTTTTCTATGTTAGAGAGAAGGCGGTATTGCTCAATCTTGTAGGGCATTTGGTAGGCAATCTCATCATTCTCTCCCTTGAATCTAACTATCCCTAAAGTCGGATCATAACTCATCTTAGTGGCCTCAACAAATGGTTTTCCGAATATTACTTGGCTTAGGCAATCATCTATCACCGGACGAGTATCTTCTACTATCATAAAATCGATCTCATAAGTGAAATTACCTATAATCACATGCAATCCCTTCACTCTTCCTACAAAATTACTTATCAAATTCTTATTGGGCATCATCCTATAATCAAGTTGTTTCTTCATCACCCAATTGTAATAAGTCCTAGTCATGATGTTGATAGGAGATCTAGGATCGATATAAGCTTTCCATATATGCATATGCCCGATATTGCATGGTATGTTGATGTTAGAGGGGTCTCCCATTTTGATAAGGAGTGTGCCAAGGATATACGGTGTCTCGGGGCCATCGAATAAATCCTTATGGTATTCCCGTTCTTCCTTGGTGGGCAACTTATCAAAGTGCTTTTCTATAGTCTCTACTTCCTCTAACTCTTCTCCCTTATTAACCTCAACTTTCCTAATTTCATCCCTAGTCTTGGTTTCTACTTCAACTTCATCTTTGTCACTTTCTTCTATATCCTTATCTTTTGGTTTAATGGTGACAACATTGACAAAGTGGACATGTTTGGATGATGAGGGGGTCCTTAATTTGGATTCCGTTATTGGAGTCCCTAGTGTCCTTCCTAGGTGTAGTTAACACTTGATTGTTGAGGGCTTTCAACAAGTTGTCTATCTTGTTGGTCATCTCCGTTTGTTGTTGGTTGAATTCGGTTTCAAACCTAGCTATGCGAGCCTCTTGAGATGCTATGAACTTAGACATCAACCCTTCAAGATTGTTGGTACTACCATAGTTGTTAGAAGGATTGTTGTTGAAAGTACGGTTGGAGGGTGGACCGTTTGGTTGGTAACGATTAGGCGGATTGGAAGAATTGGCTTTATTTTGTTTCCACCTACGGTTTGGGTGATTTTTCCAAGAGGGGTTGTAGGAATCACTGTAAGGGTTTGGCTCGGGTTTGAAAGTGTACTACTTATCTCCCGCTTCGTCGGTACGCGAGGATGCGTAGTCCGCAAAAGCTGTTCCGGGGAGTTCCACACAATCACGAGTGTCATGGGGACCACTACATAATTCGCATGAAGAAGTGATTTTGTTCACTTGGCTTGAAGGCTTAGGAGCTTTGTAAGATTTCATGAGAAACTTGACTTGGTCCTCAAGTTCCATGATCCTACGGTCGGGAGTGCTAGAGTTGTTCGAAGGCAAAGATATTACCTTGACCGTTTTGTTCAAATCACGGGGGTCAGTCCAACTTTCGTTGTCATAGAGAGCAAGATCTTCTATGAGTTCCCATGATTGTTCTGCACTTAGATCACGTAGCTTACCACCAGCCGATTGGTCAATGGCTCGCCTTGTGGAGAGATCGATATGGTCATAAAAGATTTGGACTTGGAGCCAAAGATCTATGCCATGATGAGGGACTTTTTGGAGTAAGTCCTTGAATCGAGTCCATGCTTCATAAAGAGTTTCACCTTGACGTTGTTGGAACATCAAGATGTCATTTCTAAACTTGGCAGTTCTCTCCGGTGGGAAAAATTGAGCAAAGAAACGAGTGGTGAGATCATCCCATGAGGTGATGGATCCCGCGGGTAAACGTTCAAGCCATTGACTAGCTTGATCACGTAGAGAGAATTGGAATAGGCGTAATTGGGTTGACTCTCTAGTTGTAACATCAAGGTCCATAGAATCTACGATTTTAAGGAAGTCCTTGAGATGCTGGTTTGGATCTTCGGAACGAAGTCCATGGAATGCACATCCGCTTTGCACCAACCGGATGGTGTCGGATCGCAAGGGGGTCACATTGGCTCCGGTGAGCTCAATAGTGTTTCGATAGCCTTGGTGGCTAGGTCAGGAATACTCTCCTAAGGTTCGGGGCCTAAGAGGTTGGTTATCTAATGGTGGGTTTTGTTGTGGTTGGATGACGGGTTCAAAGATGTTCCCATCGTCCATGATGTTGGGTGGTGAAGAGTTGCGAACAAAAACACGAAGAAATAAGATAGACTAAAGAGAATCTAAAAATAAAATAAAAATAAAATCTTACTAGAAAGGAATCTAGCAAGTAGACCTAATAAAAAGAGATTCTAACCTAGACAATAACTATTCCCAGGCTGCGGCGCCAAAAACTTGATGCGTGGGGTTTGCACCAGGCTTTACCTCTCAAGGGATCTTGAGAAGCTTACAACCCCCACCAGGCAGTGTACCTGATCGATGTAGTATAGTATAATGACAAGTACCGGGGGATTGATCGTTCAGCTAGGAATAGTGTCGCTAGGATTAGAAAACCTAAAGATTAGGTCTAGGGATAAGGGGTGATTCTTTTTGTATTTTTATATTTTTTTAGAAAACAATTAAAAATCTCGGGGTTTAAGGATTTGGGCGGAATTAGTTGCTAATCAACTAACCCAATACTAAAGATGCAATCAAAATAAAATACTAAAAATGAAAATAAACTAAATTATACTAAAGTTGTGAGCAATATGTGGGAGAAATGTGTTTACTTAGATTTCACTACTCCCTAGATATCTTTTACATGTTAATTACTTGTTATAGTTGCGTGGATGACGGATTGTATTCCTTAATACCATTCATGGGGTGGCGTACTTACTTCCCCAATCCTATGAGTGCCTACTTCACTCCTATGTCGAGCCGGCTAAGAAGCTCCTAACATGGGATCATTAGAATTTACTCATGCATTAAATATAACCAATAAAACCTAGTACACATCGGTTCATGTTTCCTAAGACGTTCAAGCATGTTACACAATGGAGATCTGCCAGTTTTCTTAAGCCTAACATTGAAATCATTCATCCAATACAACCATAAACAAGTAATCAACACATAATTAACATCTAGGTTTCATTAGATCCAAGCAAACACAAGATAGATCTAGCCTAGCATGATAAAATTAAAACAAGCATAGGATATAGACAACCAACACATAGACATATTGATTTAATTAAGAGAAGACTTATCTCAATTGAACATGAAAGGATTCAAGGGGTGAAAACCCTTGAAAGTACTGTAAAATATGAGCTAGGGTTTACAAAGTTCAGCCCTAGTTTCTCCACACAAGTTCCTCTCTAATGAATGAAAAGTTAGAAAACTATATATAGAGTTTAGAAGGTGACGGCATCAAGAACAAATATCTGACGCCGTCATCTCGCCGCCAAATAGTTCCTCGGACTGCCTAGATCTGGGTCTGACGCCGTCATGTATTCTCCTTATGCAGGCAGTCACAAAATTAACTCTTGACGCCCTTCTTGTGACGCCGTCAGGTTTGTACTGGGTCGTCACCACTTTTACTCTTGACGCCGTCATGGTTTTCCTCTTGACGCCGTCAGGTACTGTTCTCAGCATGGAAAATTAAGTTTTTGGCGTTTTCTTCACTTTTATGCTCCAAAAAGTCCGAATTGCTTCCTTTTCCAGAATTCACTCCCAAAGTACCTAAAATCACAAAAGGAACGATTTAGGGTAATATTTGATCAAATAAATTCAATTCCGGGCATAAATGACCCCCCTAAAAGTGGTTCATTTTTCGCCTCATCAATACATATGGTAGTTTAGTGGGTATTTAGGTTCTATTTATTGTGTTTAATCTGTTTATAGCTTAAAAATCAGCACTTATAGTTTTAAATTTCTAAGTTACATTATGTAGTTAAGGATCAGGGGTGTTTGGCTCAGTAGGGTTTAGGGTACTTCATCTCATGATTCTTGTTAACTGTGTTTGTCACATCTCTGTTTAGGTTAACTCAACACATTCAAGTCTTAAAATACAAGTCTTTTTCATTCAATAGTCAAAATTACTTTTAATCCCACTCATTTGTTCACTGTCAAGTAATTTGCACCCATAATCACTCAAAATCAGTTCATTAGTTGATATCTTAGCTTATTGGAGTTTCATTCTAGCTTTAAGTATAAATATTGACAAGAAAATCATAATAAAAACTCAAGAAAGTCAAAGTATATCATATTTCACAAAAGTCAAATTTCCTATTTTGTCAGTTCTTTCCAATCTTGTGGGAATTTTCATGATTTCTCTAATTAGTGTTAGGACTTGAGCTTTTGGATTTTTTAAAGTTTGGAAGCTCATCTTCACTGTCCTTATTTTTGCTGAATTTTATGATTTTTTCTTAATAGCTTATTAGGACTTGTTTTGGCCTGAGTTGTGCAAATATGCCCTGTACAGAGTAGACCCGCTCACAAGCCCCATTTTCACAAAGCTTCTTTCTAGCTGAATAATTGAGTTTACAGTCTGATTTTTGATTTTGTATGTTGCTGGTAGTACTAGCTAGTTGTTTCTATAGCTTATATTGTACTGCTATGCTTAATAGAGTGCTTATTAAAATTTTCTTTTATCATTAGGATTGTAAAAATGTAATTTTCATATCCGTAGGCTTTTTATTTCTTAAAACTCGCGTTTTATTTTGTACGTTCACGTAAATTGAACGTACGTGTTTTTAGGTTTTAAACGTTTCTAGGTTTTCCGATTTCACAGTCTTGTTCATAGGGCTTATTTAAGCTATTTCCTTTTATATTTCAGTAGTGTAATCATTCACAACCCCTTTCTGTACAAATTCACCCGATCACAAACCCATTTTTGATACCATCACACCTCGTTGGCACATAACGACCCGGTGATACCCTATATTATCCGGAAGCATTGGTTTAGGTAGTTTGACTATATTGACCACATCTGTGGTTGACTTTGGTTGACTGCTTTTCCCTCGATCAAAAAATGGCGCCGCTGCTGGGGAGTTGGTGTAAGGATTTGCGTTAGTTGGGTCGAGTTAGTGCCTTAGTTTTTTATTAAAAAAAATCATCTTTTTCCTCTTAATTTTTAATTCTGTTTCTCTTACCCTCTTATATTGTTTAATTCTTCGCTATGTCTTCTTCTTATCTATATGGTTGTGAGTGGTGTGGGGGTCCTTATAATGGTGAAAATTGTCCCGGTTGTAACATGGTAGAATCGGGAAACGGGTTTGTCTATGACTAAAATCCCTATTCTTACCATGAAACAGCCGACTTCTTCAACCAGCCCCCACAACATAAGATGGAGACATACTCTTGTGAGTCTTATGGAGGTGGTCCTCACCAAGGTTTTGATTGTTAAACAGGGAACACGCTTGTCTATGAGCAGGTTCCGTGTAACAATCAAAATTTTGGTTATGACCAACATCCATATAATTTACTGAGTCAGTCGCAGCAGTTTTACTATTGTGAATTATGTTGAGGTCCTCACTATAGCTCTAATTGCCAAACTAGGAACCCGCTTGTCTATGGGCATACTCCTTATGACAATCATGACTCATTCGGGTTTGACCAACCTTCACAATACACAACCCTTCAACCACTTCCTCAGAGCGAGTTAACTAGAGCTGAATTGATTACTAAAATGATTATTGCTCAAAATCAAGTCAACGTGAACTTTCAAACTGAAATAAACCATCTTAAGGAACTGATTTTTAGAAAACAAAATCCTCATGTTGACTCATTTTATCATGAGGAAAGTGACGAGGATGATACGGAGAATACAATGGACGAGGTGCATAATTCTATCCTACAAAGTACCGCACATGTCCCAAAATTTAGATATCGACTTACCTTTTGGGGAGCATTTAGATACCCTCTCAATGGAGGATAGGGAAATTGATTTTAATCCTATTGATATAGAAAGTTTACCTACCAATGACTCTGTCCAAATCCTAAGGATGTCTGATGAACCCTTAGGTAATTCTGATTTGATGTCTAGGTCTTTCAATGTGACTATATCAAATCCTTTATTTGACTTTGATGATAGCTTCACCTTAAGATTTGAAAACAAATTTTTTGATGATGAGTTTGAGGATTTGAGTAGCTTGGACCACTCTAAGTCAAAACCATTAATTGATGACACAGTCAAGTGATGTTATGCGGGTGATGGATAAACCTTTTAGATTTACCCATACACCATTACCCCGTCAGGTGTAAGGAGGTGTTGTATCGCTTTTACCATCCAAGCTTATCATTAAGTGATGGGTGTGACCATGAACTTAGAAGTAAGTAACCCTAGAGTTAAGCTAGAGACTCAAACAAAAACAAGCGCTTCTCGGGAGGCAACCCGTGTTATCCTAAAATATTGAGTAAGTAGTTTATCTACACTTAGGTTTATTTTGAGTAAGTTATGTTATTAGTGTTAGTATTGAATAAGTTTGGGGGTGTCTTGTTTTTTTTTTTGTTGCTTCGTGGCTATTATTTCTGCTCGCAAGATACCCTTTTGATTGAGAAGACTTTTATGATTGTTGTTGTTGCTTTTCATCATCACTCATTCAGTCTCTGATCGATCTGCACGTTTATATCAAGGGAGTCCTCAGTTCTGATCATTTACGTCTTATGTTTTTCCTTAAAGCATGCATTTTTTATGATTAATATATGGTTTAGGAATTGCATTAGATACCCTTTTTACACTTGCAATTTTAGCATTGATCTTTTATGTTCTAAATGTAGGGGTGGCACCCGAACACTTTTGAATATTGAGGCCAATTTTCGGTTCTAAGTGTAGTGGGTTTATATATAAATGATCATACTTATGCCTTTGTGTTTGCCCTCATGCAACCCCATTTTGACCCAATTTTTTTTATTCCTTGCATTATTATTGTCTTTAAAATAATAATAATAATAATAATAATAAAATAATAATTTTGACCGTGCGTGATTGACTAGTCCCTTAAGCTAGAACAAAGGAGATCCTGACTCGGCCAGAGTGTTGATCTGGCTGCTTCCTTAACTTTTTAGACTAAATTGTTAACGAATTGTGCAAATGAAAATGCTAAGTGTAGAGTAGTTGGTTCTCTTTAGAGCTTATATAAATAATCTGTGGCTTTTTCTCCCAATAGCTCCTAATCGGATCTTAATACGTGCTGTTTTCAAACTTTTGACCATTAAAAGTTTTCGTTATGTAAATAAGTTTTTATGCAATGTTAATATAGGGTACTAGTTCAAATTTTTATTTAAATTTTGGAACAAGCAATTCCCTAAAATCTGAATAAAATTGCAAAGTGAATCAAGTAAAATTGCTGAATGATGTGAGAATAAAAAGTATGTTATGAAAAAAAAAATGATGAAAAGAAAAGAAAAGAAAAAAGTAAAAAATGAGAAAATGAAATATAAAAAAGTTGTGTTGAATAGAATTAGAATAAATAAATAAAAGTTGCTTTTTCTCAAATTTAAATCGGAACTTGAACTAGTATTTGTTGATTTTGTGTAAAGATTAAACGGGAATTTAGAGATTGTCGAAGTCAAAGACCCCGAAAGCTCCGATACTATTCTCAAGGGTGTAAAAACCTAGCCTCCTAAGCCTCACCTAAAAGGACAAGCTGAGAAGAAAGTCGCAACATGGAGTGATCTCACCTTTGAATCTTTAATCTCTAAATGATTGTTTGGTGTTATCTATTTAAGTTTTGATTTTAATGTGTCGTGGGATATCAAAAATCTTTGAATCAAAATCCCGCAAATTCCGGTACTATTCTCTGTGAGGTGTAAAAAGCCTGGTCACCTAAAACCAACGGGTTTGGGATGTGCCGAGAAGAAAGCCGCTACATGGAAAAGGCCATTTTCGGTTCTTAAATTTCTGAGGTTTCCGGTGAGTTAGGATTGAGCTTAAATAAATGACAACCATAATGAGCTCAGATTTTTGGTGGTCAATCTTTTGAAAATAAGCACACACGCCTAAACTTGATAAATTGTGGGAGTAAAAAGTTAAGACTTGTCTTACACAGATTACTAATATAAGTAGTGTTAGCATTTTACAAAAATATTTGCGCAAAGGTTTTTGAACTTAGTTTGGGGGTAGTAAAAAGAGGATGATGATTGTTATCTCTTGGAGGCACCCAGTTTGCGTGTTTCCCATTCTTAAGCTTTATATGTATTGTGAAAATAAAGTCAAGCATGGCGGGTCACCATAAAAAGTATATTTTAGCTATATGTATGAAAAAGGGTCAAATTGGGGCATTATCGACTTTAATGGTTTTTATTTGTATCCCCTAAATGATTATATATATGTTCTTGTTAGATGTGATACGTTATTTGTTTAGGGGATGAAAATCCTTTTTGTCTTGACGTGTATAATAATCGTTACGTGAGGGCACGCAACAGCCTAAGTGTAGGGGGATGATAAATGTGTAATTATACATATTTTTTGTATCAAAAATCCCTCATTTATGGCTAAATAAATAGCAAAATTATAAATTTTATTGCATATATTGTGTAATTTTGTTATTTATATCGTAGGTAATTAATTTTGGATTCCCTTCACAAAAGACGGAATTTTAAAGTCAAAAGCGGAGCTAGAATGAAGATATAATGAAGCCCAAAGATTACCCGCTAAAACCCGAAGAAGAAGCCCAAGCTTCTTGCCCACCTGCTAGTGCTCAGATCCGACCCATTGTTGGAGTCCACATATGTGAACTGATTTTTGGCTACAACAAGGCTACTTTGACTATAAGTAAAAGAGGATTAGGGCATCATGAAGGAGGCTGGGACACAACTAACGACACACACTTGTGTGTGTTCACAGCCGTCATTCAATTCTCATCACAAATTTTACTTATGCTAGGATTCTATCGAAACTTCTTATTAATTATTTTGTCATAAAACTCTTTTATTAATTTTGTGGTGTTACTTTCTATTTTGAAGTTTTTCTTTCCTTCTTTTCGTATTTTTACTTACGATTAGACTCCTACTTAGCAAGATTTCTTTTGTTTACTTTAATTTCCTTTGCTTCCTTTATTAGTTTAGTTAATGGTTTAGATGTTAATTTTTTATCCCAGACTGTTGATACACGTCAAGTGGGTTATGTTTTATCTTAGCATACTTTAGATTAAATCTTTGTCTGTTGCTTTAAGAACTTTGTTTTTTCTTTTTTGACAATGAGCTTTTATTATATAGAAGTCTTGTTACTTTAAGTTGTTTAAAGAAAAAAAAAAGTTAGTTTTAGTTACATAGTTTAATCATGTGCTCCGATTGTTTAAGGTTTTGTTCTTTTGTCCTTAGATTCCATAACGTCAGCTTCTAATCATCAATGTTTCATTTCTTCTAAGTCTTTAGAAAGAAAAAAAAAAAAAAAAAAACTTAAATTTTGTTTCAAAAGTCTTAATTAAAAGTTAGTAATTAGTGAGGTTGATTAGTGATTACTTGAGATCAAGAAGTGACTAATGGGTTTAATCAATGGAGGTATTGGATGTCGGGTTGGAGCTTATGAAGTGGATCTCATCTCGCCATCTTTATGTTTTTTATTTTATTTGGTTATCTCTATCCTTTTAATCTCTTTATTTTTTAGTATCATGATTGTTATTGCCACGAGACATCATGGCCCGTGCGATGCACGGGCTTTGTTGACCATGCTTAAATCATGCTTTTATTTCGGGTAAAAAGTAATCAGGCTATGTTGACACGTTGATTTCTTTTGTATATACTCGTAATTTTCAATTATCATGTGTACCATCAAATCGTTGATGTTACTCTCGTGTTTACCCTAATTCGCATTCCCGTTATGAAGATGAATACATAGCATGAACAAATAAACATACAACTTCATAACAATCCAATGAAGATGAAAACATGCCTCATAGTGGATGTTGTGAAACTCAATGGAAAATGAAGCAACAAAATAGTGCAACTTCAAATGATATGATGAAAACAAAGCAAATATCGTTATCTGTGTTAAGTGATGTGATTTAGAAAACAGTTTTTAAAAAGTTGGTCACATAAGAAAATATGAATTTAGAAAGAAATTTAAAAACATTATATGTTTGATTCATTGTCTCACTTAAATTTAAATTTTAATTTGGTTGTTCAAATAAACTTGAATAACTTACGGATTATATAAGAAAATCATTTATAAGCTTTTATATTTTTAACAAACCAACCTAGCTAAGCTTATTCACAACTTAACGATTTTCATTCATAATATACACATGGTTTGTATAAAGAGTTGCTTAAAATAAAGTAGTAATTAAATTAAATAAATTTCCATGATTTCAGCCCATCAAATCAGGATATAGCAATAAGCCCGATAAACAATATGGATCAAGCACATCAAAAGTAATAAACCCGATCCAGTCCATTCCATACAAACAAATAACCGGTTTAATACTTTAATACCCTAATGTAACTCATATCACATTAACCTAAACACATACATTTTCTTATCACAAACACTCGCCTACCACTCTTAAAATTTTCTCTCACCTAACCTTTCATCTCATCAGCTCATCAAATCCCATCTTAATCCGCTACCGTATTCAATCCGAATCACATATCAAATCGAAGTAAACAAATATCAAACACAAACGAACCCAACGTATCATCAATCGATCTCATCTCATCTCAAATTCATTTACATCATCATCTAAACACAAATCCAACAGGAACCTTAGCCTATATCTTCATTGCGGTTCAAGAGGAATCAAGAAAGTGTTCTAAGGCTTCAAGATCTTTGAATGGTCTCGGGTAGGTGATAATTTTTGTTTTGTGTTTCATTTGATCGAACCAAGAAAAAAGAAATAACAGATTTGTTATTTTCTTTATCTTTCTGTTTCGTACATAAAATGAAGCTAAGCTTCACAAATATAGATCGATGATGTGTTTCTTTTCGTGTGTCAGACCTGCAAAGGTCTTGATGTATCTATGATTACCACGAAAAAAAATCAGCTGAGATCTTTTTGTTATTGTATTCTGTTTGGCTCGAAGTGATATAGATATAGGCTGTGTGTGAGAATCAAAAGTTTGTTGGTCTGATGTTATTGGATGTACACTTATTTATACTTGAATATGCTTATGTAACTCATGAATATGAAAAGACTAACTAAAGTCACTCCTTTTAATTACATGACCTTTTGTTTCTAAAAGCTATTAAAAGCTTCAAAATAAGCTACGAATGTACTTAATTCATTAGCTTAAATCACATATTTGAGTTTCTTGCCTCATACCATTAATGCTCACATTCAATATGGGAACTCATTTTTTATATATATATAGATGTTTGTTAATTTTAGGATTAGTTTAGTTTTATTTTACCATAGGAGTAGATTATTGTTACTTGCTTAAATTTGGTAGTTTTAAATGTTGTGAGTATCGGTTGTTATTTTTAGTTAGTATTTTGACTTGTTTGGTCTACACGAATTTAGTTGCGAAATATCTTTTTTTTTTGAGATAAAATATATTTTTTTAACTAAAGCCAAAAAAGGACACTCACCTTATAGTATTTGTTTAGATCGTTTTGTCTTTTTGTTGGGTTAGTTTGAGTTGCGCATCCGTATACTGACTCATTTTGATTTAAAAAGTCAAAATTATCTATAAGTCAATCAACTAAATTTAAATAACGACTAAATTCACAACGTTAAAAGCTACAAGATTTAAGCAAGTATTTTATTTATTACTTGTATTTTCCTTATTATTATTAGTTTAAAAAAAAATTAAAAAACCAAAACCCTTTTTCTACTAAGCATCAAACAAAACATGACTAACGTATTTCAATTCACCACTCCTTTGAAACGACACTCGGGAGATCAATACTTACCGCGATACTTTAGTATTAAGGTTCGTATAGTCTTTCCATTTTACAAATTATCTTTGAAGGGGAAAACTACCGCTTTCAAAATGGATATACACCCATTGTATATTTACCATCGTTGTTCTTATTTTCATATTATCATATAGAAACAAAACGGTTCCCGAAAACATTTAAAATCAGTTTTCAACGAACAAAAAAACACAAAAAGATTTTCTTTCTTATCTTTATAAAATGTTTATCAAAAATCCCAAAAATATCCATCTTTACCCTCCTACCTTTTTGATTCTCCGTTCCTTACCCTCCAAAACTTTTTGATTCTTTCTATGTCTCATCCACACTTTCTTGATAGTCAATGGTGTGGTGGTCCTTATAATGGTGTGGTGGTCCTTATAATGGTGGTAAGTGCCCCAGTTGTGGCATGGTAGAGTCAGGAAATGTGTTGATCCCAGTTGAGCTTAAACGATCTTATATAGAAGTTAACTTGAATAAACACTTAAGCTAATACGCGGAATATAAAAGCTTAACTTAAGAAGAATAATGATTCTCTTTCAACACTTCAATATTATTAATACGAGCACTCAACAATGCTAGGGTTTTACAACCTTGAAGTGAATAATAACACGTGCATAAACTAACCCTAGGATCCTCCTTTTATAGGCCAAGGAGTCCTACTAGGTTTACAATACCTTTCTTTACAAGATAAGTATATTCTAGATAAATATAATATTTACACAATCTATTCTATATTTATCTAAACCGTATACATCCTTATCCCATTAGCAGCAGATTCTGTCAGCAGCATTTATCCTCAGCAGCACTTTGACATTAGCAGCAGAATCATTACTACTAGCAGCAGTTTCACTTAGCAGCAATTTCAAACCCAACAATCCTCCCCTAAACTTATTATTTATTTCTAAATAAGTAAGTTTCTTCTAAGCTCAATGAATCACTTGGAGGATGCTTCCAAACACTTCAAACCTTTAGAATTCATCTGATCAAATATCTTCTTATACTTTGAAAGCAAATTAAATGCTTGATCATCAGAATCATAGTCTTTCTGCAGCTTAAGTGGTCTATCATTATTAACCATCTGATTGACAATATTCCAGTATCTTACCACTGGATAATCCATTTCAGCTAGCATATACAAGGTAATTGGTCCAATAGTTAACATATGAACTCCAGAATCTTGAAAGAGTCTCCATCTTTTTACCTTGTAATCAGCTATCTCTGTCCATTCAGAATCATCCATTGAAGGTTCAAACATAAGTTTAAGAGCTCTCCACATAACATTATCAGAAGAAGTTAAGATATGATCAATTTGATCTATCTCATACTTTTTACCATCAAATTTCTTAGCTCCAAACTTTGCCTTGTATAACTTCCACAAGTCTTCAACATCCTCTCTATCAAAGTAATGCAACATCTGTTGAAATCTAAGAAATTTGTAAGACTTACCATCAGATCTCTGGACATCATGAAATACTCCAATATTAGTATCATATCCTGTAGTTACTTTGACAATAGGATATTTGACTCCTAATGGTTTAGCATCAACAACTTCAGGATCTTCCATTTTGCCAACCACAGTATACTCCTTCAATTTTTTTTTAAGATGTTCAGAAGGAATATGATCAAGATCATGTTGAAACATATCTCCTTCAAGCATAGAACTGCTTCCTTCTCCAATCTTTCTCTTCTTCTTTGCAACTGATTTATAAATAACACCTTTTCTCTTATCACCTTGCACAGAAGAAGTAGTCTTTGCTGCATCACTCTCAAGCTATTCAACAACATTAGCTTCTTGAATTTGCTCTGCTTCAGCTATCTTTTCAGGTACCAACTTCTTGTTCATCTGAGCAATTTGTTCCAAATCCTCAGCACATCCCATAGCATAAAAAGTATCTGTTCTCTTCTTTGTTTGTTGATACAAATCAAAAACTTCTTTGTCAGAATAAGCTTTCAACTGCACCAATGTCCATCCACCCATATTCTTTAGATACCTTTCATATTCTTTCCTTTGCTGTTTAACTGTTGGGCCTTTGAATATTTTAATCTTTCTTCTAGCAGCAGCATTCTCTTTTCTCTTCTTAGAAGTAAAGTCACTATACCAAGATTGTACATTAAAAGTTGGAACTTCATTTTCTTCAATCTTGATCAGCTTGTTTAGTTCAATATCAGCAGCAATTCTGATCTTTTCTTCAGCTCATTCATCATACCTTCTTAAGCCTTCAGCCTCCTCCTCAGCCAGCTGTTGATCTTCCAAATTAAACAACTCTTGTGCTTTAATAGCAGCAGCTTCATCATGTTCAACTTGCAATGGCTTAGGCCAAGAATCAAAAGGTACATTAGTAAAATCAATCCCTTTATACATAATCCTTGGGATTTCAACTTGCTTGCCCTTTCCTTTATCAGTAGAAGATGCAGTAATAATCTTCTTTTGTTGAGCAGCAGGTTCTTTAATCACAATCCCTTTTTCAGGTTTTCTAGGTGCTGATGATTTGATTGTTGTTGTAGTTGATTGTGATAGTGAAGGAATTGGTGATGGGATAGTCTTCTTGCTCAACAAAACCATAGCTTCAGCAGCAGCATTGTCACCAGACCCAGCAGCAGAGTCTTGTGCATCAGCAGATCCACTAGCAGCAGAGTCCTTAGCAGTAGATTCTTGAGCAGCAGAGTCAAGACTATCTCCCAGCTTCATCAATGTTTCACCCATCAACCCTGTTGCCTTTACTAATTGCTCAGGCTCCAAAGTTGTGAGTTGTTCTACCACCTTGTCTTGTGTAGCAACCACCTCTTCCATAACAACCTCATTCCCTGATTTATCAGCAATAACAAAGTCTCCAGAATCCTGAGGACTTTCAACATCCATGTTACCAATCACTTGAGCCTCCCCTGAAACCAATCCATCATTAAAACCCAGAGCACCATCAGCTATCTCAACATTTGCCTCCCCTGAACCTATTGCCTCTTCATTCCTCCCCTGTTTGGAAGCATCACCTTCCAAGTGAGTAGAGACTTCAGAAGAACTAACAACCTGAGAAGTGCCCACTTTCTTCAATCTTTTCAATGAGGCTGAAGGTCTTGATCTTTTTAAGGTCTTTATCTGTTTTTGCAGTCTGATGATGGTCTTGTCTTGATCAGCAACAACAGATGAAAGAGTAGTAACCTTGTCCTCCAAGGTAGTACATTTCAGCCCCAATTTGGTACAAGTAACCGTCAATTCCTGAATTAGTTTCATAATAGTCTCATCACTTCGACCTGTATTACCTGGTCCGAGAGGTGAATCATGGACATTGTCATCATGTACAAGATTTTCCATCAATTCATTGGTCACTGGTCTGTCCTCATCACTTCGACCTGTGTAACCTGGTCCGAGAGGTGAATCTTGGGACATAAACTCAGTATCAAACCTAGTTTGATCATCTGAGCCCCCTGTTTTTGCCATTTGGCTAGGGTTACCATCCTGAGAATTTGATTCATTAGAATCATCATCTCTAGATGTTGCCTTGGTTTGGGTCTTATTGATGTTATCACTATCCTGCTCTGCTGCTAAGCTAGAAGCAGTAGTGACAGCCCTTGCCAACATGTCCTCTTCATCATCTAAGACAGCCTCATCTGGTACAGCCATACTAACACTATCCTGAGGAAGATCAGTGTTCTTTTTGGTGTTCCTACGGATATAGAGTATTTTAGGTTGTGTAGCAGATGCAGAAAAATTGGGTGTGTGATGGGATTCAGTGGGATTTCCTGATCCTTCACCCTGATTGTTTTGCACAAGTTGCACCATGGAAGGTGTAAGATTTGTGTTTTTGCCTGAAAAACCTTTTCCATGTTTAACCAAGAAAGTAAAAGTTTTAGAATCCAATTTTGGTGCATCATAGGTAGAAACATGGCCTCTAAACGTTGTAAGTTGTTTTAAAACAAAGAGTTGGATAAACCTTGGATAAAGCAAATATGAACCAGACTCTTTAATAGTTTGAAACATCCCTTCCAAAATCATTCTTGAAAAATTAAATGGGTGACCTTTGCTTAAGCATACCATTGTAGAAGCAATAGTAGTACTAAACTCATGCCATCCAGAAGTTTTAGGACTCAAACAATGAAGAAGAAGATGTATCAAAAACTTGTATTGAGGACAGAGGAGAGATTTTTGAAATTTTAAATTTGTATGTTTCCCCTCATATCCCAATTCTTTTAGCCCAGAAAAAATAGCAGAATTAGCAAGACAAGTGGTCTCTGTTTCATCATTTAAGAGAAGAGTTTCTCTTATGGATGATTCAGTTACACGAACCTTTTGCCCATCTACTAAAGCACTGACATGTTTTTCCCCATTGAAAGTTTTGATACGTGCAGTAAGCCAAAACTGTTTGATGCGGGAAACAAATATAGTAGGATTCACAGTGAGTGCATACTTAAGAGAAGTAGCATTCAAAAATTTTACCATGTCTGTAAGTTCTTCATTAATTGATTTAGCATCAAGAACCACTACACTGTTGTGTTGCTTTGCCCAAGTACGAACGCACTCCATGAATTAGGGTTTAGTGAAATTGGGAATTATTGACTTTGAGAGAAATAAGGTATTAGGGTTTGTGATAACTTCAATTTGTGATGTGAGAAAACCAATTTGAAAGAGCAATTAGGTTTTAAACTGATTTAGGAAGTTACACATACCACCCTCACACTTTCAACCGTAGCAGCACAATAACACCAGCAGCAGAGTCATATAACTAGCAGCAGAGTGAAATAATTCAGCAGTAGAGTTGACTAAACAACCTTGGTCAAAAAGTCAAAGATCCTCAACAATTAATGTGAGAATTAACCGTAACCCCTATAAAAACGGACCAAATCTTTTCCCTAATTTATCACAATCAAACCCTAATTGCAATCAAAACGCCAATCAACCAAATCAAATCTTCACGTATCTCCAATCAAATCAAATAATCATGAAATCAACCCCCGAAATTATCAACATCTCTTCTGATTCATCATCTGAAGATGAGAGCCCATTTGAAACTTATGTACCACCATTTCGTCCTTCTCATGACGGTTGTAGAACCAAGGAGCAAGCAAGGAAGAGAAAACATGATCTTCCGGTGTTCAAAGATCTCCTCAACTTGAATCAAACCCCCAGCACTTCCAGGGGTAAAGCTGTGATGTCCCCACAACCTCCATCATCTTCAGAGTCATCAGAGGATACAGCTTGGATACCTGTCAGACAACCATCCCCAAGAGAGCTTGTTTCCCCATTTATCTACACTTCTTCAGATGAGGATGAGCCTCCAAATCAACCACCTTCCACTCCTGAGAGGCCTCAGTCCTCAAGGCCACGACCAAAGAAATCCAACAAGGCAAAAAGGACAAGAAAGACAAACTCTCCTCTTCCAAAAGAAAGAAAGATTGTTCTTGGACTGCCATGCCCTAGAAAGTAGTGATTGTAGGTTGTAGTCATCTGATGTTCTTGCACACTGTAATAGTTTCAGAAGTTGTTTTTGTAATCTCTTATGATGTATAGACTTTTGATTTTAATGAATAACAAGTGTGCTTCCTTTTGTTATCTAAATATTGTGCTTTGCAAATCAGCATCAAGACTTATTCCTGCACAATATTAGACAAAACACCACAAAGCAAACAAACATATGTACTAGCAGTAGAGTTAGAAATAGCAGCATAGTACATTCCATCATAAACATATGATAAGCAGCAGAGTAACAAGCAGCACAATGCCTTTTACACACTTGTACAAAAACAAAGAGATAAGTTTTTCAAAGATTTATCATACCAATGTTTGCAATTAAAAATTGAAACCTCCCCACATCAAAATGTTTAGTGAGAAGATCAGCAACATTGTTATCAGTATGAATTTTAACAATTTGGATCAACTTCTTTTCATAGCAATCCCTGATAAAGTGATGTCTTATCTCAATGTGTTTTGTTTAATAATGCAAAGTGTGCCGTTGTTATCAATATGAATTTTGGTATTCATGAAATTGTACCCATAATCCAATAATTGATTCTGCATCCAAAGAACTTGTCCACAGCAACTTGAAGCAGCCACATACTCAGCCTCAGTTGTAGAATTAGCCACCACAGTTTGCTTCTTACATTGCCATGACACCAATCTGCTTCCTAGAAATTGACAACCCCCTGTTGTAGACTTTCTATCCAAAGAAGCTCCAGCATAGTCACTATCTGAGTAGGAGACCAAATCAAATGGTGAATCCTTAGGATACCAAAGGCCCAATTTTGGTTGATTCCTCAGATATCTAAAAATTCTCTTCACTGCATTGAGATGTGATTCTTTGGGACACACTTGAAATCTTGCACAGGCACACACAGCAAACATGATATCAGGCCTTGATGCTGTAAGATACATCAATGAGCCAATCATTGACCTGTACAAGTGTATATCCACTTCCTTTCCATATTCATCCTTCAGCAATGGTTTATTGGTTTCCATGGTAGTCTTGGCAGGTTTAGCATCTTCAAATCCAAACTTCTTCAAAATATCATTGACATACTTATCCTGACTGATAAATATACCATTTTCTTTCTGTGTAACTTGCAGACCTAAGAAGAAGGTGAGTTCTCCCATTGAACTCATAGCAAACTTGTCCTTCATAAGCTTCTCAAAACTGACACACATAGCTTTGTTTGTTGACCCAAAGATGATGTCATCAACATAAATTTGAACCAGCAAAATATCATCCTTTTGTCTTTTGAGAAACAGAGTTTTATCAATCTTTCCTCTGCTAAACCCAGATTCTAGCAAGTATGTTGACAAAGTGTCATACCAAGCTCTAGGAGCTTGATGTAAGCCATACATTGCTCTATTTACCTTGTAAACTTTGTCAGGATGATCAGGGTCTTCAAAGCCTGGTGGTTGAGATACATAAACCTCTTCTGTAATAGTCCCATACAGAAAGACACTCTTTACATCCATTTGATACACTACAAAATCTTTGTATGAAGCATAAGCCAAGAATAATCTAATTGCTTCTATTCTTGCCACTGGAGCAAATACTTCATCATAATCAAGACCTTCTTGTTGTGTATATCCCTGTGCTACTAACCTTGATTTATTCCTTATGACTATTCCTCTCTCATCTCTTTTGCATCTGAAAACCCATTTTGTGCCAATCACTCTTTTTCCATTTGGTAGATCAACCAAAGTCCAAACTTCTTGCAGCTTAAATTGTAGAAGCTCATCTTGCATTGCTTCTACCCAACTTGCTTCTTGTAAGGCTTTGTAAGTGTTTTTGGGTTCAATTTGAGAAAGAAAACATGCAAACAGGCAATTTTGAAGATCTTTATGACTATTTCTTTGATGCAGAGATCTGGCAAAGAAACTTTGATGTTGAAGATCTTTCAAGGCTTTAGTCATCTGCCTAGTTTGAATAGATGATTGTGGATCACTTAGAATTTGATCTTTGGGATGATCCTTGTGTATTCTTGTGGTAGTTGTAGGACTAACAGGAATATTGAGTTCCAAGTTAGTAAGATCTGCAGAAGCTCCAAATAACTGACCATCAAGAACATCATCATCTGTGTCATAGTAAATATTCTCAAGAGGAGGCATATTTGGATCATCAGGGTAGAATGAATCAACAATGGGTCTGCCCTGAGAGTCCAAATGAGGAAACACTGAAGTAGCAGTAGAGTTAGTAGGCTTGGAAGCAGAATGTGGTGGAGCAGTAGTTGTAACTTTTGGCCTAGCAGTAGAGTCTGTTGAGTCAGCAGCAGGGTCTTCTATCTTTGAAGGAGAGACATCATCAACTATTTTGGGATCCACACTTGTTTCTTTTTCTGCTTCAATAGGAATTTCAACATCATCTTCAGTTTCCTTAGTTTTCTCTTGAGTAACCACATCATCTTTAGGACTTGAATCTGACTGAAAGGGTAGTAAGGTAGGACCAACCTTTAATTTCTCAACCAAAACAAATTCTTCTTGTGGTTTGTCAACACTGGCAATAACTGGTACATAGTTCATTGTTTTGGTAAGCATATCCACATTAAACAGCCATTCTGGTCCTTTTCCTTCAGGATTTGATGTGTTCTCAGAAAACTTAATATGCAAAGTCTCCTCTACATGTTTGGTTCTCTTGTTGTATACTCTAAAAGCTTTACTAATTACAGAGTAACCAACCAAATTTCCTTCATCAGCTTTTTCATCAAATTTACCTAGCTGATCCTTAGTGTTTAAAATTGTAACAGGACATCCAAATGGTTTGAGAAAATCAATTAGTGGCTTCTTTCCATGAAATAACTCATATGGAGTCTTATTGTGAGGCTTGACTACCTTACTTCTGTTCTGCACAAAGCATGCAGTGTTCACAGCTTCAGCCCAAAAAGGAATAGGTAGTTTTGAATCAGATAACATAGTTCTTGCAGCCTCAATAAGTGTCCTGTTTCTTCTTTCTGCAACACCATTCTGTTGTGGAGTTCTTGCTACACTGTACTGTCTTAGAATTCCTTTTTCCACACAGAATTGATTCATCACACTGTTCTTGAACTCAGTACCATTGTCACATCTGATTATCTTCACCTTGTGATTGTACAGGTTTTCAACTCTTGTAATAAATGCCTTGAGTATTTCTGGAGTTTCATCTTTAGTAGCAAGAAAGAATACCCAAGTAAACCTGAAGTCATCAGTGACAACAAGACAATATGACTTCTTGTTCAAGCTTTTGACAAATACAGGCCCAAATAAGTCCATATGTAATAGATGTAATGGCTCAGTATTTGTGTTCACAGTCTTGGACTTGAATGAAACTCTGTGTTGTTTACCCTTTTGACATGCAACACAAATTTCACAATTTTCAAAAGTCTTTGTAGGCATTCCTCTGACCAGATTTCCTTTTACCAATTTGTTCATGGTCTTGTAATTCAGATGTCCCAATCTCCTGTGCCATAATTTGGACTCATCAACAGTGGCTTTTGCAATTAGACAAGTCAAAGTCTTCTTAGGAACAATGTTCTTAATATGGTCACTGTATATATTCTCATTTCTAGGGACCTTCAAAAGTACAGATTTGTCATCTGGCAATTGATAGTCAGGAGAAAGGATCATACACTCAGTGTCTGTAAAAAGAACAAAGTTCTTTTTGTCACACATTTGTGAGACACTAAAGAGGTTAAACTTAAGTCCTTTCACAAGAAACACCTTCTCAAAGTCCAAATTTCCAGTTTTAAGAGTTCCTCTTCCAACAATCTTTCCTCCTTTTGGATCATTCCCAAAAGCAACATAACCACCATCAAAAGCCTCAAAGTCTTCAAGTTGAGACTCATCTCCTGTCATGTGACCAGAACATCCACTGTCAACAATAACCATATCCTTAAGTTCATCCAGTAGATTGACCTGCACATGAAAAATAGAGACATTAGTTCCTCTTGACGACCCAAGCCATTACTGACTTGGATCTGCCCTGTGCATCAACATAATCAAATTTCTTTAAATCACTTGATGCACTACTATCCTTGGAAACAGAATTTGAACAATTTGTTTTTGGTTTCCAAGTCCAGCAAGCTGAGGCCTTAACAGCATAAAAGTGATTACCAACAACTGTATTTGTTAAAACTTTTGGCCCAGAAGTAGAAAGTTTTGTACTAGCAGCAGATTGCTTGCTAGCAGCAGAGTGCATACTGGCAGCAGAATGCTTACTAGCAGTAGAGCCAGTAGAAGAACTAGTTGTTGATTTGAAAACACCAGTTGATTTAGCAGCATAAATAGATCTAGTAACACCAGATCTCAACAAAACAGCTCTTGGAACCATGTTTCTATTAGGATGTGGGTGAGTTTGTTTAGTTACATATTTATGATTCACCCTAGTGTATTGATTCCAAACAGGCTTTTGGTGTTCAGGACATCTAACAATCAAGTGGTCAAAGCTACCACACTTATAACAAGCCTTCTTTTGTAATTGAAACTGATTACCTAATCTGTTTGAAACTAGGTTATTGAAGTTTCTCTGGTTACCCCTAGGCTTATTATTGAACCTTTCCATCTGTTCTCTAGGTATCTCATTGTATTCTACCATTTTCCTAGAGAAGTTATTTCCTAAAATAGGTTTGACAAACTTAACTTGTTCAATTGTAGGTTTAACCTTGGTAGGAATTTCTTCCTTTTTCACATTTTGTGTTGGTTTAACCTGTTCCTCATCACTGTCAGTATCAGAATACCAATCCTCAATAATTGGTGCTTCTGGAAATTTTCTATCCTCAACCTTAGGTGTTTCAATTTTACTTGTACTGCATTCACCTACAGGTTTTTCCATACTTTGCTCACTAATGAAAGATAGTTCTTTTCCTGGTGGAGCAAAAGCACTTTTGGCTGGAGGAGCCACTTCATTATACCCAATTCCACTACCTTTTCTCATCAAGTTATTCTCTATAGATTTATGAACCATATCAGAAGCAAATTTTTGTTTTTGAACTCTTACTACATGTTTATCTTTTTCAGCAAGAGCTTCCTCTTTTTCTTTTTCTGCTTCTACCAACTTATTTTTAAGAACTTCTACTTCACTGTTTTTCTTAAAAATTTCTATATCTCTGAGATTAAGTTGTTCTACATATTCCTTCTCACACTCTTTAAGATATTCTAATCTTCTTTCAACATTTTGAATACCTACTTTGTAACCTAAGTTATCAAGTTTTAGGTGTTCAATTTCTTTATTTAAGCTCTCATTCCTAGACTTAAGTTCTTCTATAGTGTCAGCACAAGATTTAAAAGAACACATAGATAAGTCTGAATCATTAGATACCTCGGAGTCAGAGCCTGATGATGAACCATAGGCCATAAGTGCAAAGTTCTGCACCTTGGGTTGATCAACAGCTACCAAAGAGAAGTTTGGTTCTTCTTCAGCCATATCACTCCAATCATAATCTCCCAGTCCATCACAAGACACTAGTGCAGTAGTCTTTGATTATTCAGAAACTTTCTTTGAAGCATCAACATTCTTCTTTGGAGCTCTACATTCTCTAGCAAAATGTCCCTTCCTGTTGCAGTTGTAGCATTCTATCTCTGATTTGTCAAAGCCTGGACTATCTTTGGCTTTATACTTGACTTCTTTTCCAGTCTTTTTCAAGAACTTTCTTGCCGTCAAAGTTAACATAGCCATTTGCCATTTAAGATCAATTTCTTCAAGATCATCAGGATCAATGTAATCCAAATCTTGATTTAAGACATGTGATCTTATTGTAGTTGTGAGCTCAGCCAAGAATGCACACAAAGCAATATCACTAGTAGAGATCTTATCATTTGAACTGGCAGCAGATCCATCAGCAGCAGAGACTCCATAAGCAGTAGAATGAGCAGCAGATTGAGGTTCTTTTCCTTTAGAGGATACAAAGGCAAGATTTTGAGTACCAGAGGATGAAGTAGAGGAGGTAAACAATTCTGCTTCATACACTCTCAAGTTGTTGTAGAGGCTCTCCAACTTCATAGTTTCAAAATCAGGCTTATTCCTCCAAACAACTGTGTGCATACTCCATTCAGGTGCAAGACTTCTAAGAAATTTTAGATTTACATCTTCTTGTGGAACCACATAACCAACAAGCTTTAGATGGCTAACAAGTTGGTTCAGCCTGTTGTATGTCCCAATAATCTTCTCTCCACTTTCAGAAGTAAAATTCTCAAACTGATGCTTCAGCATGTTTTTCCTTGACTTCTTAGTAGCATCATTCCCTCCAAACCTGAATTCAACAGCATCCATCAATTCTTTTCCAGATTCACAGTCATCAAAGTCCATTTGAAATTCATTAGGTATTCCCATTAAAAGAATACTGTGTGCTTTGATTTCCATCTTCCTTGCTGCATTAGCTTCAGCAGACTTGATTGGTATCTCCTTACCATCAGCACTCTTCTCATGTGCAGAATCACCATTAACAATAACATTCCACATATTGAAATCAATCATGCGAATGTATTGTCTGATCCTTCTCTTCCAAAGCTCATACTCAGCAGGATTCAGCATGGGTACTCTTGAAGCACTCACCATATGAGTTTCATCACCCATCGTAGCAGTAGATTTGGAACAACAAACTTTTAAGAAACAAAATCTTCTTGTTAATAACTTCTAGATCACAAGCTCTGATACCACTTGTTGATCCCAGTTGAGCTTAAACGATCTTATATAGAAGTTAACTTGAATAAACACTTAAGCTAATACGCGGAATATAAAAGCTTAACTTAAGAAGAATAATGATTCTCTTTCAACACTTCAATATTATTAATACGAGCACTCAACAATGCTAGGGTTTTACAACCTTGAAGTGAATAATAACACGTGCATAAACTAACCCTAGGATCCTCCTTTTATAGGCCAAGGAGTCCTACTAGGTTTACAATACCTTTCTTTACAAGATAAGTATATTCTAGATAAATATAATATTTACACAATCTATTCTATATTTATCTAAACCGTATACATCCTTATCCCATTAGCAGCAGATTCTGTCAGCAGCATTTATCCTCAGCAGCACTTTGACATTAGCAGCAGAATCATTACTACTAGCAGCAGTTTCACTTAGCAGCAGTTTCAAACCCAACAAAATGGGTCTGTCTATAACCAGGATCCCTATTCCTACCATGACACGACTGATTTATTCCATCAGCTTCCACACCATGAAACTCAGCAGTTTTACTGTTGTGAGTACTGTGGTGGTTCACACTACAGTTCTGATTGTCAATCGAGAAACACGCTTGTCTATGAGCAGTTTCCTGATAACATTTATGACTCTAGCACATACGACTCACAACCACATCAGTTTTACTGTTGTGAGTATTGTGGAAGTCCGCACTTCAACACCGATTGTCAAACAAGGAATCCATTTCCTTGTAACAATTTTGACACATCATATTATGATCCATCTCCACCTCACCCAATTCCTCAAAGTATTCTCCTTGATTGTTTGGATTTAGTGAAAGATTTGAAAGGAATCATACATACCCCAGATAATCCAAATAAAAAATCAATGGAAGAATTGTTAGCTGACGAACAGGCTGCTAAAATAAATTCCCAGATTGCCATTGAAAAATCTATTAGGGAATCAATTGAAAAAGAAAAAGTGGCCAGATCTGGCTCTCGATTCCGTTTCATTCCTGATGACAGTGATGATGAAGATACACTTGATATTCTTCAATTTTATAAAGATTCATCAAGTTCATCAGATGAAATTCCATCAGTTGAGATTCCATCTCAATCTACTGTTAACACACCCGAGGTTCCCACTCACTCTCTGAGCATGGGGGACGAGCATCTTGACATTGTTCCTGTAAAAGAATCGGACGAATTCATAAAGTCTAGTGTTGAGAACCTTGTCTCAATCCCAAGAGAGTCACATGGAATTCTTGATCAAGTGTGTGATATCCCTCCTCCTCTTATCTTCCTCACTGATCCCGTTGAGATGTTCTCCGATTCTACTGGTGACGATTCGTTGTCTTGTGGAGACATCATTTATATGGAAGAATTACCTTCTGGGCTTGTTAGCTTAGAAAAAGAGAATGATGAGACTGACACTGAAATCCAAGATGAAGCTCTTCGTAATCCTGAAATTATGAATTCTCTTACTGATGATGATGAGTTAGTCTTGATTGTTATCAAGATTTTCCTTCCATTCTTCACCTACCGGGTGACCTCTCCTGTTCTTCACTCCTTCGGGATTGAAGACACTAACTTTGACCCCGTCATTTCCATATATCATTCTTATGAGCCAGGGTCTCTCAGTATATCTCATCGGTATGGAACTTTCACGTGCTTCAAATGTTAGTCCAAACATCTTGAATGAAAGTCCGATGGAGATTGTTTCTTCCATATCTTGCTTCCCCAAGAACAAATGAATTCGGGGTCGAGTCAAGCTAGCGACTCGGTAAACAAAAACAGTAGCATGCATATGGGGTTTTCACCCTAAGTGTGGGGGAGTAGCCCCTGCTGTTGTTAACATATATATATATATATATATATATATATATATATATATATATATATATATATATATATATATATATATATATATATATATATATATATATATATAGGCCCTTTTTATTTTAACCATACGTGTCACCCCACCCCCACCCCCACCCCCCCCCCCCCCCCCCCCCCCGCCCAAAAAAAAAATTTTCCCGCAAAAAAAAAAATTTTTTTTTGGGGCAAAAAAAATTTTTTTTTTTCCCGCCAAAATTTTTTAGTGCATCACAGTTATAAAGTTACTGCATCACGTTTACTGCATTACAATTATGATTTTACTGCATCACGGTTACTGCATTCATGGTTTTAATGTTACTGCATCATGGTTATAAAGTTACTGCATCATGGTTATAAAGAAACTGAATTATCATAAGTTTTATGCATCATATATGTATGTAACTGCATCACAATTAAAATATGATTCTTTTTTAAGTTTTGGTGCATCTTTATTATAAGTTACTGCATCATAATTAATAGTTTAGTGCATCAGCTATGTTGCAGTAACTTATAACCTTAATGCACTAAATTTTAAAACTGTGATGCAGTAACTTTTATAATTGTGATGCAGTAACTTTATAACTGTGATGCACTAAAAAATTTTGGCGGGAAAAAAAAAATTTTGCGGGGGGGGGGGGGGGGGGGGGGGGGGTGGGGGGGGTGGTGACATGTGTCATATGATGTGGCATAGGGGTGACACATGTCGCCCTCACAATCCTTCCCACACTTTTTATTATAAGGCCCTTTTTATTTTAACCATACCTATATATATATATATATATATATATATATATATATATATATATATATATATATATATATATAAATAAAGTGACAAATGGTGTTTTCACATTTAGCTTGTAATGTTGCCTTTTTACGTTCAAAGAATCGGCATAATAGCCGGGACTTTGAATATTGAGGACAATATTCAATTCTAAGTGTGTGTGTGTGTGGGGGGGGGGGGGGGGAAATTCTAGCGAATTTGATCACATTTTACCTTCTAGTACCCCTGTTTTTGGCAAAAAAATTTTAAAATTTTTTTTCACTTAAGTTTCAAATTTTTATGGTTATCAGTCCACCATGTTTAACCCACAAAAGGACTGGCTAATCCAGGAGCAAACGGCTCTTGGTAAAGATATATCAAATCCGTTTATGGCTGACAATTTGTCGAAAATTGTATGGTATTCAACTCACCATATCCTAAAAAGTAAAGAGTTGAGTAGTCCGCAAGGTTTTGGCTTGTGGTAAAGGTAGTGAAAAACCATAATTGGTAATCAACTCACCAAGATGATAATAACTGCATCAAGAGTTGGCTAATCCAGAAGCAAACGGCTTCTGGTAAAGACAAATCAAATCCGTTGACAGCTTATGATTTGCTCAAAATCATATGGTTATCAGTGTACCATAGTTCTTACTTGAACTGAAACATTTGGCTAATCCAAAAGTAATGGCTTTTGGTAAAGAGACTTCAAATCCATTAAATTTTCATAAAAGATTGCTAGGGACTAGGAATAGTTTAGTGTGGGGGATTGATGAGTATGTAAATACTCATCATTTTTGGTCAATCTGAACTACAAAAACATTTAAAAACACTCAGAAATGCATCAAAATACAAAAAATATCCCAGGATTGTGTTTTATATGTTTCAGATGCAAAATGATTGAAAACAGATGAAAAACTAACAAAGTTTGCATAATTGGCAGTTTCAGTCCCTCAACTTTCAAAACTTGTCAAAATCAGTCCCTTGGCATTTGTTTTCTAAGAAAAGTCACCAAAGGTCCTTTTGAAATCACAAATTGTCATAATTAGTCCTTTGGTGAAAAATTTCAAAAGTTTACAAGTTTGGTCCCTGTACTTTCAAAATTGGCAGAAATGGCCCCTGAGCAATTATTTTGGATGGAAAAGTCAACAAAGGTCTTTGGAAAATTAGAAGTTGGCAGAAATGGTCCTTGGATGAAGGTTTTGAAGAAATTACACATTTGCTCCCTGAAGTTTCAGAAATGGCATGTTTGGTCCCTCGAAAATTCAAAAAGTAGGAAATCTCAAATATAGTCCTTATACTAGTCAACTTTGGCAAGTTTGAGCCTTTGTGGACTTTGGGATGTTTACAAAACCAGCCCTCCAAATTCAGAATATTACACAAATGGTCCTTGTTCTTTTTCATTAGCTAAACCAAAAGGACCTTATGTAATTTATTTAACCCAATAATAAAACCCTAACCCCATTTCCCAGCCCAAGTAAACCAAGCCCAACACAAATAATAAAATCCCACCACTCACCCCATTTTTATTAAATAACCAGGGTCAAACCCTTCGTTGACCCTTCCCTCTTCCACCTCACCCTCCCCTAGCCTGCCACAACCTACAACACCAAACATCATCATTCACCCTACCACCTTATCCCTGCCACACTTCACCAACACTCCACCCCTACACTACCTTTCCATCATATAACTCTAAAACTCACCCTTGCCAAATTGCACTTTGCCCACTTTTCCCGCCAAAATGTTTTGAAGGGTCAGGATCAAATCCAAGGATCCAAGGGCTCAGAAAGTTGATGGGAATGAAAGAGAAACTACACAAGGTCTATAAAAGTGAAGAAAAATGAAGAAGGAAGCGGTAGTTAGAGTAGAATAGTTAAGTAGTGTAGTTTTCATGTTGACATAGTGTAATTTTAGCTTTTCTAATCTCAATTTAGCTTTTTAATTGTAATACTAGACTTCTAGTGTATTTCAAGTATTTTCTCAATACAAGTTTCAGTTGTTCCACTTTCAGTTTATGCTATTCCAAATTTGAAAATCTCATTATCAGTTGCTAGTTGTTAAAAGTTGTTGTTAAGTGATCATTTAAGTTCATTTTAGCTTATTGATAAGCTTTCTTAAGTTTTCAAGGAATTGGAATTAGTTTTTACTTAGGTCACTAAAAATACTCAAAATTCCAATAAACTAGTGAAAAATCAAAAAGAAGAAAAAGAAGAGAAGAAGAAGTTGGAATATGGTTTAGAGTCTTAGGGAGACATTAGGACAGGGTTGGTGTACTTTGTTCTTAGTTGTGATCACACAGGATCAAGTTGTAATTTTTTGGCATAGTTACTGTAGGTAATTAGTTGTCTGCTTATCTAAGTTCTTTTAGGGAAATCTAGTGTATTTGAGCTGACTTGTTCCTATTATGCTCTCAATTGTTCATTTAAATCTTTTATTGCTCAAGTTTTAGGTTCCACTACCTCAATTAGCATAAATTGGATCTTCTAGTTCTTGTTGATACATATGGTAGTTTAGTGGTTATTTAGGTTCTATTTATTGTGTTTAATCTATTTATAGCTTAAAAATCAGCACTTATAGTTTTAAATTCCTAAGTTGCAGTATGTAGTTAAGGATTAGGGGTGTTTGGTTTAGTAGGGTTTAGGGTACTTCATCTCATGATTCTTGTTAACTGTGTTTGTTACATCTCTGTTTAGGTTAACTCAGCACATTCAAGTCTTAAAATACAAGTCTTTTTCATTCAATAATCTAAATTACTTTTAATCTCACTCATTATTCACTGTCAAGTAATTTGGACCCATAATCACTCAAAATTAGTTCATTAGTTGATATCTTAGCTTATTGGAGTTTCATTCTAGATTTAAGTATCAATATTGGCAAGAAAATCATAATCAAAGCTCAAGAAAGTCAAAATATATCATATTTCACAAAAGTCAAATTTCCTATTTTGTTAGTTTTTTCCAATCTTGTGGGAATTTTCATGATTTCTCTAATTAGTGTTAGGACTTGAGCTTTTGGATTTTTTAAAGTTTGGAAGCTCATCTTTACTGTCCTTATTTTTGCTGAATTTTATGATTTTTTCTTAATAGCTTATTAGGACTTGTTTCTAAGTTGTGCAAATATGCCTTGTACAGGGTAGACCTGCTCACAAGCCCCATTTTCACAAAGCTTCTTTCTAGCTGAATAATTGAGTGTACAGTCTGATTTTTGATTCTCTGTGTTGCTGGTAGTACTAGCTAGTTGAATCTGTAGCTTATATTGTATTGCTCTGCTTAATTGAGTGCTTTATTATTAGGCCTTCAAAAAGCCATCACTGGGACAGGAACACTGATTCATCAGTGTTCACAAGCTCACACTGAGCTTATCAGTAGGGTTTTCCTTGATCTCTTTGGCCTTTTTAGAAGTCCAATTAGCTAGCTCATTGGTTCAATGGCTTATTTTGCACTGTGAGCTTATTTGATAAGCTCAAATTGAGCCTGCAAATAGCCTTTCAGGCCTGCTAGGATTGCCATTTTGCATTCTGCTTATTTTAGCTTATTTGGTGCTTATGGATTGCTTATTCTAGGTTCCCATTGCTTTTATCAGTCCCCTTTAGGCCCTTCAATCTAGTTTTCCCCTTAGTAGCTTATTTGAGCTTGTTTGGAGCTCTTAAGCTCAAACAGTTGAGGTTGTGTTTGTTGTCTTTGGTTTTTACTCATTTTACTAGCTGCTATGTATTTTCCTTTGCATCTGCTTATTTAGAGCCTTTCATGAAATGTGTTAGTTATGAAAAGTGCTTATCTCTGTGTGCTTATTGAGTTTGTGCCAAGAAAATTGAAAAAAATAAATGTTTTGCAAAAAGTGGGTTTAGTAGGATTCGAACCTGGGACCTAGGGGCATAACAAACACAACCATACATCACACTAACCAACTGCCCTAGGGTCTTTAGTCAGTAATACTTCTCACCCTTTTTATTTAACCACATTTGGCCCCTTTTAGCTTATAAAAGCTTTTTAGCTCATCCCACAACTTATTAATAAGCTTGTGGGGCTTTTCAAATTTTTTGTAGGTTTCTGTTAGTGTAAAGTAATTATAGAAAAAGTTGTGTAATTTTCTCATTTCATTTAGTAATTTTTAGATTAATTAGTTTTAATTGAAAAATCAAAATAAATTCCATTATAGCTTAATTTTAATCACTAGCTTCTTTTTATATTTTTCCTAAGTTTTTATAATCATAAAGTATTTTTATAAAAATTTTCATAATTTTTACTGCCCATTTGGTAATTTTTATAATTAATTTATTTAATTAATAATTAGTAATTAATTTCTAAAATAGCTTCATTATAATTTTTAGAAGCTTTTTATAATTTTTTTAGGATTCCCGTAATGGTTAAGTAGTTTTAGAAGAATTTCCATAATTTTCTAAGTACCTTAGTATTTATAATAATTTAAAATTAGTTTAAATAGTTAATAATTAGTAATTACTACCTCCGTCCCATAATTATAGTCCATTGTTGACTTTTTAAGTCTTCATTTGATAACTTTGACCTTATATATTTTTATTTATGTTATATAATACTTGATAAAAATTATACCAATGGAAAATACATTCAAAACTCAATCATTCATATATTTTGCATTAAGTAATATATAACACAAATAAAAATATTTAAGGTCAAAGTTGAAAACTAAAAACTTCAAAAGTAAACAGTGGACTATAATTATGGGACGGAGGGAGTAATTAATAATAATTAATTAAATAGTGTAAAAATTATTTTTCTTTTTATTAAAATTTTCTTTTATCATTAGGATTGTAAAAATGTAATTTTCATATCCGTAGGCTTTTTATTTCTTAAAACTCGCGTTTTATTTTGTACGTTCATGTAAATTGAACGTACGCGTTTTTAGGTTTTAAACGTTTCTGGGTTTTCCGATTTCACAGTCTTGTTCAGGGCTTATTTAAGCTATTTCCTTTTATATTTCAGTAGTGTAATCATTCACAACCCCTTTCTGTCCAAATTCACCCGATCACAAACCCGGTTTTGATACTATCACACCTCGTCGGGACATAACGACCCGGTGATACCCTATATTATCCGGAAGCATTGGTTTAGGTAGTTTGACTATATTGACCACATCTGTGGTTGACTTTGGTTGATTGCTTTTGCCTCGATCAAATGTTACCAATCCACCTCTGCACTCTCATATCTAGCAGTACAAACCCACATGCAGTAACGTTTTCTTAGCAACAAAAACTTTTGATTTTGATTTTTTTTGAACAAAGTAGAAACTTTTGATTAACATAATACAAAATATATCCCAACTTCTTGTTAATGAACACAACAATGAAAATATTGTAACAATTAATGAGAAAATTTAGCAATGACAAAGTACGGGAATTAAAATTAAACATATTCCATTAAAACTTGAAATGAAAAATTACAAAATACTGGTAACAAAACGTACACATTCTAAAAATCTACTAATCTAAAAGGATTACAACATGTTTATTCATAAAGTCAAATAAAGTAGTACAAAAGGATTACAAGGTTTATTCAAATTACTTCCTAACTCAACTAATACATTTTCTTTTTACCCTTCCCTTTTGAACAAACTTTGGGCATTTTTGGTTCCCATGGTTTTATACCCTTGTCTTCACAAGTCTTAGCATTGGGCAGGCCTAGCACCTCAACCCTCTCATCAAAAAGCTCTTTGGCAGTCTTTTTTGGAGTTTTAACCTTCCTAGCATCTTCCTTTTTGTGCCTGATCCAGAATATCCCTTTGGAAAGTAGTCTACCCATGTATTTGGAGGACCTTCAGAACTGCTTGATATGTGAAATGAACTTGAGTCACTGCCGTCAATTTTAATGATTTCTGCAAAAAAATAAAAAATATATTAAAATTAAAAAAAAATAGTGTAAATGATATAAAAGATAATGTTGCAATTCAGGGTGTGTTTGAAACAACCTTTGTTCTTGGAACTCCAATGACCACATTACTTGGTGGATGGTTGGTTTTAGATCATAAAAAAGAATGGAATGCAATAAACCAATATACGTAACCCTTCTAAGTTCCCACTACTGCTCCTTTTGTCGTTTCAATTCTCTTTGAGCAAAGGACTGCACTAGCCGCATTGCTAGATTGTTGAAAAAACAAAAGAAACATGGAAAGGTATGTTGAAATTCCAGACTCAAAGTAATACAAACAATCTACAAATGTTGAGTAAAGAATAGAGTCTAAGTAACATCACTCATCTTGAATGCGATAATGAAGGAGTGTGGCATGTCATGAATAGTACACACTATATCATTATTGCATTGAAGACGTCTCAATGATCAGGCCAGATCTATCTAACGTTGCAGAAAGGTTCCGTTGCTTTGTTTTTTGGACATCGTCTAATAACCACACAAACGGTAGTAGACGTTTTCCAAATTAAGCAATGGAACCATCTACAACGCTAGATAGATCTGCCCTAATCAATGAGCTTTAAGTTATTAGAAAACAGATTCTTACTATCATTTATATTGCTCCCTTAAATGTGACGAACATACATATTAATTATGTAGATTCTACGACATTAGAGAACTAGTTGTGCATGAATGAAATCATATAAAATTTATATTAACAATGCAATGAACTACCATCCTTTCTACCCTAGCCAACAACAACGTATTATTCAACCTTGAATCTCTAACCTACCAACATGCTGAAAGACGAAGACGCTAAATTCAAGCATCGAACCTACAAATTATACTTGATAATTGTTTCTGTATTTTGACAAAGAGCAAAGATGAATCAACATGGATAAACAACACAAAAACAAGTTTATGTTCATACTTGAAAGTGGTGTCTGTTCACCCATGTTGATACTTCTTCCATCTTTGATACTTGGATGTTTTAGCCTAAATATTCGCACACACATCCGCCACTTTTCTTCCTTATTCTCTCAAAACAAATGCAACATAATTCTTATACAAGATAGTCAACCTAAGCCTAAGATAAAATAAGTTAATCCAAGCAAACCTTAATATCTCTTTTCCTCTAATTATTTGCAAAAACAACACAGCATGTTCTTCCTTATTCTATCAATACAAATGCAACGCAATTCTTATAACAGATAATCAACCTAAGCCTAAGAATAAATAGCTCTAAGGGGGTATTTGGATTATATTAATTTGTGATCTTATCAGCTTTTCGAGATTTGGGATCAAAACCCTAAATCCGAGTGACTTGTAACTGTGAGTGTGAGAGAGAAAGAGAGGATTATGTTGAAGTGTTCGAAGTGTGTTTGATACTCTTGGTAGGGGTAATTTATTTATATTATATACGGCTCGGTTCGGTTAACCACGGATATCTAAAAGTAAAAACCGAAACCAAATGCTTGGTTTGTCGGTTTCTTGGGTTATTTGAACCAAGGTTTTCAAGATCAGGATCCTACCCACGTTAGTTTTCATCTTTGCAAGATCGTGATCGTAAGATCGGATCGGGATCTTAAGATCCTACTATAATGTCATTTTCTTAATAGTTTTGTAATATTATACAAATTTACAAATTATATATTATATATCATAAACACAAAATTATTATATATCATAGTTTTGTAATATCATTTTCTTAAGATCCTATGGTCAAGATAGAGATCTTATAAGATCTTAAGCTTTCAAAGATCCTATGTAAGATCCGGATCGTTTTTGCTTTGTAGTATCGTAAAATCGTAAGTTCCTAAGAACAGGATCGGGATCCTGAAAACCATGATTTAAACACCCCTAATGCTAATTGGTAGGGGGTTAATTATAAGGGGTGAAGAATGGGTAAGGTAATGAAAAAATATGCTTTGGTAAATCATAATGCAATGACCCATTACCCAATAGTGTGTTACCCATTGTCAATCACCAGGAATGTATTGGTCGATAACATGACACTATAAGCCACTTTTAAAATTTTGAATTTAGCAAAACTAAATAAGTTGTAGCTTATTTGGTTTAAAGGGTAAAATATCATAACGGTTTAAACCGTTTGCGTTCGTTTTTTTTTGCTTTCTTGATTTTGACCGTTTTTGTCCATTGTCTGACATTTTCTTTAAAAAAACGTATGAAGGCGTACAAAATGTACGAAAGCGAACACAACTTAACAAAACAAAGAAAAAAAGGATAAGGACGTGTGAAAACGAAAAAGTCGTACAAAAATGTACGAGAACGTAGTAAACGTTTCATAACGTTTTAATACGGAGGAAAATTTTCATAAAAGCTTGAATTGTATTTGAAGTTATTAAAGGCGGTCATGCATATGGGTTGCACCGGCTTGGTAGGTGTTTAGTGTGAAGGTTATATGAATTGTATTTGAAGTTATTAAAGGCGGTCAGGTTATGGGTTGGTCGGCTTGGTAAAAGTATACCGTTTTTCACAAATACTAAGAAGCAAGTATTCAGGGACCTCTCAATCATGTTATCTAGGATAGAGAAAGTTTGAACTCGGCTTGAGCTTGACTCGAAAAGCTCTATTTATTTTGTTTTCTTACACAAATTAAAACTCTAATATAACCTAAGAATTGAAAACTCAACAATAACTCGAGTCGAACTTATATAAGGTTAAGCTCAACTCATTAAACATTTCGAGTTCATTTGATATATATAGGCTTGAGCTTGAGCTCAAAGCTCGATAAGAATTAGCTCGAACTAACACTAGTTAGCTTGAGCTCGGCTCATTTATGCCATTTAGAAAAAATTAAAGTTTAGCTCGAGCTTGACTCGTAATATATCTATTTTGAGCTCGTTAATAAGTGATACGTGGGAATCGCACTAGGCTTTACCTCTTGAGGGATATCGAGAAGCTTACAACCCCCACCAGGCAGTGTACCTGATCGTTGTAGTATAGTATAGTGACAAGTACCGGGGGATTGATCGTTCAACTCAGGAATAGTGTCGCTAGGATTAGAAAGCCTAAAAACTAGGTCTATAGATGAGGGATGATTCTTTTTGTATTTTTATATTTTATAAAAACAAGTAAAATCTCGGGTTTTGGAAGAGTGGGCGGAATTAGTTGCTAGCCAACTAACCCAATTTATCTAAAGATGCAATCAAAATAAAATAACAGAAATGAAAATGAAACTAATTATACTAGTGGTGTAAACAATGATGGGGAAAGTTGTGTTTACTTAGGTTTCATTACTCCCTAGATATCTTTTACAGGTTGATAGCTTGTTACAATTGCATGGCTGACGGGTCATATTCCTTAATACTAGTCATAGGGCCATGTAAAATATTCCCTAACTCTATAGGATCCTACTTCACTCCTATGTCGAGCCGTTAGAAGCTCCTAACATGGGATCAGTAGAATTCTCCTACGCATTAAATACAACAAAAAATCATAGTACACCTCTGATCATGTTTCTTAAGACGTTCAAGCATGTTACCAATGGAAGTCTGCCAGTTTTCTTAAGCCTAACATCGAATACAATCATCCGTAACAATTATAAACAAACAATCAACCCATAATTAACATCTAGGTTTCACTACATCTAAGCAAACACAAAAGAAATCCAGCCGAGCATGTTAAATTGGAGACAAGCGTAAGATATATTCCAACAACACATAGACACATTGATTGAATTAAAAGAGTACTTATCTCAAATTGAACATGTAAGTTTCAAAGGGTTGAAACCCTTGAAAAAGCTGGAAAATTCGACCTAGGGTTTTTCCCTCAAAGTTGCACACCAATGAATGAAATTTGGAAAACTATATATAGATTTTACATGGTGATGGCGTCAAGAAGGAATTTGTGACGCCGTCAACTCGCCGCCTAGAATGAAATCGTATTCCCTAGATCCAATTGTGAAGCCATCATGTGTAAATTTCTTCTGGGCCGTCACTAATACTTGGACCATGACGGCCTTGGGTGACGCCGTCATCTCCAATGCACAAAACACTCTGGACCGTCACGTGTATCTTCCACATCCACCTCTTCTGTAACTCTTGACGCCGTCATGTAGAATCTCTTGACGCCGTCAGGTACTGTTCCCAGCAAGGAAAATTGAGACTTTGCTGGTTTCTTCACTTTATGCTCCAAAAACGTCCAAAATGCTTCCTTTTCCAGATTTCTCTCCAAAAGTACCTAAAATGACAAAAGGAACGATTTAGGGAAATATTTGATCAAATAATCACGAATCCGGGCTTAAATGACCCCCTAAAAATAGTTCATTTTTTGCCTCATCAAATACCCTTACACTTGAGATTTGCTTGTCCTCAAGAAAATGCGCTTTTATTCTAATCAAAATACAAGTTAGATGTCATTTAACACTAATATAAAAGTAATTACAACAAATAATCATTCCACTAAAGACCAAAAACAAGAACGGATTTCATACACTAGCACCTCACAAATAGTGTTTAGATACTCACATCTCTCGGGTGTAATAAAGTATATATCATAATAAGGAAATGGAAAACATCTCTCACTACCTGTCATAGCAAAATAGATTACCATAGGCTTGGGAAAGGATCAAACCTCCACCACTTGGCGTAAGCACCTAGGATAAACTATCAAAGAGGTCTTTCAAAGGGTTATAACGTTAGGTGTAGGGATATGGAATACACGGTTATGTTGGATAAAGGCAATATTTACTGGTGGCGAGTTAATCATCTTGGTTAATTACATGTACAATATGGCGATGTTAAGCCAAGACTAGACTCGACTTAAGCTAATAAATCAAAAATAACAAAAACTTAAAATAAACATAAAATGAAACGGGATGGTAGTCCATATGTTTTTCTCTTTTCTTTTTCTATTTTCTTTTTCTTTTTTTTCTTTATTTTTTTTCGATTTTTTTTTTTTTTTTTTTTTTTTTTTTTTTTTTTTTTTTTTTTGCATACACTTTTACCCTACCATCCAAAATAATACATCATAGGGAATGTACAATTGTACAGTCCCCTTACACTTGAATTTTTACATAATTTACAATAAACTATTCTAATGACTCGAATCAAGATAATCAAAACACTTGGAGTACTTTTTAAGATTAACGTACATATGGGGGGTAATATATGATGTTATTCCCCATTACTCCATAACACAAGTACTTTACCCATGAGTCCCAATCGTCCCAAAACAATATGTACTAGATATGACTCGACTTAGCAACCATGTAATCAATTAGATAATTAACTAAGGGTTTAAACATGTAACAATAATGCACTAAAGATGAGTGCATACACGGTTTGGTTGCTCATTTGGGTGGGTTGTGACAAATTCTTCCTTTAAGTAAGATGCTTAAAGTTAGAAACGAAAAGATAGGCTCGGAGGGGTATACTAGGGGTTTCGTGTACTAAAAATGAGTACAACACTAGGGTGTGGGAGAATTAATTGACTTTACTAGCCAAGTAATATGACTTAAATGGTCAAGTAATTATGATACGGGTTTAAACACAAGGGTGATCCTAATGCCTCTTATCATGTAGTAAATCCTACCACACGAATGTAGTCTCACTAGCTGTCTCGGGATGCATCACTAACGCAAGTTATAGAATCTAAATGCTACCGGTACACTTATAAGCACTAATAATGAATGCTTTTATTATCAAATCTAAAGGCGAATCTCACATATTTGGGTGGAAAATTTTTCTGAATGGTACGGTTTTGTGCTAGTCATACAACTCCTATATATGAGACGCTTGCTAAGGCTAAAGTTTCACTCTTAAATGTTGTAAAAAATTTTAAATTTGGCGCTAAAATTACACTAACAAGTATTTCTCTTAGTTTTATTACACATCTACCATCAAACAAACAAACTCAAGTGCAATAGTATCCTATAAGGTATCATCATTTACCCTCCTCTTACACTTAGGATGAACATTGTCCCCAATGTTCAATTAAAGAATGTAAAAGTGAAATAGGTAAAAGTATGAAAACAAATACTCCCCTGATTCGTTCGGTGTGGATAGTGTGGTAACAAGGTTAGATCTTCCTCTAAGAAAATGAACATTCAAAGCTTCCCTTCCAGAAAAATAAATCATCTTCTTGTCATACATAACCTGTTAAACCTGAGAAAACAAACAAGGCAACCTCGCATAAAATCGGTGGCAATCTGTATACACTAACAAGTCTTAAAAAACAATTTAAGATATTATGCTTGTGGAATGAATGTTTGCAGATTTCCTGGAGTTTATAAAACTAAAGAATTAACAAAAACTTTAAGACTCCGTTAGAAAAACAAAACTCGCAAAATTTCCAGAATTTTACACATGACGCCATCAGGAATTAATTCATGACGCCGTCAGAAGTGACCTGCAGAAATCTTTAGGTTAAGTTTCTGGAAAATTTCTGGAAAAACTTATGTCTACTTCCTGGAAAATCCTGCAAAACATCATTATGACTCGATACAAGCATTTAACTCTAACAAATACTAATACACATGTTCATTTAATATTCTGGAGAATCATGATCAATTTCGTACTTAAAAACAAATTTGGGGTTTCCCCTTACACTTAGCTTTTGAAAAATACCTTTATATGAAGTTAAGACGAAGTTAAACAACAAAATAAAGCATTTTCACAATTTTAGTTTGAAACATGATCTACCAACATGATGCGTGGGAATTGCACCAGGCTTTACCTCTCGAGGGATCTCGAGAAGCTTACAACCCCCACCAGGCAGTGTACCTGATCGTTGTTGTATAGTCTAGTGACAAGTACCGGGGGATTGTTCGTTCAACTCAGGAATAGTGTCGCTAGGATTAGAAAGCCTAAAAATTAAGTCTAGAGGTGAGGGATGATTCTTTTTGTATTTTTATATTTTTTTATAAAAGCAATTAAAATCTCGGGTATTGGAAGAGTGGGCGGAATTAGTTGCTAGTCAACTAACCCAATAACTAAAGATGCAATCAAAATAAAATAACAAAAATGTAAATAAAGCTAATTAAACTAGTGGTGTGAACAATAAATGGGAAAATTGTGTTTATTTAGATTTCATTACTCCCTAGATATCTTTTACAGGTTGATAGTTTGTTACAATTGCGTGGATGACGGGTTATATTCCTTAATACCATTCGTGGGGTGGCGTACGTACTTCCCCAACTCTATAAGCTCCTACTTCACTCGTATGTCGAGCCTGTAAGAAGCTCCTAACATGGGATCATTAGAATTCGCTCATGCATTAAATACAACCATAAAAACTTAGTACGCATTGGTACATGTTTCTTAAGACGTTCAGGCATGTTACCCTATGGAAGTCTGCCAGTTTTCTTAAGCCTAACATCGAAATCATTCATCCGTAACAATTATAAACAAGCAATCAACCCATAATCAACATCTAGGTTTCACTACATCTAAGCAAACACACAAGAGATCTAGCCTAGCATGTTAAAATCAAGACAAGCATAAAATATATTCAAACAACACATAGACATATTGAATAAATTGAAAGGATACTTATCTTAATTGAACATGAAGGGTTTCAAAGGGTAAAAACCCTTGAAAGTACAGTAAAAATCGTGCTAGGGTTTCTCCAAGTTATCTCTCTAATTGTCCTCTCTTCATGAATGAAAATTACAAAAGTATATATAGATTTTCCATCGTGACGGCGTCAAGAAGAAATATCTGACGCCGTTAACTCGCCGCCCATAGTAATATCGGATTGCCTAGATCCAGATCTGACGCCGTCAAGTGCAACTTTTCTCTGGGCCGTCACATGTAATGGGACCATGACGGCCTATGGTGACGCCGTCATGCCCCTAGTGTAAAAACTCTCTAGATCGTCACGGACTCTATCCACTTCACCTCTTGTTTTACTCTTGAAGCCGTCATGTAGAATTTTGTGACGCCGTCAGGTACTCTTCCCAGCAAGGAAAATTAAGACTTTGCCGTTTTCTTCACTTTTATGCTCCAAAAACGTCCAAAATACTTCAGTTTCCGGAATTCACTCGAAAAGTACCTAAAATCACAAAAGGAACGATTTAGGGCAATATTTGATCAAATAAATTCAATTCCGGGCTTAAATGACCCCCTAAAAACGGATCATTTTTCGCCTCATCATATACCCTTACACTTGAGATTTGCTTGTCCTCAAGCAAATGTGCTTTTATTCTAATCAAAATACAAGTTAGGGGTCATTTAACACTAATATAAAAGTAATTACAACAAATAATCGTTCCACTAAAGACCAAAGACAAGCACGGAGGTCATATACTAGCACCTCACAAATAGTGTTTAGATACTCACATCTCTCGGGTGTAATAAAGTATATATCACAATATGGAAATGGAAAACACCTCTCACTACCTGTCATAACAAAATAGATTACCATAGGCTTGGGAAAGGATCAAACCTCCACCACATGGCGTAAGCACCTAGGATAAACTATCAAAGAGGTCTTTTAAAGGGTTATAACGTTAGGTGTAGGGATATGGAATACACGGTTTTGTTGGATAAAGGCAATCTTTACTGGTGGTGAGTTAATCATCTTGGTTAATTACATGTACAATATGGCGTTGCTAAGCCAAGACTAGACTCGACTTAAGCTAATAAATCAAAAATAACAAAAACATAAAATAAACATAGAATGAAACGGGATGGTAGTCCGTATGTTTTTTCTCTTTTCTTTCTTTTTATAATTTTTTTTCTTTTTCTTAATTTTTCGATTTTTTTTTTCTTTTTTGTTTTTTTTTTTTTTTTTTGCATACACTCTTACCCTACCATCCAAAATAATACATCATAGGGAATGAATATTCCCCTTACACTTGAATTTTTACATACTTTACAATGAACTACTCTAATGACTCGAATCAAGATAATCAAAACACCTGGAGTACTTTTAAGATTAACGCACATATGGGGGTAATAAATGATGTTCTTCCCCATTACTCCATAACACAAGTACTTTACCCATGAGTCCCAATCGTCCGAAAACAATATGTATAAGGATATGACTCGACTTAGCAACCATGTAATCAATTAGATAATTAACTAAGGGTTTAAACATGTGACAATAATGCACTAAAGATGAGTGCATACACGGAAGGCTAAGGCGATTTGGGTGTACATTTAATTGGGTTGTAACAAATTCTTCCTTTAAGTAAGATGCTTAAAGTTAGAAACGAAAAGATAGGCTCGGAGGGGTATACTAGGGGTTTCGTGTACTAAAAATGAGTACACCGCTAAGGTGTGGGAAAAATTAGTTGATTTTACTAGCCAAGTAATATGGCTTAAATGGTCAAGTAATTATGATACGAGTTTAATACAAGGGTGATCCTAATGCCTCTTATCATGTAGTAAATCCTACTATACGAATGTAGTCTCACTAGCGGTCTCGGGATGCGTCACTAACGCGAGTTCTAGAATCTAAATGCTACCGGTACACTCATAAGCACTAATAATGAATGCTTTTCCTATCAAATCTAAAGGCAAACCTCACATATTTGGGTGAAATTTTTTTCTGAATGATACGGTTTGTGCTAGTCATACAATCTCCTATCCATGAGATGCTTGCGAAGGCTAAAGTTTCACTCCTAAATATTGTAAAAAAATTAAAATTTGGCGCTAAAATTACACTAACAAGTATTTCTCTTAGTTTTATTACACACCTACCATCAAACAAACAAACTCAAGTGCAAGTTTATCCTATAAGGAATCATCATTTACCCTCCCCTTACACTTAGGATGAACATTGTCCCCAATGTTCAATTAAAGAATGTAAAAGTGAAATAGGTAAAAGAATGAAATCAAATACTCCCCTGATTCGTTCGGTGTGGATAGTGCGGTAACAAGGTTAGATCTTCCTCCAAGAAAATGAACAATCAAAGCTTCCCTTCCAGAAATATGAATCATCTTCTTGTCATACATAACCTGTTAAACCTGAGAAAACAAACAAGGCAACCTCACGTAAAATCGGCGGCAATCTATATATACTAATAAATCCTAGAAAGCAATGTAAGATATAATGCTTGTGGAATCAATGTTTGCAGATTTCCTGGGTTTATAAAACTAAAGATTTAACAAAAACTTTAAGATTCCGTTAGAAAAACAAAACTAGCAAAATTTCCAGAATTTTACACATGACGCCGTCAGGAATTAATTCCTGACGCCGTCAGAAGTGACCTGCAGAAATCTTTACGTTAAGTTTCCGAAAAATTTCTGGAAAACTTATGTCATACTTCCTGGAAAATCCTGCAAAACATCATTATGACTCGATACAAGCATTTGACTCTAACAAATACGAATATACATGTCCATTTAATATTGTGGGAAATCATGATCGATTTTGTTTCTTAAAAACATATTTGGGGTTTCCCCTTACACTTATCTTTTGCGAAATACCTTTGGATGAAGTTAAGACGAAGTCAACCGACAAAATAAAGTATTTTCACCATTTTATTTTGAAACATGATCTACAAACAATAAAAATAAAGCATGCATACGGAAACAAATAACAATCAAACAAATAAAAATCACACAAAGCATGGGTTGCCTCCCAAGAAGCACTTTTCTTTATTTACGAGTCTTGTAGCTAGACTCAAGGTCATGAGCAATTATGTGACCTCATCGTTGGTCTCACTTTCTAGGTCATCTCTGTAACACCCCCAAAATACCGCAGCGGAAGACTGTGTCATAGGGGTGCTACTTCATAATACAAAGTACAAGTTATAGAAAACGAACTCTAAATGAGACGTTTTGAAAAGTTACCATTCGATTAATGAATTCAAAGTTACAAACATGAGATTCCAAAGTATGATACATAAATGTATACAAAATGTTTTGAATGGTAAATGTTAAAAGCGTAAGTCTTCAGAATATGCAGCTTGACTCTAAGTTCCACGCACTAGCTATCGCCTTACTAACCTGAGATAAACATGCTAAAGTGTCAACACAATGGTTGGTGAGTTCATAGAGTTTGTCTTAAAACAGTTGAAAAGCCTATAAAGAATGTTCACATAGCAAAGGCATTGTGAATCCACTCAGTTGCAAGTCCCGCCATAAGAGACTTGCAACCTGTGTGTCCACAACCCACTGCTAAAAGTTAGTTTATACAATGCACCAGATTATATTCACCCAAGGTCAAGAATAGACACAAGGGCGGGGGCATCTTCCCAAATAGTACTACGTCATCCAAGGTCAAGTATAGACACAAGGGTAGGGGCATCTTCCCATGAGTACTACCAATACCTCTCTGACAGAAAAGAGTATTATGTATGCATGTAAATACGAATCTTGTATTTAAATTAAGCAAGTATAGTGTAACAAGTATGTATAACGCAATCAAGTATAATGCCAATCAAGTATAACACAATCAAGTATAAATGTTTAAGAGTATTTGTACAAGTAAGCAAGTAGTTGTGCATGTATCTCCCCCAAAGAGTTAAAACAAGTATGAAAAAGTAGGGGCTATGACTCACCTTAAGTCTATGTAATGAGAAATGAAAGTGGTAGTCGAATCGCGAAAGTCTCTAAGAGCAGCCTATAATAGAACGTTGCGACTTAGGTTTAGAGTAACGTCTAAGAATACGAAGAATTGCCTATATATGTCTTACATAATGTTCATGATGTAGTACTTTGTATATAGTGTAAGTCTTTGAATATAAATGGTTTATGAAACATGTATAAGTTGTATATCTCTTACTACCATTCGGGCCGACATAATTCAGAAGTCATGGAGTAAATGTTCGAGGAGCCAGGACACTTTAATTCGTAAATCCACAACTCGTCTTGACGGCTTACTTAATGAACTCCTCACATGAGGCTCCCTACTATTGTAGTATTTGATAACATATATATAAGTTTTGATCTTTAAAAGTTATATGGTCTTTAGCCGTGGCTTTGCCGTGACCTTGGTCATTGTTACCATGGTCTTGAGACTCAACCTTGGCGTTAGCCATGGTTGTGGTCTTGGCTTTAGGTCATTAGACCTCTTGGTCTTAGTAAATCATGACTATTATATAATGACTTTGGTCTAAAAATGGGCTGTTAAGAATTTGAAGAAAATTATCACTCAGAAAGCGTTTTCAGGGCTTGAGCTTCTTTAACCCTGAACGAAAACGTCGTTCCGGACAACTTTCGTGTTTTAACTTTTTGATGAATCGGACCAGAAGGGTGACTTTAAAATTGGCAGAATGCAAAACAGTAGGGTATAGGCAGTTTCGGCGTTTTGGTTTCGCTAACTTCTTATGGCCATAACTTTTGACTCGGGTACTCATTTTGGGTGATTCAAATTGCTATGTTTTCCTTGTTAAGTCCTCTTTAACAGTAAGTAAGTGTCAAATATCATAGTTGTACTATTTTGGTCGTGGTTCTCCATAAAAATCACTAGTTTGCTTGTTTACTTGTCATAAGTTAACATATGTATACCAATACTTGTTTTATCCATTTTTAAACATCATGAACACAATAACAAGAACATATATAGCATGAAAGGAACACAAAGAGCATGAAAATGATAATTAATCAAGGAGTATGTTAGGGTTTGCTTACAACTTTTGGCTTTCTCTTAAGAAAGGAAGTCAAGTATGGAACTAGCTAGGACACTAAACCTAAGCTTTCAACCAATCACCACAACCCTTCCTAACCATTGATAGACTTGATATAAACCTTGTGAAAACCCATTAACTTCAGCCCCTAATCACCTTGTGTAGCTCCTAATTCAACCATGGAATCACCAAACAAACTTAAGAACTAGGTAGAGAATACTAAGACCTTGAACTTTGTAGTGTAACTTATATATTGAAGATCAAAGGATCATGGTGCTAGGGATTTATGTTGTGGCGTTTTTAGTGATGAGAAAGGAAGGAGATGAGCTTGTATTTATAGCATGAAGAGGAGGTGCAAGGAAGGAGCCTAGGAAGGTTCATTAAGGAGGTTAGTTTTTAGGATATTTAGGAAGCTTACTTAGGAAGTTTTACACATGTTTGCTACCTAAAGTCCTCAAGACTTATCACAAGCCAACAAGGCTTGTGATACACGTTCATATGCGATAAGGGGTGACTAGATGAGTAGTCATGGTCTTATCTAAGTTACAGAGTGAGTTTTGGTCCCGGTAATCGCTAACGGTAAGTCGTTAAGTCATGAAACTTAAAATCGGGTATCCTAAAAATATGAAATTTATAAATATGTTAGAACTTATTAATATAACCTATCTTAGCCTATTTAATGAGTGATAAGTTCTATCGGGTTGCTTAAACGCTGCTAAAACTGGAAACGCGGGTCTAAAACGCGTAATTCGCGTAAAACGCTGAACTGGAAAACGTAAAATTCCAAAACTTTTGGAATTGTCATAAAATGAGAGAAAATCATATTTCTATTGTTTATAATGTTTATGGACATATCGGGATGCTGGAATGACGTTTAAACCTAAAAGTAAATCTCGGACACGGCTTCGTGATTTTTGCAGAAATGATCCGACGAGTGTGAAATTCTCGGATTATCATTAAAATAGTTTAACTTACGAGAATATGAAATAAAAATTTTGGATGTGAATAGTAAAAGTGAATAGTAAAAAGTGAATAGTAAAAAGTGAATAGTAAAATTTTCGGGAATAAAAGTTAACCTGAAAATGCGAATTGTTACAGTCTCTACCCCTTAAGGAAACTTCATCCCGAAGTTTAGTGTGTCTAGGAGAATTCAGGATCTCTAAAATAGTGGTGTTCACTCTGATTCGTCTAAGGTTGTGGTTAAGGAGTTGTATCGGATGTGAATAAGCCCACTTATTTATAACACATTACTTACATAAAGAAGCGTCCAAATTTATGTAAGTAAGGTCTCATAAACTTATGGTTCGGTGATTTACAATTTCTTTATTTAAATGAAGAGGCGTCCCAATCCATTTAAATAAGGAGATTCTAAAACATCCTACTTAAGAATTTCCGACACAAAATCCGCCTTCTGAGGCCGATAGTAAGATAATCAAGCCATCAAATCCCTAAAGCTAAGCAATAATATTATTTAACTCAAATCTTGTGTCTCATCAAACAAGAACTGTCACAAGATCAAGTTAAATAATTAGTTATTACTGAGCTCCATGTTTTTAATGACTCAACTAATCTCTGGGGCTCCTTATAATACTAAAGTCACATCATCTAACAGCGTGGAACTAAACCAACAACTACCAAAAAGCGTATGTGTATGTAGTGTGTGTAAGGCAAATAAAGAGGAGAGTCCTAACGTATATAGCAGTTATAGTCTAGGCACTAAATGCAACCTAGTTCTCTATAACCAAGGCTCTGGTACCAATCTGTAACACCCCCAAAATACCGCAGCGGAAGACTGTGTCATAGGGGTGCTACTTCATAATACAAAGTACAAGTTATAGAAAACGAACTCTAAATGAGACGTTTTGAAAAGTTACCATTCGATTAATGAATTCAAAGTTACAAACATGAGATTCCAAAGTATGATACATAAATGTATGCAAAATGTTTTGAATGGTAAATGTTAAAAGCGTAAGTCTTCAGAATATGCAGCTTGACTCTAAGTTCCACGCACTAGCTATCGCCTTACTAACCTGAGATAAACATGCTAAAGTGTCAACACAATGGTTGGTGAGTTCATAGAGTTTGTCTTAAAACAGTTGAAAAGCCTATAAAGAATGTTCACATAGCAAAGGCATTGTGAATCCTCTCAGTTGCAAGTCCCGCCATAAGAGACTTGCAACCTGTGTGTCCACAACCCACTGCTAAAAGTTAGTTTATACAATGCACCAGATTATATTCACCCAAGGTCAAGAATAGACACAAGGGCGGGGGCATCTTCCCAAATAGTACTACGTCATCCAAGGTCAAGTATAGACACAAGGGTAGGGGCATCTTCCCATGAGTACTACCAATACCTCTCTGACAGAAAAGAGTATTATGTATGCATGTAAATACGAATCTTGTATTTAAATTAAGATAACGCAATCAAGTATAATGCCAATCAAGTATAACACAATCAAGTATAAATGTTTAAGAGTATTTGTACAAGTAAGCAAGTAGTTGTGCATGTATCTCCCCCAAAGAGTTAAAACAAGTATGAAAAAGTAGGGGCTATGACTCACCTTAAGTCTATGTAATGAGAAATGAAAGTGGTAGTCGAATCGCGAAAGTCTCTAAGAGCAGCCTATAATAGAACGTTGTGACTTAGGTTTGGAGTAACGTCTAAGAATACGAAGAATTGCCTATATATGTCTTACATAATGTTCATGATGTAGCACTTTGTATATAGTGTAAGTCTTTGAATATAAATGGTTTATGAAACATGTATAGGTTGTATATCTCTTACTACCATTCGGGCCGACATAATTTAGAAGTCATGGAGTAAACGTTCGAGGAGCCAGGACACTTTAATTCGTAAATCCACAACTCGTCTCGACGGCTTACTTAATGAACTCCTCACATGAGGCTCCCTACTATTGTAGTATTTGATAACATATATATAAGTTTTGATCTTTAAAAGTTATATGGTCTTTAGCCGTGGCTTTGCCGTGACCTTGGTCATTGTTACCATGGTCTTGAGACTCAACCTTGGCGTTAGCCATGGTTGTGGTCTTGGCTTTAGGTCATTAGACCTCTTGGTCTTAGTAAATCATGACTATTATATAATGACTTTGGTCTAAAAATGGGCTGTTAAGAATTTGAAGAAAATTATCACTCAGAAAGCGTTTTCAGGGCTTGAGCTTCTTTGATCCTGAATGAAAACGTCGTTCCGGACAACTTTCGTGTTTTAACTTTTTGATGAATCGGACCAGAAGGGTGACTTTAAAATTGGCAGAATGCAAAACAGTAGGGTATAGGCAGTTTCGGCGTTTTGGTTTCGCTAACTTCTTATGGCCATAACTTTTGACTCGGGTACTCATTTTGGGTGATTCAAATTGCTATGTTTTCCTTGTTAAGTCCTCTTTAACAGTAAGTAAGTGTAAAATATCATAGTTGTACTATTTTGGTCGTGGTTCTCCATAAAAATCACTAGTTTGCTTGTTTACTTGTCATAAGTTAACATATGTATACCAATACTTGTTTTATCCATTTTTAAACATCATGAACACAATAACAAGAACATATATAGCATGAAAGCTACACAAAGAGCATGAAAATGATAATTAAGCAAGGAGTATGTTAGGGTTTGCTTACAACTTTTGGCTTTCTCTTAAGAAAGGAAGTCAAGTATGGAACTAGGACACTAAACCTAAGCTTTCAACCAATCACCACAACCCTTGCTAACCATTGATAGACTTGATATAGACCTTGTGAAAACCCATTAACTTCAGCCCCTAATCACCTTGTGTAGCTCCTAATTCAACCATGGAATCACCAAACAAACTTAAGAACTAGGTAGAGAATACTAAGACCTTGAACTTTGTAGTGTAACTTGTATATTGAAGATCAAAGGATCATGATGCTAGGGATTTATGTTGTGGCGTTTTTAGTGATGAGAAAGGAAGGAGATGAGCTTGTATTTATAGCATGAAGAGGAGGTGCAAGGAAGGTGCCTAGGAAGGTTCATTAAGGAGGTTAGTTTTTAGGATATTTAGGAAGCTTACTTAGGAAGTTTTACACATGTTTGCTACCTAAAGTCCTCAAGACTTATCACAAGCCAACAAGGCTTGTGATACACGTTCATATGGGATAAGGGGTGACTAGATGAGTAGTCATGGTCTTATCTAAGTTACGGAGTGAGTTTTGGTCCCGGTAATCGCTAACGGTAAGTCGTTAAGTCATGAAACTTAAAATCGGGTATCCTAAAAATATGAAATTTATAAATATGTTAGAACTTATTAATATAACCTATCTTAGCCTATTTAATGAGTGATAAGTTCTATCGGGTTGCTTAAACGCTGCTAAAACTGAAAACGCGGGTCTAAAACGCGTAATTCGCGTAAAACGCTGAACTGGAAAACGTAAAATTCCAAAACTTTTGGAATTGTCATAAAATGAGAGAAAATCATATTTCTATTGTTTATAATGTTTTATGGACATATCGGGATGCTAGAATGACGTTTAAACCTAAAAGTAAATCTCGGACACGGCTTCGTGATTTTTGTAGAAATGATCCGACGAGTGTGAAATTCTCGGATTATCATTGAAATAGTTTAACTTACGAGAATATGAAATAAAAATTTTGGATGTGAATAGTAAAGTGAATAGTAAAAAGTGAATAGTAAAATTTTCGGGAATAAAAGTTAACCTGAAAATGCGAATTGTTACAATCTCCAATATTAGTTTTGTATTCCGGACCTAGTTGCAAGCATTCTTTGTAGAAACCAATTCATAACATATTCTACTCCTCTACGTCTATCCTCATCATTCCTACAGTAAACCGCTTGTTTGTGTTCCTTTTCTATGTTTGATAGGAGGCAGTATTGTTCAATCTTATAATTCATTTGGTAAGCAATCTCATCATTCTCTGTGGAAAACTAGAAGGGGGGTTGAATAGTTTTACGTCCGTTTTAAAATTTATAAAAACAAGTTTGTTTTAAAAACTTCTATTCTAGTGTATGTGATCTCAATACTTGCACAATATGAACAATTATATGGCAACTAACTAAGCTAATATTGTATAAGTAAATAAGTAAGTAATGAAAAGAGTTGGAAAGATCAAACCACAACACAAGGATTTATAGTGGTTCGGCTACAAGGTCACCTTCCTTGTTCCTACTCCACTCCCCGAGTCACCTACTCGAGAGTTTTCTTCACTATGTCAACAAACTCCCTTATGGCGGAGAAAACCTTACACACCAATGTACACACCACAACTTCGTCACACCTTGATCACAACTTCTACACAACTTCTTCACACCAATCTACTTCACACCAATTCTTCTTCACACCAATCTTCTTCACAACTACAGTACTTCACTACTAAGCAACTTCTTCTGCCTACACAACTTCTATTTCTTCTAAACTACTTATTACAAGCACAACACAACTTCACAAATAATATACATAATATACACAACTACTTTTCAATACTTCTTGAACTTAGTTGTAGAAGGAGTATTCTTCTTTTGCACTTTGGATGAGGATGGATGAGAAGGGATTGAATCACTTGAAACAAGGATTAGTAATCTAATGATCAAAGGGTTTTGGAAGATGTTTAGAGAGTTTTAGATCTGAAATTTTCGTGCAAAAGGTGGGGAAAATACCAAATTTAAAGTGGTATTTATAGGATAAAAATTCTGACAGATTCTGACACAGGAGCCTGGCCGGTCCCCTTAATTTTAAGGGGGCCGCCCAGCTGTAACGGCCAGAAAATCTGTCTTTTAGTGGGGAAAGTTTATTTGGTGAAAAACTAACTGATTTTGGTTAAAAATTTGAATTCATATATTTAGTATGATTAAAACATTTTTCTTTATTACCAAAAGTGTTTTTCAAAAATATATAATATGTTTATATAATTAAATAAACTTTGTAATAATAAATTAAATACCCCTTTGATCATGAGATGTATTAAGCACTTGTTTATCCATACCTTAGTGATTAAGTTGGATATAATGATATAAACTAGTTTAATACTTGTTTACGTAGTAATCTTACGTTTGATGATTTTACATTTTGTGATCGTCAAAACATAGATATATCGAAAAATATAAATAACATTTTTATGCATTATTTATGTCAACAATCTCCCCCTTTTTGATGATTACAAAATCTAAACTCATTAAGCGGAAAATTAGTATATATACAAGTATAATTGTGAGTTTATATAAATTCTCCCCCTTTTTGTTAGCATCAAAAAGGTTATCCAGATTTTATTGGAGCTCCCCCTTGATGTATACTCCCCCTTGTTTTGAGGTCATAAAGGAATCGAGATATGGAATTCTTGCAAAAAATATTTAGTGGACAAGCAACATATATATATATATATATATATATATATATATATATATATATATATATATATATATATAGCATGCAAGAATAGAAACTAAACATAACCATAATCATTGATAGAAAAAGGTTACAACAAGCATTACATCAACAAACTAAAAGATAAAACAAGTAGTGCAAATAGTAAAAGCCTTGAAGGCTTACAATCATAACTAAAATAAACCAAAGCTCTAACATGAAGGTCCTCTCTAGAGCTTGCCATCCAAAATGGTTTAAGACAATTTATTTGCAAAATACCAAGCATGTTTAATTAGGTGGAATTGATGGTGAACATGGAGATGGTGATGGTAGAGGAGTGTTTGTTGATGGTGGTGGAGGAGATGTGTTTGTTGTTGGTAGTGGTGGAGTTGTAGTAGTGGTGGTTGGTAGTTGATGCAACAAGTTTTCAATGTGTGAAAACATCTATTGTATCTCATCTCTTAGTCCGAACACAATTGTTCGGTTGTGGATGCAACAAAGGCAAGTGTCACCATGAGCTTCAAGTAAGCTCCATGGGACGGGGTTATAGGTTGGTGGATTGATAGGGGATGATGAGAAGTGAGCATCAAGAGGTGTTAATGGTGATAATGAGAGGGTTAATGCAAGAGTTGTGTTTTCAATGGTAGGTTGTGGTGGTTCAACTATTGGTGGAGGAGACAAGTGGGTGTTTATGTAGTCATTTACGGATGAAGTGGATGGTATGGAAGAAGTGGAGGTTCCATTTGTTGATGGTGTTTTGGAAGGTGCATTTGGTGCACTAGGAGATGAGCATTGAGGTGGTGGTGATGGAGTGGTGTTGTCTTCATTGGTGAGATCAATGAAGAGTTGTTTTGGTGGAATAATGACAAGTTTTTGTTTCTTGGCATTGTTTGAGTTGGTGGTTCTTGGTGATGACATGATGAAAGGATGAGGTTTGATGAAGGTTGAGGATGATGGAATGTGAATTAAACATGCATGGGGATTATATAGTATGAAAACATGTTTAGAAATGGAATTAATTTGAAAATAGATTGTTAGATACCAAAAGCAGTTTAGATTTAAAGGGAAATGGTAGCTGAGACTAGCAAAAGAAGTCACAAGATGCAAAAGAAAACAGTAAAAATTACTGTATGGGTGGCCGGTCCCCTTAAATTTAAGGGGGCCGCCCCTTATGAATTAAGGGGGCCGCTCATCTGACGACCCAGAAATCAAAATTTTTCAAATTTTTTCTAGAAAAACGTTATATTCTGTTTTGTTTTTGCAGCAAGCTCTATTTGGACATTTCACATTTGTTTTGGTCTATTAGAAAGCATACATGTTATATATATATATATATATATATATATATATATATATATATATATATATATATATATATATATATATATATATATATACATAAACTAATCATGCAAGCACATATATAGATTAAGTGATAAATCATGCAATCATAAGCATATATATATATATATATATATATATATATATATATATATATATATATATATATATATATATATATATATATATATATATATATATATATATATACATAAACTAACCATGCAAGCACATATATAGATTAAGTGATAAATCATGCAATCATAAGCATATATTAAACATAAATAAGCAAGTTGTCATCCTAATCAAATATCCAAACAATTATCCAAGAGAATAACAAGTACTTCCGAATATAATTCGGACAAATAGCACATAAATATCCACGATCAAAAGTCATAAAAATAAATATTGTTCAACAATCATAAGCTAATCTCCATCATCTTCTTTTCTTCCCGAAGATGCCCTTCAACGTCTTCCTGATGGATTTGAAGCCACCTCTAACTTCTTCATGCAAACTCTTTTGTCGTCTAAGCACCTCGGTTGTTCGTTCATATAGTACTTCGTCGGTTTGATCACTAGGAGATGGGGTTGAATACTCGGGATAGTCGAGATCCTCTAGATTATCAACGAACTCGGAGAACGAAGGGGTACTAGCACCATGGGTGTTTTCCTCCTTATCGTCATCGTCTTGTCGAGAAGATGAACCGTGAAAGCTATGACGACGAGATTTTCCCTTGTCACTTCGAGTTCGTCGAGTTTGTTTTAGAGCGAGAGGACGTAAGTTGGGATAGATGGACTCATAGATGCTATTGTCAAGATCGGGGTAGTACTCGATAACATGATGATAGAGACGAGTTAGAAACATTCCATATGGAATATTGGCTTTGGGAGTTTTTCTAGAACACTCAATCCGTTTGATAAAGAAGTAGGCCAAATTGTATGGCTTTTCAATAGCGATACAATACAACATGTGAGCAAGGCACGCCGGGAGATGGTCCCGGTGACCTCCGGTACCGAACGCATTCTCACGAATGAGTTCTTCCCAATGCTTCATGTGGGGGCCTAATTCCTTGAGGTGAAGTTGGTATGAAGAGATTTGGACGTTTTTGGATTTTATTTTTCGGGTTGTAGTGGCACGCTCCACACCAAGGGCTTGACGAATTTCGTCGGGATGAGGGATGTCGGAGAGATATGGACCAAAGCTGGGTCGACAACGATGTAGTGATTCGAGGTCCCACTCGTTTGTGAAAATGGCTTGACCTCTAAAAGGAATTTGGAGGATTTGACCGAATTGGTCGAGAGTTAAGGTGATAAATTCATTTTGGATCATGAAGGAGATGGTGATGGCACCAAGATCATTGGTTTAAACCGTGACTTGGCTATAGAAATCAACTATGAAACGAGGAATGATGTGTTCATTGATTTCAAAGAGGCAATTGAAGTTGATGCTTGTAAACAAGCGATCAATGTAGTCGGATTGAGCATAAGCTAGATCTACTACACGTCCCTCATGAACGTTTCTATCTTCAATTTGACGATATATACGTCCAATGGAAGGAGATGTAGTAGGGATTTGGGAAACTTTAGGAATGTAGTTTTTAGTGAGGGAAATATCTTCGGTAGTCACTTTTCGCATTTTCACCTAAACACAACAACAATACAAAAGACCAAAATAAATATATATAAAAAAAATGTATATATTGTTAAGCCTTATGTTGGAACGTAAACATACTTCGACTCTAAGACGATAATCCTAAGAAGTAGTTTAGCATGTTCCTTAATTTTATTTTTAACTCGTTCTAGATATATTTTACGATGTTTAGCAAGTAGTTATGGACAAATCCAAACGCCCTTTTAAACATCTTAATATATCATGAAATTTACTAGATTTACTTTAGGTTGTAAAACTAGCCGTTTCTTACGAGTTTATTATGCATGTGATTAGTTTTTCAAAAGGATGGTTTATGTTTTGACTCAAAAATGCTATTTTTCGTACTAAACCAAACGCTTCCTTAACTAGACACTTACACTAAAAGTATGTCAATATATATATGAATTATATATCTTGACAAGTCCGAATTACTAGTTTTAGGTTTATAATCTTGACAATCGTTTTATAAAAATTACAACGACTTAATTTTGACATTATTTGGACATAACCCAAACACCCTCTTATCGTTTACACAAATATTTTTACTTAGTCGAAAAATATAGTTTCATGTTTCATAAGTTATAAGAACATAATATGATTACTTTTAACAAGTTTTAATAGCATTATTAAACAATGTGTTTACCAAATTTTTTGAAAAGGAGTATATGAAATTTTTCAAAAATTTTCGACAAGAGGGTTTGTAATTATTAGTTTCTAGTGTTAATAAAGCATCCTAATCCTAAGGGAAGCATTTAGTTATGGAAATTTTAGACCCAATTCGAAAGAAATTATGAATTTGAAAAGATTATTAAAACATGCACAATCTTGAGTTTGACCAAATTAGATGGAATTAGATGAAATGTGTTATGAAAAACTAACAATATGTAATGGTGATTGTGTTAGATGAATTTGCCATTTGCGAATTAACCCGAATTAAGTGAATTAGATGTTGGTTTTTTGAATTTTTGGGGTTTATGGTTCGTCACAGGAGCAGCAGATGGAAGGGGTGTTGAAAAAGTGGAGTGTTTGGCAGAAGAAACAAGAGAAAAAACGATTTGGAACTATCAGATGGCCGGCCCCCTTAAACATTAAGGGGGCTGCCCTTCATTTGGCTGCCGGTCCCCTTAAACATTAAGGGGGCCGCACTCCAAAACTTGATATTTCATGGTTTGGGTTTCTGGAAAGAACAAGAAAATACTTATATATATATTAGATTTATATTTAATCAAAAATACGTTGGAGAGTATTCGCACAGAAGGAATTACTTGACACTTTTACTTGACATTTCGTCAATTAAAATTTCTTGAGCATTTTGGATGAAATTTATCAAGTTGTCAAGTGGACGAGAGAGTTGTGGAAGGTTTATAAGTATATATATATATATATATATATATATATATATATATATATATATATATATATATATATATATATATATATATACGTATATAGTATGGGCTTATAAGAAGAGAATATAGGAAGGAGACGTATGCAACGGAAGGCGGGAGTTTGTTTCATCCATAGATTTTTCGACTCATTTCTCTACATCAACATGAGTGTCGTTGAACATTGAAGTTCAAGAAGGCAGAAGGGGGGGAAAGAAAAAGTTCGTAAACGAACAATTTCTAGTTCTAGAAAGTCAACAAATGAATTTTCTAGGTTATAAGATCCCAGATATAGCTAAGTATATATATATATATATATATATATATATATATATATATATATATATATATATATATATATATATAATATAAATAGATAAGTATATATATGTATAGATATAAAATCTAGAGGAAACTATAAGCCAAACAAAATCACCTAAATACTAGAGACTAAACTAAGCATGCATTTCTTGACAAGGAAAAAAAAGGAAATGTGTATCTTTCGTCTTCAATGCGTTTTTCTTCAAAGTCTTCGAGGAATAGTACGAACAAGAGGTGACAACTAAAGTATCCAAGTTTGAATGGCGAATATTCTACGTTGGTCCCCATTGTCTCATTTGACCAAAGTTATTTGATCCGAACATGTTTAACATTTGGCTAGGATGCATGAAGGGTGGCAGTATTCCCCAAGGATTGTATCTTTGTTGATAATTCCACATTTGATTACTAGTGTTATTGTAGTTTTGCCTATTTTGGTTTCTTCTTGGTTAAGGTGTTTTAGACCTAGGATGAAAGTTATTTGGTTTTCTAGGTGGTGGTGTTTAGATCTTGTCTTAGGTTTAGAGGATCCTACTTCGGTTTTTAAAGACGGTTTATAAAACGGTTTTATTTCTTCATCACTAGCAAGTGGTATTTTCTTATCATTTATGAGTATATACTTAGGATTAGATTTTATTGGTTTTAGTTCATTAAGTTCACTTTCAAATTTGACATTTTTAATTTCACTTGTTGAAGCTTCGGTTGAGTTAAACTCTAAACCGGTTTTATCTCCGGATACTCTTTGAATACTTATTATTTTACTAAGCGAGTGACTACTATTTTCAAATTTATCAAGTTTGCGAATTTCTTCCCTGAGTATTTCGTTTTCACCTTTAAGCTCTTGACATGATTTACATTCTTCAAAAATTTCCTTACCTTTTTCAAGTTGATGTATTTTAATTTTTAGTTCTAGTACTTCATTTTCCAATTGGTTGTTTATGTATTTTAGTGATTTGTTTTTAGCCATTACTTGTTGTCCTAGTTTGCATAATCTATCATATTCACTATCTAAATCTTTTTCATCTAATGATAAATTTTCATCACTAAAGTATTTGGTTTCGGAATGTACCTCACTTGATGTCTTAGCCATGAGACACTTTTCTTCCATTGTCGTTTCTTTCTCATCTTCATCGCTATCACTCCAAGCTCCTCCAACAAATGCTCTTTGATTTTGATCTCTTGTCATCATTGGACATTTTCCAATGAAATGATTTGGATCACCACACTTGAAACATTTCCTGTCATTCTTGTTATTCTTGTCATCCTTACTCTTTTGAAATGCTTTCCTTTCATCATGTGGTTGCCTTACGAATCTTCCTCGCCTTTTAAAGAATTACTTGAAATCTCTTACGGCCATGGCATATTCTTCCTCATCACTTTTGGAAGACGAGCTATCTTCGTTGTTGGATTCCTTTCTAGCTTTCAAGGCGATTGACTTGCTTTGCTCTCGTTTTCCTTTGACTATTTCGAAGTCCTTCTTTATAATTGCTTCGTAGACTTTCAAATTTCCAATTAATTCATCAAGTTGCAACGTTGACAAATTCTTTGATTCTTCAATTGCCGTCACTTTAGCTCGCCATTTTGGGTGAAGAGCCCTAAGAAACTTCCTAACAAAATTCTTACTAGAAAAATTCTCATCAAGTGCTTTTAAACTTGTGATGATAGTGTTAAATCTAGCGAAAGCATTATCAATTGATTCCTCTTCCGGAATCGTGAATTGCTCATATTGTTGAACAAGTAGATCTATTTTATTATCTTTGACTTGATTATTACCTTTGTGAGTTATTAATAAAGAGTTCCAAATTTCTTTTGCGGTTTCACACATAAAGATCCTTTCGTACTCTTTACGTGGTAGCGCATTATAAATAACCATTTTTGCTTCATTATTTTTAGCAAGTTTTCTTTTTAAATCATCATTTTGTTTTTCAAAAGATACGATTTCATCTTTCTTTGTTTCGGGATTATTTTGAATAGGTAAAAAATCACCATTGGTAATAACATGCCAAAGATCTAGATCTTTTGATTTCACATAAGTTTCGAATCGATTTTTCCAATATAAAAATCAATCACTTTCAAATAGTGGTGGTCTTTGCATAGATTGCCCTTCTAAATATTTTTCAGATTCCTTAGATCGTTACAAGTTTTAAAATACAATATATTTTAAAGATCTTGCAAGACGTGGCTCTTGATACCAATTGTGGAAAACTAGAAGGGGGGTTGAATATTTTTACGTCCGTTTCAAAATTTATAAAAACAAGTTTGTTTTAAAAACTTCGATTCTAGTTTATGTGATCTCAATACTTGCACAATATGAACAATTATATAGCAACTAACTAACTAAGCTAATATTGTATAAGTCAATAAGTAAGTAATGAAAAGAGTTGGAAAGATCAAACCACCACACGAGGATTTATGGTGGTTCGGCTACAAGGTCACCTTCCTTGTTCCTACTCCACTCCCCGAGTCACCTACTCGAGAGTTTTCTTCACTATGTCAACAAACTCCCTTATGGCAGAGAAAACCTTACACACCAATGTACACACCACAACTTCGTCACACCTTGATCACAACTTCTACACAACTTCTTCACACCAATCTACTTCACACCAATTCTTCTTCACACCAATCTTCTTCACAACTACAGTACTTCACTACTAAGCAACTTCTTCTCCCTACACAACTTCTATTTCTTCTAAACTACTTATTACAAGCACAACACAACTTCACAAATAATATACACAATATACACAACTACTTTTCAATACTTCTTGAACTTAGTTGTAGAAGGAGTATTCTTCTTTTGCACTTTAGATGAGGATGGATGAGAAGGGATTGAATCACTTGAAACAAGGATTAGTAATCTAATGATCAAAGGGTTTTGGAAGATGTTTAGAGAGTTTTAGATCTGAAATTTATGTTCATAAGGTGGGGAAAATACCAGATTCAAAGTGGTATTTATAGGATAAAAATTCTGACAGATTCTGACACAGGAGCCTGGCCGGTCCCCTTAATTTTAAGGGGACCACCCCTTATAATTAAGGGGGCCGCCCGGCTGTAACGGCCAGAAAATCTGTCTTTTAGTGGGGAAAGTTTATTTGGTGAAAAACTAAATGATTTTGGTTAAAAATTTGAATTCATATATTTAGTATGATTAAAACATTTTTCTTTATTACCAAAAGTGTTTTTCAAAAATATATAATATGTTTATATAATTAAATAAACTTTGTAATAATAACTTAAAAACCCCTTTGATCATGAGATGTATTAAGCACCTGTTTATCCATACCTTAGTGATTAAGTTGGATATAATGATATAAACTAGCTTAATACTTGTTTACGTAGTAATCTTACGTTTGATGATTTTACATTTTGTGATCGTCAAAACATAGAGATATCGAAAAATATAAATAACGTTTTTATGCATTATTTTTGCCAACATTCTCTTCCTTGAATCTAACTATCCCTAGAGTTGGATCATAACTCATCTTAGAGGCCTCAACGAATGGTTTTCCGAACACTACTTGACTTAGGCAATCATCTATCACCGGACGAGTATCCTCCACTATCACAAAGTCGGTCTCATAAGTGAAGTTTCCAACAATCACATGCAATCCTTTCACTCTTCCTACAAAATTACTTATCAAATTCTTGCTGGGCATCATCCTATAACCAAGTTGCTTCTTCATTACCCAATTATAATAAGTCCTAGTCATGATGTTTATAGGAGACCTAGGATCGATATAAGCTTTCCATACATGCATATGCCCAATGTTGCATGGTATGTTGATGTTAGAGGGATCACTTACTTTAATAAGGGGTGAACCAAGGATATATGGTGTCTCGAGATCATTGAATAAATCCTTGTGATATTCCCGTTCTTCCTTGGTGGGCAACTTATCAAAGTACTCTTCTACATTTTCTACTTCCTCTAACTTTTCTCCCTTATTAACCTCAACTTTCTTAATTTCATCCTTAGTCTCGGTTTCTATTCCAACTTCATCCTTGTCACTTTCTTCTATATCCTTATGTTTTGGCTTAATAGTGACAACATTGACAAAGTGGACGTGTTTGGATGACGAGAGGTCCTTAACTTGGATTCCGCTATTGGCGTCCCTAGTGTCCTTCCTAGGTGTAGTTAGCGCTTGGTTGTTGAGGGCTTTCAACAAGTTGTCAATCTTATTGGTCATCTCCGTTTGTTGTTGATTGAATTCGGTTTCAAACTTAGCTATGCGAGCTTCTTGAGATGCCATAAACTTGGACATCAATCCTTCAAGATTGTTGGTACTACCATAGTTATTAGAAGGATTGTTGTTGAAAGTGTTGTTGGAGGGTGGACCGTTTGGTTGGTAACGATTAGGCGGATTGGAAGAATTGTTTTGGTTTTGTTTCCACCTAAGGTTCGGGTGATTTTTCCAAGAAGGGTTGTAGGAATCACCGTAAGGCTTTGACTCGGGTTTGAAAGTGTACCACTTATCTCCCGCTTCGTCGGTACGCGAAGACGCGTAGTCCGCAAAAGCTGTTCCGGGGAGTTCCACGCAATCACGAGTGTCATGGGGACCACTACATAATTCGCATGAAGAAGTGATTTTGTTCACTTGGCTTGAAGGCTTAGGAGCTTCGTAAGATTTCATGAGAAACTTGACTTGGTCCTCAAGTTCCATGATCCTACGGTCGGGAGTGCTAGAATTGTTCGAAGGCAAAGATATTAACTTGACCGTTTTGTTCAAATCACGGGGATCATTCCAACTTTCGTTGTCATAGAGAGCAAGATCTTCTATGAGTTCCCATGATTCTTCCGCACATAGATCTCGTAGCTTGCCACCGGCCGATTGGTCAATGGTTCGCCTTGTGGAGAGATTGATATGGTCATAGAAGATTTGGACTTGGAGCCAAAGATCTATGCCATGATGAGGGACTTTTTGGAGTAAGTCCTTGAAACGAGTCCATGCTTCATATAGAGTTTCACCTTGACGTTGTTGGAACATCAAGATATCATTTCTAAGCTTGGTAGTTCTCCCCGGTGGGAAAAATTGAGCAAGGAAACGAGTGGTGAGATCATCCCATGAGGTGATGGATTCCGCGGGTAAACGTTCAAGCAATTGACTAGCTTGATCACGTAGAGAGAATTGGAATAGGCGTAATCGGGTCGACTCTCTAGTTGTGACATCAAGGTCTATAGAATCTACGATTTTAAGGAAGTCCTTGAGATTTTGGTTAGGATCTTCGAAACGAAGTCCATGGAATGCACATCCACTCTGCACCAACCGGATGGTGTCGGATCGCAAGGGGGACACATTGGCTCCTTGAGTGAGCTCAATAGTGTTTCGATAGCCTTGGTGGCTAGGACGGGAATACTCTCCTACGGTTCGGGGGCCTAAGAGGTTGGTTTGCTAGTGGTGGGTTTTGTTGTGGTGGGTTGATGGGTTCAAAGACGTTACCACCTTCCATGATGTCGGATGGTAAAGATTACGAACAAAGACACGAAGAAATAGATAGACTAAAGAAAACCTAAAAATAAAATGAAATCTTACTAGAAAGGAATCTAGCAAGTAGACCTAATAAAAAGAAATCCTAACCTGGACAATAACTATTCCCCGGGCTGCGGTGCCAAAAACTTGATGTGTGGGAATTGCACCAGGCTTTACCTCTTGAGGGATCTCGAGAAGCTTACAACCCCCACCAGGCAGTGTACCTGATCGTTGTAGTATAGTATAGTGACAAGTCCCGGGGGATTGATCGTTCAACTCAGGAATAGTGTCACTAGGATTAGAAAGCCTAAAAATTAAGTCTAGAGGTGAGGGATGATTCTTTTTGTATTTTTATATTTTTTTATAAAAGCAATTAAAATCTCGGGTATTGGAAGAGTGGGCGGAATTAGTTGCTAGTCAACTAACCCAATAACTAAAGATGCAATCAAAATAAAATAACAAAAATGTAAATAAAGCTAATTAAACTAGTGGTGTGAACAATAAATGGGAAAATTGTGTTTACTTAGATTTCATTACTCCCTTGATATCTTTTACAGGTTGATAGTTTGTTACAATTGCATGGATGACGGGTTATATTCCATAATACCATTCGTGGGGTGGCGTACGTACTTCCCCAACTCTATAAGCTCCTACTTCACTCCTATGTCGAGCCTACAAGAAGCTCCTAACATGGGATCATTATAATTTGTTCATGCATTAAATACAACCATAAAAACCTAGTACGCATTGGTTCATGTTTCTTAAGACGTTCAAGCATGTTACCCTATGGAAGTCTGCCAGTTTTCTTAAGCCTAACATCGAAATCATTCATCCGTAACAATTATAAACAAGCAATCAACCCATAATCAACATCTAGGTTTTACTACATCTAAGCAAACACACAAGAGATCTAGCCTAGCATGTTAAAATCAAGACAAGCGTAAGATATATTCAAACAACACATAGACATATTGAATGAATTGAAAGGATACTTATCTTAATTGAACATGAAAGGTTTGAAAGGGTAAAAACCCTTGAAAGTAGAGTAAAAATCGTGCTAGGGTTTCTCCAAGTTATCCATCTAATTGTCCTCTCTTCATGAATGAAAATTACAAAAGTATATATAGATTTTCCATCGTGACGGCGTCAAGAAGAAATATCTGACGTCGTCAACTCGCCGCCCATAGTAATATCGGATTGCCTAGATCCAGATCTGACGCCGTCAAGTGCAACTTTTCTCTGGGCCGTCACATGTAATGGGACCATGTCATGCCCCTAGTGTAAAAACTCTCTGGATCGTCACAGACTCTATCCACTTCACCTCTTGTTTTACTCTTGACGCCGTCATGTAGAATTTTGTGACGCCGTCAGGTACTGTTCCCAGCAAGGAAAATTAAGACTTTGCCGTTTTCTTCACTTTTATGCTCCAAAAACGTCCAAAATACTTCCTTTTCCAGAATTCACTCCAAAAGTACCTAAAATCACGAAAAGAACGATTTAGGACAATATTTGATCAAATAAATTCAATTCCGGGCTTAAATGACCCCCTAAAAACGGATCATTTTTTGCCTCATCACAACAATAAAAATAAAGCATGTATACGGAAGCAAATAACAATCAAACAAATAAAAATCACACAAATAAAAACTGAAAAATTAAACAACCATGAAATTAAAATCCTACATGCATAATATTAAAAATAAATAAAAAGTATCCAAGGCCAACAGAGGCCACATCCTAAATTATTACAAGACAAATTGTTTTAGATCGTACAACCATGAATAAATTGTTCAAAGATCACAAATATCATGACAAATCACTGGGGAGGGGGACCATAGCGGTAATCATAGCTAGGAGGGAGGTGCCCGGTGTACCCGTAGGGAGGGTAGTCCATCTCGTGTCCAGGGAATGGGTCGATTTGCAACTGAGGCTCAATGTGATCACGAGTAGAAGGATGTTGCATCTGGCGGAGGGTGTGATCATACATCCAGTCAAATCTCTGGTTAGTGGTGGTTCGCCATGCGTCCACCTGACCCATCCACGCCCCTTGATGCGCCTGCCAATCTCCCCGACCCATGTGCCGATAATAGTCCGCAGACGGAACCTCATAGTCCCCATAATGCGGCTGCTGGGGTACACCCTCATCATCATCCTCAGCACCCGCTGGTCCTCCCACAACATACCAAGTAAAGGACCCATCCTCCAGCTCCATCACAATACTCATCTGCTTGAGGGACTTGGCCCTCACCACCCTACATGCCCCACAGTCGCTCAGGTACCCCATAATCTCCGGAACAAGGATCCCATAGGAACGAGCCAGGTGGGTCACAAACATCCCTCCATATATCTTGTCGCTATCCCTCTCCCCCACACTAGTCTTCAGATAACCCGCTACCCAGAATGGGATGTTACAGTATACATCCGCTGAAAACATGGTGTACAGGTAGAAAAGGTCTGATGCAGTGACACGGTGAGTAGTGCCATGACGTCCCAACAAACTGTAGGTGATGCATCTGTGGGCTAACCTGATCATAGGGTCCCTAATGGAGGCCGCTCCAATGGTCGATGTATATACACCATTCCCAATACTTGGCCAGAACATGGAATACCTCAAGTCATTCCTCATTGTCTCCCCATTCATCAGCCTCGGCATAAAACCACCCTGAACAGCCTCTTCCCGAGTATACAAGCCTAATCTCCACCCAAACTCAGTAACCGAGCACGACCTAAGCTCTCCCCCAGCCTAAAATAAATGGTGGTACCTCCCATATCTTTCCTAGCCTCAGCCAAATCGAAGTGAAAAGTAGCAAAGAATTCCCTTACCAACTCACTATAAACCGTTCCCCTCATCCTAAACAACCTCTCCCATTGAGGACCCATAAATGCATCAGTATGGATCCTCCCAAGGAAATCATTCTCAAGGCCCTGGGCCCTCAAAAAGTCCCAATCAATCACTGCCCCTGCATCGATATGGTGATAGAGTAGTTCCGCATATTTGGTTGTAGAAGCGTCATTATCAAACTCACTCCAACTATGAACCATGTCACCAAAGTTCACACGTTGGGACCTTGATGAACTCCCTCGGTGTTGTCGGGTATGCTTGCTCATTTTCCTAGAAAAAGATGGAACGGAACGGAAGTGGTTAGAATAAGAGTTTTATGAAGTTATGCTGTCAGACTCATCTGACGTCGTCAGGCAATAGAACCTGACGCCGTCAGACCCAGTAGAAATTTGACCATGCAATTACGAGGGAAAAATCAATTTTCAAACTCTAAATCCATGACCCAAACACCCCTTTTTGCAGAAAACATGGGTGGGGGATCCAAAAATCCGTGGTGTGAAAGATTTTTCTGCAATTGACTAATGATTCAAATCAACCACAACTACCTAATGCATAAATCATGATTACTAAACACCTAAGGAAGGGCATTACGAGTCCTAAGAATGGATCAATGTTAGGGTTTCGGAAGATGGGGGTTTTCAAAATTGGTAGGTCCTAAGGATAATTGAACAAATAAGGATGAAGAAAAGTTACTTAGCACGTGGAAATCGGTCACGGAAGATGTAGGATTTGACCTTGAAGATTCGGAGGTGGAGTAGCACTTGGGTATAGTTTGTGGGGTATGGGTTGAAAGTGATGGAAATGGGGTTAATATTGCTGAGAATGCGAGGTGACGGCGTCAAGAGTAAAATCTGACGCCGTTAGATGCCCGTTTTATGCGTACTTTGTGACAATTTCAAATTCAGTCCCTACACTATTGTAGGTAGCTAATCAAAGGTATAAAGTATGAGTATCCATTCCCGTTAGTGAAGTCCACCAGGGTCAAACATCTTGTTATTGTCACGAAGTGAGGTGTGGTTATGAACAGTGTTGGTTCCACTTAGGTCATGATCTTCATATTGGTAAACGGTGGGTACGGGAAGGAGTTGTTCCATAGAGGTTTCTGAACCTGCGGTGTTTTTGAGGTGCAACCTCTTTACACCAGGTTTAAAACCAAAGGAATGTTTATTATGCAAATTGGGGAGCGTGACTTGAAAACTCTCAACAAAGATGTTATGAAATTTCAAGTTCTTTTCTTTCTGAGGACGCTCATAGAAGCAAGGGGTAATTGAAGGTGAAGCACTTGGAGAGGGTTTTTCATTATCCTCTTCGTCACACACCAAAGGGGTTGGGAGTTCAAAGATTCTTTCAATTTTCCTCAGTGTGGATTTTTCCTTAATCTTCTCCTTAATTCTTGATATGAATTCATCAGCTAAGTCCATAAAAGTATTACGAGTTCTTTCCATGCGAGTTTCTAAGTGCTGAATCTGTTTCTCCTGATTATTCATGAAGGTTATCATTATCCCTTCAGACTCCTCTTGTCGTGAACGTTCAGGAAAATTGTATTTGCTAATTGCACTCACATGTCTATCAGGACTCATTGCGGTTTTAAGTGAAGGCATTTCAGCTCTCATCAATTCTTTAACCTGCCTCTCGATATTTTCCAATAATCGTTCTTGGGTAGCGTTTACGTAATCAAGATTTCCTTCTCTTGAAAACATCGGATCCTCCCATCCTTCTTCTTTGTATTTGGCTAACCCCTCAAGAACTTCCCAGCATTTATCAATGCTAAGTCTGTTTAGTCTATGATGCGTCGGAATCGCAACAGGTTTTACCTCTCGAGGGATCTCGAGAAGCTTACAACCCCCACCAGGCAGTGTACCTGATCGTTGTAGTATAGTATAGTGACAAGTACCGGGGGATTGATCGTTCAGCTTAGGAATAGTGTCGCTAGGATTAGAAAACCTAATTACTAGTTCTAAAGGTGAGGGATGATTATTTTTGTGTTTTTATATATTATAGAAAGCAATTAAAATCTCGGGGTTTTGCAAGAGTGGGCGGAATTAGTTGCTAATCAACTAACCCAATACTACAATGTAATCAAAATAAAATACAAAAAATGAAAATAAACTAATTAAACTAAAGTTGCGAGCAGTAATTGGAGAAAATGTGTTTACTTAGATTTCACTACTCCCTAGATATCTTTTACACGTTAATTACTTGTTATAATTGCATGGATGACGGATTGTATTCCTTAATACCATTCATGGGGTGGCATACATAACTCCCCAATTCTATGAGCTCTTATCTCCTCCTACACCATGCCCAGCACAACTATAGGGATTGTAAACAGTGGCTCATGCATTAAATACAACCAATAAAGACCTAGTACGCCTCGGTTCATGTTTCTTAAGACGTTCAAGCATGTTACCATTTGGAGATCTGCCAGTTTTCTTAAGCCTAACATATAAATCATTCATCCAAAACAAGAATAAACAAGTAATCAACACATAATCAATATCTAGGTTTCATTAGATCTAAGCAAACACAAAAGAGATCTAGCCTAGCATGATATAATTAAGACAAGAACATGATATAGACAACCAACACATAGACATATTGATTGAATTAGAAGAACACTTATCTTAATTAGTCATGCAAGGTATCAAGGGATTGGAACCCTTGAAAAACCTGTAAAGTTACACCAAAATCGTCTTTAGGGTTTCTCCCAAAACTTCTCTCTTTAAATGTGAAAAACTAGAAAACTATATATAGGAAAATAGGGATGACGGCGTCAAGAACAAAGGTGTGACGCCGTCATCTCGCCGCCAAATACTTCCTCGAACGGCCTTGATCTACTTCTGACGCCGTCAAGGCCTAGGCCGTCACACAAATTACTCTTGACGCCCTGTGTGTGACGCCGTCATCAACTACGGATTTTAATTCTTGGGGTTTTGACGCCGTCAGGAAAACTCTTGACGCCTTCATGAACTCTCGGATTTTATTATTGAGGTTTGACGCCGTCAGGAAATTACTCTTGACGCCGTCACCTACTGTTCCCAGCATGGAAAATTGAGACTTTGGCGTTTTCTTCACTTTTATGCTCCAAAAACGTCCAAAATGGCTTCTTTTCCAGAATTCACTCTCCAAGTACCTAAAATCACAAAAGGAACGATTTAGGGCAATATTTGATCAAATAAGTTCGGATTCGGGCTTAAATGACCCCCTAAAAACGGATCATTTTTCGCCTCATCATATACCCTTACACTTGAGATTTGCTTGTCCTCAAGCAAATGCGCTTTTATTCTACTCAAAATACAAGTTAGGGGTCATTTAACACTAATATAAAAGTAATTACAACAAATAATCGTTCCACTAAAGACCAATAGACAAGCACGGAGGTCATACACTAGCACCTCACAAATAGTGTTTAGATACTCACATCTCTCGGGTGTAATAAAGTAATATAACATTATGGAAATGGAAGATATCTCTCACTACCTGTCATAGCAAAATAGATTACCATAGGCTTGGGAAAGGATCAAACCTCCACCACATGGCGTAAGCACCTAGGATAAACTATCAAAGAGGTCTTTTAAAGGGTTGTAACGTTAGGTATAGGGATATGAATTACACGGTTTTGTTGGATAAAGGAAGTTATTACTGGTGGCGAGTTAACAATCTTGGTTAATTACATGTACAATGTGGCGTTGCTAAGCCAAGACTAGACTCGACTTAAGCTAATAAATCAAAAATAACAAAAACATAAAATAAACATAGAATAAAAAGGGATGGTAGTCCGTATGTTTTTTCTCTTTTTCCTTTTTCTATTTTTTTTTTCTTTTCTTGATTTTTTCGATTTTTTTTTTTTTTTTTTTTTTGCATACACTCTTACCCTACCATCCAAAATAATACATCATAGGGAATGAAAATTCCCCTTACACTTGAATCTTTACATACTTTACAATTAAACTAATCTAATGACTCGAATTAAGAAAATCAAAACACTTGGAGCACTTTTGAGATTAACGTACATATGGGGGTAATATATGATGTTCTTCCCCATTACTCCATAAAATAAGTACTTACCCATGAGTCCCAATCGTCCCAAAGCAATATGTACAAGGATATAACTCGACTTAGCAACCATGTAATCAATTAGAAAGTTAACTTAGGGTTTAACAAATAACAATAATGCACTAAAGATGAGCGCATACACGGAAGGCTAAGGCGATTTGGTTGTACATTTAAGTGGGTTGTAACAAATTCTTCCTTTAAGTAAAATGCTTAAAGTTAGAAACGAAAAGATAGGCTCGGAGGGGTGTACTAGGGGTTTCGTGTACTAAAAATGAGTACAACGCTAAGGGTGTGGGAAAAATTAGTTGACTTAACTAGCCAAGTAATATGACTTAAATGGTCAAGTAATTATAATACGGGTTTAACACAAGGGTGATCCTAATGCCTCTTATCATGTAGTAAATCCTACCACACGAATGTAGTCTCACTAGCGGTCTCGGGATGCATCACTAACGCAAGTTCTAGAATCTAAATGCTACCGGTACACTCATAAGCACTAATAGTGAATGCTTTTCCTATCAAATCTAAAGGCGAACCTCACATATTTGGGTGGAAAATTTTTCTGAATATACGGTTATGTGCTAGTCATACAATCTCCTATCCATGAGACGCTTGCTATGGCTAAAGTTTCACTCCTAAATGTTGTAAAAAATTTTAAATTTGGCGCTAAAATTGCACTAACAAGTATTTCTCATAGTTTTATTACACATCTACTATCAAACAAAACAAACTCAAGCGAAAGTGCATATGTAAGGTATCATCTTTTTACCCTCCCCTTACACTTAAGATGAACATTGTCCCCAATGTTCAAGTAAAGAATGTAAAAGTGAAAAAGTAAAGATAATGAAATCAAATACTCCCCTGATTCGCTCGGTATGGATTATATGTTGGCCAGATTAGATCTTCCTCCAAGAAAATGAACAATCAAAGCTTCCCTTCCAGAATATAAATCATCTTCTTGTCATACATAACCTGTAAATCCTGACAAAAATAGACAAGAAAACCTCGCGTAAAATCGGCGGCATCCTATATAAGTTACTAAATCCTAGAAAACAAAGTAAGATATAATGCTTGTGGAATGAAGTTTGCAGATCTCCTGGAGATTATAAAACTTAATAATTCACAAAAACCATAAGACTCCGTTAGAAAAACAAAACCGGTAAAATTTCCAGATTTTAACTCCTGACGCCGTCAAGAGAAAACCTCTGACGCCGTCAGAATGGACCTGCAGAAATTCTTATGTTAAGTTTCCGGAAAAATTTCTGGAAAAACTTGGTCCTACTTCCTGGAAAATCTTGCAAAACTTCATTATGACTCAATACAAGCATTTGACTCTAACAAATACAAATATACATGTTCATTTAATATTGTGGAGAATCATGATCGGTTTGTTTCTTAAAAACATATTTGGGGTTTCCCCTTACACTTACCTTTTGCAAAAATACTTCTAGGTGGAGTTAAGACTAGGCCAAAACAACAAAGTAAAGTATTTCCACATTTTAGTTTAGAAACATGATCTACCAACAATAAAAACTAAGCATGCATACGGAAGCAAATAACAAACAAATAAAATGAAAATCACACAAAGCATGGGTTGCAAAGATTAACCAACAATAAAATTAAAAGTCGAACATGCATAATAATTGTTAAAAGAAAATAAAAAGTGTCTAAAGCCAACAGAGGCTGAATCCTAAACTATTACAAGACCAAATGTTTCAAATCATACACCCGAGAATAAATTGTTCAAGAACCACAGATATCAAAACGAATCACTGAGAGGGAGGACCAAAGCGGTAATCATAGCCAGGTGGGAGGTGCCCAGTATACCCATAGGGAGGATAGTCCTGCTCGCGCCCAGGGAATGGGTCAATCTGCAGATGGGGCTCAATGTGATCACGGGTCGAAAGATGCTGCTTCTGGCGGACTGTGTGCTCATACATCCAGTCAAATCTCTGGTCAGTGGTGGTTCTCCAAGCATCCACCTGACCCATCCAAGCCCCCTGATGCGCCTGCCAATCTCCTCGGCCCATGTGCCGGTAGTAGTCAGCAGTCCCCTCCTCATACCCAGCAAACTGATGCTGCTGGGGCATTCCCTCATCATCATCATCATCATCATCATCATCCTCACCAGCAGGCCCTGCTACCATGTACCAGGTGTAGGACCCATCCACCATCTGCATCAAGATGTTCATCTGCCTGAGGGATTTAGCCTTCACCACCCTACAGCCCCCGCAGTCGCTCAAATACCCCATGATTGCAGGAGTAAGAAGACCATAGGAGCGAGCCAACCGGGTCACAAACATCCCTCCATACACCCTATCTATATCCCTATCACCTACACTGGTCCTCAAATAACTGGCCACCCAAAATGGGATGTTGCAGTAAACATCCTCTGAAAAGATAGTATACAGGTAGAACAGATCAGAGGCAGTGACACGGTGAGTAGTGCCATGACGTGCAGACAGGCTGTATGTGATGCACCTGTGAGCCAACCTAACAATGGGGTCCCTGATCGATGCAGCCCCAGTAGTCGAGGTGTAAACCCCATCCCCTATGGTCGGCCAAAAAGTGACACACCTCATCTCACTCCTCTGAGTCTCCCCATGTAACAACCTCTGCATAAGAGTCCCATCAACCTCTTCCCTAGTATACAATCCAATCCTCCAACCAAACTCAGTAACCGAACACGACCTCATTTCCCCTCCTAGCCTAAAATAGATTGTGGTGCCTCCCATATCCGTCCTAGCCTCAGCCTGATCAAAGCGGAAAGTCGCAAAGAATTCCCTTACCAACTCACTATAAACAATCTCCCTCATTCTAAACATCCTCTCCCATTGAGGACCAGCGAACCCATCAGTGTTGATCCTTCTCAGAAATGCAGCCTCTAGACCTTGGGATCTAAGAAGTTCCCAATCAATAACAGAACCAGCGTCAATGTCGTGATTAGCAAGCTCCAAATACTTTGTGGTGGCAGCATCGTTGTCAAATAGACCCCAACTGTGGACCAATTCCCCGTAATTAACTTGTTGGGACCTGGATGAGCTACCTTTGTGTTGTCTTGATCGCTTACTCATTTTCCTGGAGAAAGTTAGAGCGAACGAAAACAATTAGCAGAAGAATTTTTATCGATTTCTGATGTCAGATACATCTGACGCCGTTAGGATTGGTCCTGACGCCGTCAGACTTAGCAAAAATTTGACTCATGCAAATGCGAGGGAAAATCAATTTTCAAACTCTTAACCCATTACCCAAACGCTCCTTTAATCAGGAAATAGGGGTGGGGGGTCAAAGAATCCGAGGCATGATGGGTTTTCTCTAAATTAATGCATGATTTGAGTGAGACAACATCATCAAATGGTAACCCCATGATTACAAATCACCAAATGGATGGTATTATGATTCGTTAATGAAGGGTCGAGAATGGGGTTTCGGGCGAAAGGGGTTTTTCAAATTGGTGGGTCCTAGGGACAATTGATCGAAAAAGGATGAAGAAGAATCACTTACCAAGTGAAGATTAGATGCGGAAGACGTCGAATTGGAGGTTGGAGAATCGGAGTAGCAGCAGCACTTTGGGTGAGATTTGTGGGGTATGGGTTGAAAGTGATTGGTTTTGGGTTAATATTGCAGATTCAGCGAGCTGACGGCGTCAAGAGTTAAATCTGATGCCGTCAGATGCCCGTGTAAGGTGAGGTTTGGAGTAGTTCCATGTTCAGTCCCTGCTCTTTGCGTGAATAACTAAACATTAGTAAAACCCATGAGTAGCTATTCCGTTAGCGAGGTCCACCAGGGTCGAACGTCTCATTACTGTCACGGAAAGAGGTAAGGTTGTAGAAGGGGTCGGGTGACGTTTTGGCTAAGTTGATCCCTATGCACGGGTCATTGGTGTGAGAAGAAAGATGTTGTTCCATAGGGGGTTTCAAATCAGTGGTGTTTTTGAGGTGCAACCTCTTTACACCGGGTTTAAAACCAAAAGAACTTTTCTTAGATAGGTTTGGGAATGTGGTTAACAGGCATCCAACGAAAGTGTTATGGAATTGCGAATTCTTTTCTTTCTGAGGATGCTCACGAGAGTGGGGGGTGATTGATGGTGAAGCACTTGGGTAAAGCTTCTCGTTATCCTCTTGGTTAAACATCAAAGGGGTTGAGACTTCGAAGACCTTTTCGATTTTTTTAGGTACGGAATTTTCCTTGATCCTTTCTTTGACCCTTGACATAAATTGGTCAGCGAAATTCATAAACGCTTTATGAGTACTCTCCATGCGTGCTTCTAGGTGCTGGATTTGTTTTTCCTGATTATCCATGAAGGTTACCATTATCCCTTCGAATTCCTCTTGTCGTGAACGTTCAGGAAAATTCTGGTTGATAACCGTATTCCTGCGTAGATTATGATTCCACACGGGTTCAGCAGCAAGTTTCTCAATACTTATTAATTCATTTACCTGCTTCTCGATGCTTCCTAACAACTTTTCTTGGGTGGCACATGCGTAGTTAAGTTTTACCTTGCTTGGGAACATCGGGTCCTCCCATCCTTCCTCTTCGTATTGTGCCAACTCCTCAAGAACTTTCCAGCACTCGTCAACGCTAAGTCTATCTAGCCTACCCTTGGCTGCGTAATCAATGGCTTTCCTTGTTTGATAGTCAACCTTATCGTAAAAGATTTGGATCTGGAGCCATGGTTCGATGCCATGATGAGGGACTTTTCGGAGTAGGTCTTTATATCGAATCCATGCTTCATAAAAGGTTTCATTTTGACGTTGTTGGAACATCAAGATGTCATTTCTAAGCTTAGTAGTTCTCCCCGGTGGGAAAAATTGAGCAAGGAAACGAGTGGTGAGATCATCCCATGTAGTGATGGATCCCGCGGGTAAACGCTCAAGCCATTGACTAGCTTGATCCCGTAGAGAGAATTGGAATAGGCGTAAACGGGTAGTCTCTCTAGTTTCAACACCTAGGTCTATGGAATCTACGATTTTGAGAAAGTCCTTAAGATGTTGGTTTGGATCTTCGGAACGAAGTCCATGGAATGCACATCCGCTTTGCACCAACCGGATGGTGTCGAATCGCAAGGGGGTCACATTGGCTCCGGTGAGCTCAATGGTGTTTCGGTAGCCTTGGTGGCTAGGTCAGGAATACTCTCCTAAGGTTCGGGGCCTAAGGGGTTCTAGTGGTGGGTTTTGTTGTGGTGGGATGACGGGTTCAAAGATGTTACCACCTTCCATGATGTCGGATGGTAAAGAGTTACGAACAAAAGCACGAAGAAATAAGATAGACTAAAGAAGACCTAAAAATAAAAATAAAATCTTACTAGAAAGGAATCTAGCAAGTAGACCTAATAAAAAGAAATTCTAACCTAGACAATAACTATTCCCCGGGCTGCGGCGCCAAAAACTTGATGCGTGGGAATCGCAACAGGTTTTACCTCTCGAGGGATCTCGAGAAGCTTACAACCCCCACCAGGCAGTGTACCTGATCGTTGTAGTATAGTATAGTGACAAGTACCGGGGGATTGATCGTTCAACTTAGGAATAGTGTCGCTAGGATTAGAAAACCTAATTACTAGTTCTAAAGGTGAGGGATGATTATTTTTGTGTTTTTATATTTTATAGAAAGCAATTAAAATCTCGGGGTTTTGGAAGAGTGGGCGGAATTAGTTGCTAATCAACTAACCCAATACTACAATGTAATCAAAATAAAATACAAAAAATGAAAATAAACTAATTAAACTAAGGTTGCGAGCAGTAATTGGAGAAAATGTGTTTACTTAGATTTCACTACTCCCTAGATATCTTTTACACGTTAATTACTTGTTATAATTGCATGGATGACGGATTGTGTTCCTTAATACCATTCATGGGGTGGCATACATAACTCCCCAATTCTATGAGCTCTTATCTCCTCCTACACCATGCCCAGCACAACTATAGGGATTGTAAACAGTGGCTCATGCATTAAATACAACCAATAAAGACCTAGTACGCCTCGGTTCATGTTTCTTAAGACGTTCAAGCATGTTACCATTTGGAGATCTACCAGTTTTCTTATGCCTAACATATAAATCATTCATCCAAAACAAGAATAAACAAGTAATCAACACATAATCAATATCTAGGTTTCATTAGATCTAAGCAAACACAAAAGAGATCTAGCCTAGCATGATATAATTAAGACAAGAACATGATATAGACAACCAACACATAGACATATTGATTGAATTAGAAGAACACTTATCTTAATTAATCATGCAAGGTATCAAGGGGTTGGAACCCTTGAAAAACCTGTAAAGTTACACCAAAATCGTCTTTAGGGTTTCTCCCAAAACTTCTCTCTTTAAATGTGAAAAACTAGAAAACTATATATAGGAAAATAGGGATGACGGCGTCAAGAACAAAGGTGTGACGCCGTCATCTCGCCGCCAAATACTTCCTCGGACGGCCTTGATCTACTTCTGACGCCGTCAAGGCCTAGGCCGTCACACAAATTACTCTTGACGCCCTGTGTGTGACGCCGTCATCAACTACGGATTTTAATTCTTGGGGTTTTGACGCCGTCAGGAAAACTCTTGACGCCTTCATGAACTCTCGGATTTTATTATTGAGGTTTGACGCCGTCAGGAAATTACTCTTGACGCCGTCACCTACTGTTCCCAGCATGGAAAATTGAGACTTTGCCGTTTTCTTCACTTTTATGCTCCAAAAACATCCAAAATGGCTTCTTTTCCAGAATTCACTCTCCAAGTACCTAAAATCACAAAAGGAACGATTTAGGGCAATATTTGATCAAATAAGTTCGGATTCGGGCTTAAATGACCCCCTAAAAATGGATCATTTTTCCCCTCATCTGTCTACCATTGGCTCCGTAATCTATGGCCCTTCTCGTTTGATAATTAACTTTATCGTAAAATATTTGAATTTGGAGCCATGGTTCTATGCCATGATGAGGGACTTTTTGGAGTAAGTCCTTGTATCGAGTCCATGCTTCATAGAAGGTTTCATCGTGACGTTGTTGGAACATCAAGATATCAATTCTAAGCTTGGTAGTTCTCCCTGGTGGGAAAAATTGAGCAAGGAAACGAGTGGTGAGATCATCCCATGAGGTGATGGATCCTGCGGGTAAACGTTCAAGCCATTGACTAGCTTGATCATGTAGAGAGAATTGGAATAGGCGTAATCGGGTCGACTCTCTAGTTATAACATAAAGGTCTATAGAATCTACGATTTTAAGGAAATCCTTGAGATGTTGATTAGGATCTTCGGAACGAAGTCCATGGAATGCACATCCGCTTTGCACCAACCGGATGGTGTCGGATCCCAAGGGAGACACATTGGCTCCTTGAGTGAGCTCAATAGTGTTTCGATACCCTTGGTGGCTAGGGTAGGAATACTCTCCTAAAGTTCGGGCCCTAGGAGGTGTGTTTGCTAGTGGTGGGTTTTGTGGGTAGTTTTGTTGTGGTGGGTTGATGGGTTCAAAGATGTTACCACCTTCCATGATGTCGGATGGTAAAGGTTACAGACAAAGGCACGAAGAAATGAGATAGACTAAAGAAAACCTAAAAATAAAAATAAAATCTTACTAGAAAGGAATCTAGAAAGTAGACCTAATAAAAAGAAATCCTAACCTAGACAATAACTATTTCCCCGGGCTGCGGCACCAAAAACTTGATACGTGGGAATCGCACCTGGCTTTACCTCTCAAGGGATCTCGAGAAGCTTACAACCCCCACCAGGCAGTGTACCTGATCGTTGTAGTATAGTATAGTGATAAGTACCGGGGGATTGATCGTTCAACTCAGGAATAGTGTCGCTAGGATTAGAAAGCCTAAAACTAGGTCTAGAGGTGAGGGATGATTCTTTTTGTATTTTTATATTTTATAAAAACAAGTAAAATCTCGGGTTTTGAAAGAGTGGGCAGAGTTAGTTGCTAGCCAACTAACCTAATTTATCTAAAGATGCAATCAAAATAAAATAACAGAAATGAAAATGAAACTAATTATACTAGTGGTGTAAACAATGATGGGGAAAGTTGTGTTTACTTAGGTTTCATTACTCCCTAGATATCTTTTACAGGTTGATAGCTTGTTACAAATGCATGGATGACGGGTCATATTCCTTAATACTAGTCGTAGGGCCGTGTACAATATTCCCTAACTCTATAGGATCCTACTTCACTCCTATGTCGAGCCGTTAGAAGCTCCTAACATGGGATCATTAGAATTCTCCTATGCATTAAATATAACCAAAAATCATATTACACCTCTGATCATGTTTCTTAAGACGTTCAAGCATGTTACCAATGGAAGTCTGCCAGTTTTCTTAAGCCTAACATCAAATACAATCATCTGTAACAATTATAAACAAACAATCAACCCATAATTAACATCTAGGTTTCACTACATCTAAGAAAACACAAAAGCAATCTAGCCGAGCATGTTAAATTGGAGACAAGCGTAAGATATATTCAAACAACACATAGACATATTGATTAAATTGAAAGAGTACTTATCTCAAATCGAACATGTAAGTTTCAAAGGGTTGAAACCCTTGAAAAAGCTGGAAAATTCGACCTAGGGTTTTTCCCTCAAAGTTGCACACCAATTAATGAAATTTGGAAAACTATATATAGATTTTATAGGGTGACGGCGTCAAGAAGGAATTTGTGACGCCGTCAACTGGCCGCCTAGAATGAAATCGTATTGCCTAGATCCAATTGTGATGCCGTCATGTGTAAATTTCTTCTGGGCCGTCACTAATACTTGGACCATGATGGCCTTAGGTGACGCCGTCATCTCTAATGCACAAAACACTCTGGAACGTCACGTGTATCTTCCACATCCACCTCTTTTGTAACTCTTGACGCCGTCATGTAGAATCTCTTAACGCCGTCAGGTACTGTTCCCAGCAAGGAAAATTGAGACTTTGCAGTTTTTTTTATGCTCCAAAAACGTCCAAAATGCTTCCTTTTCTAGATTTCTATCCAAAAGTACCTAAAATGACAAAAGGAACGATTTAGGGTAATATTTGATCAAATAATCACGAATCCGGGCTTAAATGACCCCCTAAAAACGGTTCATTTTTCGCCTCATCAATAAGCTTTTTATCGAGCTTGTTAAAAAGTTCACCTATAATACAAATGCATAACATTTTATACATGTTTAATATGTAAAATATCATTGTGTCATTTAGGCTCGTGAGCCAAATCAAGTTTTTTATGTAAAACTTAGGCTCGAGCCCGATTGAGAGATGAGCTGCAACTTAGGCTCGAGCTCGCGAGCTCGTTTAAGCTCGGATCATTCAAGCTTTTTACTAATATGATCCTGAGTTTTTCATGATCAGCTCGGCTCATTTCCGCTTCTAATATAAACAAAGATTAAGGGTATGTTTGGTATGTCGCCATCAATCACAATAGGAATGGTTTTGATAGTAGTGGTGGGCCCCTCGGTATGAAAGATTCATAACTTACTCTTTTGAGGTATATAGAGTATGGAGGATTTCTATCATCCATTACCATAGTTGTGGCCCTCTCATTTTAATCAAACACATTTAATCACTTTCATAGTGATAGTGTCATTACCATAGACGGATACCAAATGCACCCTAAGGTATTTCATGTGAGTATAAAAATAGTTGGTTTATAAATAAAATATCTTTACTACATATAATGGAAAAATGGTCAACAATTGAAATGTTGAGTTTTCAATAATGGTTAAATAAGAGAGAAAAGTGAAATGTAATTAATACTCTTATTAAAATACTTTATTACTTAAAAGTACAATGATTTATTCACATTGTATAACTAATTAAAAACAGATCTACCAAATTAAATACAACCAATTAAAACACAAACCGAGTTGACCCGGGACACTTCAAACCCGGCGGGTTGACCTGGTTTAATTTGACCCATTTCCGACCCAACCTAGTAAGTTGACCCAGTTTAAATCGACCCATTTTTCGACTAGAACGGTTCAACCGGTTGAACCACCCGGGTCGAACCGGGTTTCAAAACATTATCCATTACTTAAAAGTACAATGATTTATTTACATTGTACAACCAATTAAAAAAAATCTATCAAATTAAATACAACCAAATAAAACACAAACGGGTTGACCCGGGACTCTTCAAACCCGGCAGGTTGACCCAGTTTAATTTGACCTATTTTCGACCCAACCTAGAAAGTTGACCAGGTTTAAATCGACTCATTTTTCACCCAGAACGGTTCAACCACTCGAGGCCACATTATCCTCTCGGAAGTAGCAGTGCGGCAATTCCGCTCGAGGCCACATTAAGTACTATTTCTTTTTTGGATCTACTTGCCGAAGACAATGTTTTCCACACGAAAGTTTTACATATCCCACCATAACCGAATAGGAAAAAACACCGCACTTCCCCGAGTTTATTGCTTCCATGATAGTGTTATACACCCCTCTTTGTTCATCGGTCATCTTTGAATACAGAGATGCATGTTCTTCTTCCATTTCTTCTTTATTGAAATTAAGTTCTTCCTGTATCAATATGTTTGACCAATCCTTTTTTTGCGGTAATCCGGAACTGGCATGTGTTGAATGTCTTTTAGGGTCTTTCCTCTTGACTTTAGCTGCTGGTCTATTTTGATCAAAGCTATGTTCAATATTTCATCGCGATCAAGCACGAGATCTGTTTATTAAAAGATGGTTATTATTTATGTTTAGCAAATAGATTACTTTTAAGATCAATACTTACTTGGCATGTTGAGCTCTCTTTTTCGCAGGGTTTATATATCGTCTGAAAGTTCGTTACATGTTTGTTCCCAAACATGTGCCGAATTAGACAAAGCAGTTTCTATAATAAGCATAACGAACAGGTTTCTGCAATTTTCTCCAGTAGCATGTTTGTATGTCTCTTTTATTGATTTCAATGTACTCTTGGTCGTCATCTAGTAAGCCCATAGCATAACATGTTCTTTATATGTGGCATATTCCTTTTTGTTATGCGTTTTGATGACTTCGTAGCTTGTAGGTCCTTTTCTCTTGTTTAGCAATATTCTAAGGAAGAATGCTTCGCCTATTGCTCGAGGGACATAGTTTATGCGACCGACAACAGAACCCTTTTTTTTTCTTGTCCATTTTCTTGTTTGTTTATACCAAATGAATTTTTTAGGAAACTCTACATATGTTAATGTTTGCGCCACTTTGTCTGTTTTATTTAGCTCCATCCATTTCAAGAATTGAGAATTTTTAACCATAGCTTTTAAGAGAACGTCTTCTACGGTGTCATCATTTTCAAAAAAAGTCGGCTGTTGATCAGGTAGGTGAAATGATAATCTTTCTACATGGGGGTACTGATAGTGTATAGGAAACTTGTACAATCTCCACGCTGCTTCACATGCGGATATATAACGTCAATCATCATATTCTTTAATTTTGTCTTTGTTTTTTTTTTTACGTCATTGTTGTTTTCCTTTTGAGAAGCTTTTGTTGTTGTATTGTCATTGTTCTCTTCCTTTTCAAAAGCTACTGTAACTCTATCTTGCCCTTTGTTTATGTATTTGAACAAATACTTTATTGTTTTTTCTTGATTGCACCACTCGACATTAATGTGAGCCTGGAATTTCTTCATCAGCAAGGGATTGTACGGAACAACATATCTGTTGAATAACAATAATAAAACCTTGTAAGCTTATATTTTAGTTATTGTGTGGTTGAATTTTGTTCATGATTCGTGTTACCTAATATCCAAATGGATTCCGTTTTTCACCACCGTTCATTTGTTGTCCGGTCTCTTGTAAATAGCATATCCATCGTCATTTATATATGTTTTTTCTGTGTAATCTTTTGGGAATTTTTTAGAGTAGACCTTTTTCTTCATGCAACTAGAGCTCATGTTAGGTGCGTCATTTGCTCAATCACCAGCTTATATAATTCTGGATCTTTTTCTTCATCGGGTACCTCAGCGGATATCAAACGATCTATGTCTTGTGGATTTGGGATTTTTGATTTTTTAGCAAAGAACACTCATATATGTGCATGAAGAAGACCTCTCTTCTAAAATTCAATTGTGTACACCACTGCGGTTTCAGAATTGTAATTAGTTGGCACAGTATATTCTTAAATGTAAGTATTTTATAAAAATATTAATCCATCTAAAAGTATCCTATTTAAATTTTGATTACCTGCACTGACGACTCTAAGTATGTGTTTTTCCCGTAAGCAGGTTATTAGCTGATCAAGTTTTTGGTTGAAAACTCTTGATAAAATGTCTGGCCTGTCTTCAGCACTCACATTATGCTTCTGGACAAATCTATTTATTTCTGGCCATTTCGGGTTACACGTAAAGGTAATGAAAAGATCCGGATATCCAAATGCTTTGCAAAGAGCCATCGCGTCAAGGTAATTTTGCATCTTATATCGCATGCCACATGCGTACGTAGAAGGAAGAACTATACGATTACCTGTCTTTGAAGCATCCGAGTTTCCAGTGACTAAAGATTGATTAAGGTTAGTGACAGGCGCTATCCTTAATATTTTTGGTTCTTCCAATGGAAACTCAGCCTCTCATTTTCTACCATCGTATATGCGTCCACAAGGAATTGCTGATAGAGCCTGCCAGATATTAGTATCAATGATGTTTCGTCATCCCTTTGTTGCTTTCTGTATGCAAACCATTCCCTCATTGATAGCCTCCATCATCCGTTTTCCGTTTCTATTACCTTGCCTTTGAGGAATATCGTATCTCGATAGCCGTCTTCAGCGTAAGGAAATAGCAAAGGATATTGTAATGAAAGATATTGGGGGTGAAGTTCGTTTATACGTTTTGTTGATATAAATAATGCTTAAAAAGGTTATTAATATCTCTCAATAAACCCATGTTTTGATAATCACAAAACTTAAATCAAATTAAGTCAAGATTAAGAAGTAAACAAGTATTTGGTAACAAATATTTACTTCTACATCTAATATCACTTAAGGTATGCATAAACTAAGCATCTTATGCATTACATGATCAAAGGAAATTTTGTCTTAAGACATAACATCTTATAAAATGATATAAACATTTTATATATATTTGTAAATCATTTTTCGTAATGCTATATTAAACCACAAAGATATGATTTCAAATTTCCAACCAAAAAGGGCAAATTTTATCCAGAAAAACTTTTCCAACGTTCAGGAGGGCGGCCCCCTTAATTTTACTAGGCGGCCCCCTTAATGATTAAGGGGACCGTCCTCTAATTAAGGGGACCGGCACTCTCCCGAACAGTAAAATCTGGCCCTATAAATATTGGATCATTTCACACATTTTCCTCACCTTTTTGCACTATAAACTTTTTGATCCAACCTCCATTTCTAGATCTAAAATCCTTTGATCATATAATTCATAAGTCTTTGTTTCCAAGTGATCCAAAGCTTCATCCATTCAAGTGCAAGAAGAAGAACACTCCTCTACATCCATCTAATTGTAGTAGTGTTGTGAATAGCTAGTTTCATATTGTAGTTGTGGTAGATATTTGTAAAAGTGTTGTGTAAATTTGTTGATTGTAGAAACTAGGTGTGTTGTAAAGTAGTTTAGTAGTTGTGAATTAGTTGTGCATAGAAGAAGGTGTGAAGTTGTGAAGGTGTGAAGAAGGTGTGAAGCCTTGAAGAAGTTGTGAAGTTGTGAAGAAGGTGTGAAGCCTTGAAGAAGTCGTGAGATTGGTTCTAGCTACGATTAGAACTCGACATTTAGCTTAGTGTCGTTAACTCGTGTAAGCCAAGGTGTGTAAGGTTTCTCCACCATAAGGAGTTTGTTGACATAGTGAAGAAAACTCTCGAGTGTGGTACTCGGGGAGTGGAATAGGGCAAGGAAGGTGTCCTTGTAGCCGAACCACTATAAATTCGCGTGTTGTGGTTTGATCTTTCTAACTCTATCTTTTCTTCATTACATTTCAATACTTTCATTACTTGATTAGAATTGCTTATATTGGTTGTCATTTGAATTCACTTGAGATCGAATCGAAAGTTTTTAATAACCTACAAAATATTTTGGTAATAAACTTTTAAAAAAGGACGTAAAACTATTCAACCCCCCTTCTAGTTTTCCACAATTGGTATCAGAGCCACGTCTAGCAAGATCTTTAAAATATATTGTATTTTAAAACTTGTAACGATCTATGGAATCTGAAAAATATTTAGAAGGGCAATCTATGCAAAGACCACCACTATTTGAAAGTGATGGATTTTTATATTGGAAAAATCGATTCGAAACTTATGTGAAGTCAAAAGATCTAGATCTTTGGCATGTTATTACTAATGGTGATTTTTTACCTATTCAAAATAACCCGGAAACTAAGAAAGATGAAATCGTACCTTTTGAAAAACAAAATGATGATTTAAAAAGAAAACTTGCCAAAAATAATGAAGCAAAAATGGTTATTTATAATGCGCTACCACGTAAAGAGTACGAAAGGATCTTTATGTGTGAAACCGCAAAAGAAATTTGGAACTCTTTATTAATAACTCACCAAGGTAATAGTCAAGTCAAAGATAATAAGATAGATCTACTTGTTCAACAATATGAGCAATTCACGATTCCGGAAGAGGAATCAATTGATAATGCTTTTGCTAGATTTAACACTATCATCACAAGTTTAAAAGCACTTGATGAGAATTTTTCTAGTAAGAATTTTGTTAGGAAGTTTCTTAGGGCTCTTCATCCAAAATGGCGAGCTAAAGTGACGGCTATTGAAGAATCGAAGAATTTGTCAACATTGCAACTTGATGAATTAATTGGAAATCTAAAAGTTTACAAAGTCATCATTAAGAAGGACTCCGAAATGGTCAAAGAAAAACGAGAGCAAAGCAAGTCAATCGCCTTGAAAGCTAAAAAGGAATCTAGTATCGAAGATAGCTCATCTTCCGAAAGTGATGACGAAGAATACGCCATGGCCGTAAGAGATTTCAAGAAATTCTTCAAAAGGCGAGGAAGATTCGTAAGACAACCGTATGACGAAAAGAAAACATTTCAAAAGAGTAAAGATGACAAGAACAACAAGATTGAAAGAAAGTGTTTCAAGTGTGGTGATCCAAATCACCTCATCGGAAAATGTCCAATGATGACAAGAAATCAAAATCAAAGAGCCTTTGTTAGAGGTGCTTGGAGTGATAGTGACGAAGATGAGAAAGAAACGACAAAAGAAGAAAAGTGTCTTATGGCGAATACATCAAATGAGGTACATTCCGAAACCGAATATTTTAGTGATGAAAGTTTATCATTAGATGAAAAAGATCTAGATAATGAATATAATAGGCTATGCAAATTAGGACAACTAGTAATGGCTAAAAACAAATCACTAAAATACATAAACAATCAATTGGAAAATGAAGTACTTGAACTAAAAATTAAAATACATCAACTTGAAAAAGGTAATGAAATTTTTGAAGAATGCAAGTCATGTCAAATGCTTAAAGATGAAAATGAAATACTTAGGGAAGAAATTCGCAAACTTAATAAATTTGAAAATAGTAGTCGCTCACTTAATAAACAATCAATTGGAAAATGAAGTACTTTAACTCAAATGAAGCTTCAACAAGCGAGATTAAAAATGTCAAATTCGAAAATGAACCTAACGAACAAAAACCTCTAAAATCTAATCCTAAGTATAGATTTGTAAATGATAGAAAAATACCTCTTGCCAACAATGAAGAAGTAAAAGCTTTTTATAAACCGTCTTTAAAAAACGAGGTAGGATCTTCTAAATCTAAGACAAGATCTAAAACACCACCACCTAGAAAATCAAATAATTCTAAACCTAGGTCTAAAACACCTCAACCAAGAAGAAACCAAAATAGGCAAAACTATAATAACAATAGTAATCAAATGTGGAACTACCAACAAAGCTACAATCCTTGGGGTATACTACCACCTTTCATGCATCCTAGTCAAATGTTAAACATGTTTGGACCAAAGAGACAATGGGGATCAAATGGCTAGATGAACTTTCCTTGAAGCAATCTTGAAGTTTCTCTCAACATAGACTTTTTCAAAGTCTATATATCATCTTGATAATTTTGAAGATTTTTTGAAGACCACCGGGTACGCCATTCTTTCATAACTCATTGCCATGTTTAGATAAATATGTTTTAGTTAATTACATTGTGTGCATAGATATAGCTTGCCTTTTTCTCTCTACTTGTTCGATCATATATATACTTATTTACATATATCTATATACTCCTATACTTAATATATTAATATATATATATATATATATATATATATATATATATATATATATATATATATATATATATATATATATATATATATATATATATATATATATATACATATACATATATATAATTGCTTGCACACAACCTAGATACGTCATTAGTTGACTTTCTAGAACTCCAGGAAATCGTTCTTTATCGAACCCTTTCCTTCCCCCCTCGCGTTATTCTAGTAAGTCCTCTTTTAGGAGACTCATGATGATGAAGGGATATGAGTCAAGTGGACTTTTATCATACAAGAACGCCTTCACACGTGAACACTATGGATGAAACAAACTCCTTTCGCCGACTATATCCTATCTCCGCTACTATCTTTCAAACCTCACCCATCAACCCATCTTTCACTCACATTTATACTTATATATAAATATATATATATATATATATATATATATATATGCACTTATTCACATATTCCCGAACACACCTCAAACCCTTCATCAACTTAACACTTTGATCATTTTATCCAAAATTGTCAAAGGTACATTTTAATTATCGAAACGGTAATTGAAAATTGTTAAGAATTTTATCATCGTGCCAATAAACTTTTACGTATTTTTGATATATTATAAATCTAATTATATACGTATAAATATTTTTGTTCCAGAAACTAATTCCGCGAAATTTGGAAAATTTCAAAGGCGACCCCCTTAATAATTAAGGGGACCGGCTTGTTATCGAGGGCGGTCCCCTTAATGTTTAAGGGGACCGGCCATCTGACACTTCTAAATCCGTTTCTCCTCCTTAATTCCATTTCCAAACACTCCATTTACTCATTTGTTCTTCCCCACTGCTGCTGAGTACGAATCAAAACACCCAAAAACATCAAAATCCTCCATCATATCACCAATCCGGGGTTGTTTCGCAAGGGGCAAACATCAACCAAACATATAACAACATCTTTTGTAAGTTTTCCAACATGCATTTCTTCACATTTCATTCGATTTGGTGTCTAATCAATTATTATGCATTTTATTAAAATTTATTTTAATTCGAATTTAAGTGCAATAGAAGCTAGAAATTGAACTACCAAATGCTTCCCATAGGATTAGAATGACGTATTGCAACTCAAATTTAGTATAACATATCATTTTGTCAAAATCATTAATCGCCCATAAACCCTTGTTAAATTTTATTTTTCAAGAGGCACATTGTTGATATTACTCTCAAAAACCACTTAAAACTTACTACATTACATTGTTTTAACGTCCTAAACAATCAAAACATACTTTTCAATTTATTAGAAAATGGTTCATGAAGACAACATGGGCGTTTGGTTCATGAACAAACTATAACTATATGTAGTTATTTGAAACTTAAAACTTGTTCATAAAACTTGTTAATACTACTAAAATCAATAGACGTCATCAAGATATATAATCAATATATATATTGATGTTTTAGGATGTTTTTATCTAGTTAAGGGAGCGTTTGGTTTATCTCGAAAATGATATTTTTGAAAACTAAAATTCGCATTTTAATCTTTTAAACAAGCTTAGGTTGTGTCAAACTCTTACGAAATGGAAGATATATAATCTAATATATATCTAGCCGTATTTCGAAATGAATTATGATATCATACTCTTTGATATTATATATTCTAAACAAGTTTAAAATCAAAATAAAAGGAACATTATGAAACTACTTCATTGAATATTTTTTTTGTGTCGAAGTAGAATTTCGTTCCACATATATTGCATATAATTATATATATACATATATATAACATATGCATGATAGTTGTTTTTATATTAATTCTATTTTTGTCGTTATATTGTTTAGGTGAAAATGCCTAAGACCACGGTTGGTGATGTATCCAAAACAAAACAATACATTCCAAATGTATCTTCTACTCCCGGCATGTCTCCTTCAGTTGCATGTTTCTATCGTCCTATTGAAAATAGAAACATTCACGAAGGACGAATTGTCGATCCATCTTTCTATGAAAATGATCAAACCAAACGAATGTTCACCAATATTCGTTTTGAATGTCTTTTCCAAATCAATGAACCAATCATTCCTCGTTTTGTCCTCGATTTCTATAGCCAAGTGACGGTGCAAACCGATTCCTATGGCAATATCCTTATTTCCTTCATGATTCAAAATCAATTCATCACTATTACTCTTGCTCAATTTGGTCAAATTCTTCGAATCCCATACAACGGCCAAGCCGTTTTCTCAAATGAATGGGATCTTTCCACTCTTGAAAGAAATCGTCCTCAGGATGGCCCCTACTATTCTGAGATTCCTAGTCCTGAAGACATTCGTCGAATGCTTGAACTAGAACGTCGTACGACTAGTCGAGTGATCAAGTCGAAGAATGTCGATATTCATGCCAATCAAATCCTCCTCAAAGAGCTGAGCCAAGATATGAAGAAGTGGGAAGAACTCATTCGAGAGAGTGCGTTTGGTCTGGTGGTCACCGTGATCATGTCACGGCGAGCATTGCCCACATGCTTTATTGTGTTATTGCTGAAGAGCAATACAATTTGGCTTATCTTTTTATTCATCGAATCATGTCCGCCAAGAACACCCCAAATGCCAATCTTCCATACGGTATGTTTCTCACACGACTTTATCGTTATGTGATGGAACATTACCGACATCTTCAAAGAGACTACTACGTTCATATCCTTCCTACTTTGAACCAACTTACTCGTGTTCGTACTCGTCGTGCTCGAAGTGACAGAGGAAAATCTCGTGGTCCTTTGTATTCTAGGCCTCGTGGTTCTACATCTCATCGTGATGACGATGATGAGGAGGAGGAAAACACCTCACGTGTTAGTACTCCATCCCCCACGACCTTTGTTGAAGATCTTTCCGATATTGATGATACCGAGTATCAAATTCCTCTTCCTCATGAACGTACCGATGAGCTTCTCTTCACTCGTCAAACGTCTATCCTCAACCGTCAACAACAAATGCATGAAGAACTTTGAGGAGGATTCAAATCCATTGGGAAGATGTTTAGGAAGATGCTTGGAAAGAAAAAGAAATAGAAGATATTGACGTGTTGCTACTTGTTATTACTTGTTTCTTTTAGACATTTGTATGGTTTGCTATTTGTCCGATTTATTCGGAAATACTTGCGTTATTTCTTGTGTTATTTGGAATGATGTTTAGACTTTTATTATTATCATGCTTCTATCTTAATGTTATGCCATGTTTCTTTTCAAAATGGATTATAATATGTTAATTTGCATGCAAAATTTGATTATATATATATATATATATATATATATATATATATATATATATATATATATATATATATATATATCATCATTCCTAGAGTATGTACTTCTAATAGAGCTTGCTGGAAAAACACTCTTGAAAAATCACCAAATTTTGGGTTTCTGGTCGTCTGGGAAAACACCAGATGGGCGGCCCCCTTAATTCCCTAGGCGGTCCCCTTAATTATTAAGGGGGCCGGCATACAATTAAGGGGACCGGCCATCTGGAACAACCGCACGGTCATCTTTGTCCTTAGAGATAAAATTCAATATATGTTTTCATATATTAAACATTTGCTTACCAACCCACCACCACCACCAACTCCACCATCCTCTCCAATAATTCCTCCACCACAATTCTCACCCATTCCTTCACCATCACTATCATGCTCTCCTAATTAAGCATCTCATATGCTTAATAAATAAAGCCTCTACCACCCTTTTGCTTGCAAGCTCTATGAAGATCATTTACTTTTTGCATGATGATGTATTTTCCTAGTTGCTTATTTGTAAACTAGCTTTTCTACTTGTAATTTAAATTGCTAGTTGTATGTTGTGTCTTGACACAACCACTTATTTAATATGAATGCTTTCTTTTCAAACATGCTTTATTTTTTTTATCACCTTATACATGTTTGCATGCATATACTTGTGCTTCTAATATTTTTTTTGCAAAGCATTCCATAGCTCGTTCTCTTGGTGCCCTCAAACGAGGGGGAGTACACATCAAGGGGGAGTTTCTACCCGTCAATTTTTCACGTTTGAAGATTGTCAGCAAAACCTTTTTGATTCTACAAAAAGGGGGCGAAGTAAATATAAACTCACTAAAATACTTGTTTAAAAATTAATTTTTGAGTTAATGAGTTTAAGTTTTGTAATCATCAAAAAGGGGGAGATTGTTGATATAAATAATGCTTAAAAAGGTTATTAATATCTCTCAATAAACCTATGTTTTGATAATCACAAAACTTAAATCAAATTAAGTCAAGATTAAGAAGTAAACAAGTATTTGGTAACAAATATTTACTTCTACATCTAATATCACTTAAGGTATGCATAAACTAAGCATCTTATGCATTACATGATCAAATTAAATTTTGTCTTAAGACATAACATCTTATAAAATGATATAAACATTTTATATATATTTGTAAATCATTTTTGGTAATGCTATATTAAACCACATAGATATGATTTCAAATTTCCAACCAAAAAGGGCAAATTTTATCCAGAAAAACTTTTCCAACGTTCAGGAGGGCGGCCCCCTTAATTTTACTAGGTGGCCCCCTTAATGATTAAGGGGACCGTCCTCTAATTAAGGGGACCGGCGCGCTCCCGAACAGTAAAATCTGGCCCTATAAATATTGGATCATTTCACACATTTTCCTCACCTTTTTGCACTATAAACTTTCTGATCCAACCTCCATTTCTAGATCTAAAATCCTTTGATCATATAATTCATAAGTCTTTGTTTCCAAGTGATCCAAAGCTTCATCCATTCAAGTGCAAGAAGAAGAACACTCCTCTACATTCATCTAATTGTAGTAGTGTTGTGAATAGCTAGTTTCATATTGTAGTTGTGGTAGATATTTGTAAAAGTGTTGTGTAAATTTGTTGATTGTAGAAACTAGGTGTGTTGTAAAGTAGTTTAGTAGTTGTGAATTAGTTGTGCATAGAAGAAGGTGTGAAGTTGTGAAGGTGTGAAGAAGGTGTGAAGCCTTGAAGAAGTTGTGAAGTTGTGGAGAAGGTGTGAAGCCTTGAAGAAGTCGTGAGATTGGTTCTAGCTACGATTAGAACTCGACATTTAGCTTAGTGTCGTTAACTCGTGTAAGCCAAGGTGTGTAAGGTTTCTCCACCATAAGGAGTTTGTTGACATAGTGAAGAAAACTCTCGAGTGTGGTACTCAGGGAGTGGAGTAGGGCAAGGAAGGTGTCCTTGTAGCCGAACCACTATAAATTCGCGTGTTGTGGTTTGATCTTTCTAACTCTATCTTTTCTTCATTACATTTCAATACTTTCATTACTTGATTAGAATTGCTTATATTGGTTGTCATTTGAATTCACTTGAGATCGAATCGAAATTTTTTAATAACCTACAAAATATTTTGGTAATAAACTTTTAAAAAAGGACGTAAAACTATTCAAACCCCCTTCTAGTTTTCCACACGTTTCTTTTTACCTGACCTGCCTTCGACAATGATATCTCGTTTACTTCCGGAATCATCTAAATCTCCAATTATAATTGCTGCAACCTCGTCAGCTGTTGGAAGATTGTACTCTCTTCCGTTTCTTTCATATTTCTCGATTAATCTTAGCTTAACATCGCAACAGTTGTTACCTTCAATTCTATCTCCAACCATTCTGAATTTTTGGACTAAAGGATTGTTATCGTCTAGGATTTTTTTAATTTTTTGTGCTATAAGAAGGTCCTGATTTTCTACTTTTGTTGTTCGTTTGTCACTTGAGGAGCTGGCAAAAAAATGTTAGATTCAGTTTGAAGTATAAGAATACCATATTATACATGGATGTGTTGCTCACCTTAATGCTTTAAATATGTTTTGTATTTTGTTTTGTCTGTCAAATATATATAGCTGTGAGAATTTTGGAATATCGTTGTCTTTCGGTCCCAAGCTTCCCATTAAATGGTAATTCTGACCATGCATTCTGTAAATCCATGGACCATTCCCATTATTCACAGTCTTGTCCACTTTACCGCCCATCGATGTGAAACTAAACATCATGTTAAATTTTTGAACGTCATTAAAAAATGGTTTGCTTGTTTGATCATTTGCCATAAAGAGTTCTAGCAATTCCTTAGGAGGGTCTGCCATCTTTGGTATCTCAACTTCGCCTTTTTTGCAGCACATTGTGAACGAATCATATTCTTTTATGCCTTTTGTTTTTGTTTCCCCTTTCCATAGTTTGGCTTTGCAAATATCTATATATATTGTTTACGATTTAGGCTTTGTTAAATCACGTCTAAATTATATATGAAACATATAATAATCCAAAAATGATAAAATACCTTTAGAAATCCCTTTATATTCTGTAGGTGTTGAAGTTGCTAACGCCTGTTTGTTTTTGCAACTTACGTTGAAGTAATACAACAACTCTTTAGACCACTTTTTAGTCTCCAGTAAAGTTGGTGCTTGGTTATTTATGATAAAACTGTCGACCATCTTTGATTTTTTTCTAAAATACTGCATGTTTTAAATATAAAATTTGTATCAAACTTGCATGTGACACTCCTAATTAAGTATTTTTAAAAACATACCTTTAAATGATTTTGAACTTCGGTGAGTGTGATATTATCATCTTTCATATGCTGTATGATTTTCATTGGAATTACATCTGTAAAAGGACGTCATTATCAAAAAAGATAGACATATATCACTTGATAATTTAAACAAAACTTTTCAGCTTATTGAATCTTATTAGCTAACCTTGAGATTCTCGAAGTTTAAGCACAATATCTATGAATTTTTTCCGCATCTTTGTAGACCATGTTGTCTTCTTCTAGAACAATATATTTAAATTCATAAAAGTTAGACATTCATATTTTAATAAAAGTATTAAAGTTGCTAAGAAATAATACAAACTGGCCCGTTTTTTGTTTTCTTTAGATTGGACAACGATAAAATTGCCTGGTTTTTTCCTTTTATTCTCGGGTGGTTGTTTAATATTTGCGTCATATTGTACACTTGCTTCTGTTGTTTTGTCTGTTGAAACATGCTATGTGTCTGATCTTTTTGAACCTTTCTGCATGTTCCCACCTTTCTTTGAAGTAATATACCATTTGTAGTGTCCAATCTTGAGTGTCAACAAAAGATGGTTGTTCATTTATGCTAACATAATTGTTAACTTTCTTTGTTTTACATCTAAATTTCTTCAAGACCAAGTAAAATAAATTTAATAATACATAAGCTTAATGCAATTTAGCATTTTAAATAAATTTTAGCCTCTATAAATTTTTATAACCATTAAAGATATCTGACCTGGAGATGACTTTGTATTTCCAAAAGTGTTATATCATCATCTTGCATATGCTCTATAATTTTCTTAGGTGTTGCAGCTGAAAAGGTTTGTTTATAACACAAACATTTGTAACAATTCGCATTTTCAGGTTAACTTTTATTCCCGAAAATTTTACTATTCACTTTTTACTATTCACATCCAAAATTTTTATTTCATATTCTCGTAAGTTAAACTATTTTAATGATAATCCGAGAATTTCACACTCGTCGGATCATTTCTGCAAAAATCACGAAGCCGTGTCCGAGATTTACTTTTAGGTTTAAACGTCATTCCAGCATCCCGATATGTCCATAAAACATTATAAACAATAGAAATATGATTTTCTCTCATTTTAGGACAATTCCAAAAGTTTTGGAATTTTACGTTTTTCAGTTCAGCGTTTTACGCGAATTACGCGTTTTAGACCCGTGTTTCCAGTTTTTAGCAGGGTTTTAGCATCCAATAGAACCTACCACTCATTTTATATTTTATTATGGAGTATATTGATAAGTTCTAGCATATTACAAGTTTTATATTTTTAGGATACCCGGTTTTACGTTTCGTGACTTAACAACTTACGGTTAGCATTTTACGGAGTCAAAATGCACAAACTAAGCAAGATAGCACCAAGAGTCATCATCTAGTCACCCTTATCTCTTTGAAACCGACTTAGGGGGGGGGGAGTCACCATGTGTGGTTAAATTTTAACCATTGATCTCTAGGATGATTACAAGTGTCTAAAACTTCCATGATAAGCTTCCTAATCCTAAACTTGGTCTCCAAGTGTAGTAAGTTTCCTAGTTATTTCCTAACCTCCTCAAACTCACTATAAAAACCCTCTCATCCCCTCCTTCAAACGCCACACCCTTTAATCCTAGCACCATGATCCTTTGATCTTTAATATACAAGTTACACTACAAAGTTCAAGGTCTTAGTATTCTCTGCCTAGTTCTTAAGTTTGTTTGGTGATTCCATGGTTGAATTAGGAGCTACACAAGGTGATTAGGGGCTGAAGTTAATGGGTTTTCACAAGGTCTATATCAAGTCTATCAATGGTTAGCAAGGGTTATGGTGAAAGGTTTTGGAAGATTAAGTAGTGGTTCTTGGTTTTGATCTTGGTTCTAGTTAGTTTCTTCACAAGTTGTAAGCAAACCCTAACATACTCCTTGCTTAATTATCATTTTCATGCTCTTTGTGTTCCTTTCATGCTATATATGTTCTTGTTATTGTGTTCATGATGTTTAAAAATGGATAAAACAAGTATTGGTATACATATGTTAACTTATGACAAGTAAACAAGCAAACTAGTGATTTTTATGGAGAACCACGACCAAAATAGTATAACTATGATATTTGACACTTACTTACTGTTAAAGAGGACTTCAAAAGGAAAACATTGCAATTTGAATCACCCAAAACGAGTACACGAGTCAAAAGTTATGGCCATAAGAAGTTAGCGACACCAAAACGCCGAAACTGTCTATAACCTACTGTTTTGCATTCTGCCAATTTGAAAGTCACCCTTCTGGTCCGATTCATCAAAAAGTTAAAACACGAAAGTTGTCCGGAACGACGTTTTCATTAAGGAACCAAGAAGCTCGAGCCCTGAAAACGCTTTCTGAGTGATAATTTTCTTCAAATTCTTAACATCCCATTTTTAGACCAAAGTCACTATATAATAGTTATGTTTTACTAAGACCAAGAGGTCTAATGACCTAAAGCCAAGACTACAACCATGGCTAAAGCCAAGGTTGAGTCTCAAGACCATGGTAACAATGACCAAGGTCACGGCAAAGCCACGGCTAAAGACCATATAACTTTTAAAGATCAAAAACTTATATATATGTTATCAAATACTACAATAGTAGGGAGCCTCATGTGAGGAGTTCATTAAGTAAGCCGTCGAGATGAGTTGTGGATTTACGAATTAAAGTGTCCTGGCTCCTCGAACGTTTACTCCATGACTTCTGAATTATGTCGGCCCGAACGGTAGTAAGAGATGTACAACCTATACATGTTTCATAAACAATTTATATTCAAAGACTTACACTATATACTAAAGTACTACATCATGAACATTATGCAAGACATATATAGGCAATTCTTCGTATTCTTAGACGTTACTCCAAACCTAAGTCGCAACGTTCTATTATAGGCTGCTCTTAGAGACTTTCGCGATTCGACTACCACTTTCATTTCTCATTACATAAGCTTAAGGTGAGTCATAGCCCCTACTTTTTCATGCTTGTTTTAACTCTTTGGGGGAGATACATGCACAACTACTTGCTTACTTGTACAAATACTCTTAAACATTTATACTTGATTGTGTTATACTTGATTGGCATTATACTTAATTGCGTTATACATACTTGTTACACTATACTTGCTTAATTTAAATACAAGATTCGTATTTACATGCATACATAATACTCTATTCTGCCAGAGAGGTATTGGTAGTACTCATGGGAAGATGCCCCCTACCCTTGTGTCTATACTTGACCTTGGATGACGTAGTACTATTTGGGAAGATGCCCCCGCCCTTGTGTCTATTCTTGACCTTGGGTGAATATAATCTGGTGCATTGTATAAACTAACTTTTAGCAGTGGGTTGTGAACACACAGGTTACAAGTCTCTTATGGCGGGACTTGCAATTGAGTGGATTCACAATGCCTTTGCTATGTGAACATTCTTTTAAGGCTTTTCAACTGTTTTAAGACAAACTCTATGAACTCACCAACCATTGTGTTGACACTTTAGCATGTTTATCTCAGGTTAGTAAGGCGATAGCTAGTGCGTGGAACTTAGAGTCAAGCTGCATATTCTGAAGACTTACGCTTTTATTATTTACCATTCAAAACATTTTGTATACATTTATGTATCATACTTTGGAATCTCATGTTTGTAACTTTGAATTCATTAATCGAATGGTAACTTTTCAAAACGTCTCATTTAGAGTTCATTTTCTATAACTTGTGCTTTGTATTATGAAGTAGCACCCCTATGACACAGTCTTCCGCTGCGGTATTTTGGGGGTGTTACAGATTGGTACCAGAGCCTTGGTTATAGAGAACTAGGTTGCATTTGGTGCCTAGACTATAACTACTATATACGTTAAGACTCTCCTCTTTATTTGCCTTACACACACTACATACACATACGCGTTTTGTTAGTTGTTGGTTTAGTTCCACGCTGTTAGATGATGTGACTTTAGTATTATAAGGAGCCCCAGAGATTAGCCGAGTCATTAAAAACATGGAGCTCAGTAATAACTAATTATTTAACTTGATCTTGTGACAGTTCTTGTTTGATGAGACACAAGATTTGAGTTAAATAATATTATTGCTTAGCTTTAGGGATTTGATGACTTGATTATCTTACTATCGGCCTTAGAAGGCGGACTTTGTGTCCGAAATTCTTAAGTAGGATGTTTTAGAATCTCCTTATTTAAATGCATTGGGACGCCTCTTCATTTAAATAAAGAAATTGTAAATCACCGAACCATAAGTTTATGAGACCTTACTTACATAAATTTGGACGCTTCTTTATGTAAGTAATGTGTTATAAATAAGTGGGCTTAATTATAGCCGATACAACTCCTTAACCAGAATCTTAGACGAATCAGAGTAAACACCACTATATTAGAGATCCCGAATTCTCTTAGACACACCGTAAGTAGTTCACATCAACTAAACTTCGGGACGAAGTTTCCTTAAGGGGTAGAGACTGTAACAATTCGCATTTTCAAGTTAACTTTTATTCCCGAAAATTTTACTATTCACTTTTTACTATTCACTATTACTATTCACTTTTACTATTCACATCCAAAAATTTTATTTCATATTCTCGTAAGTTAAACTATTTTAATGATAATCCGAGAATTTCACACTCGTCGGATCGTTTCTGCAAAAATCACGAAGCCGTGTCCGAGATTTACTTTTAGGTTTAAACGTCATTCCAGCATCCCGATATGTCCATAAAACATTATAAACAATAGAAATATGATTTTCTCTCATTTTAGGACAATTTCAAAAGTTTTGGAATTTTACGTTTTTCAGTTCAGCGTTTTATGCGAATTACGCGTTTTAGACCCGTGTTTCCAGTTTTTAGCAGGGTTTTAGCACCCGATAGAACCTACCACTCATTTTATATTTTATTATGGAGTATATTGATAAGTTCTAGCATATTTATAAATTTCATATTTTTAGGATACCCGGTTTTACGTTTCGTGACTTAACAACTTACGGTTAGCATTTTACGGAGTCAAAATGCACAAACTAAGCAAGATAGCACCAAGAGTCATCATCTAGTCACCCTTATCTCTTTGAAACCGACTTAGGGGGGGGGGGGGAGTCACCATGTGTGGTTAAATTTTAACCATTGATCTCCAGGATTGTAAGGAATTTTGGAAGATCCTACTGATGAAGTTCTACTGACAGGATTCTGCTGAAGCTATAGATGGTTTCTGCTGACATAATGTTCCTGCTGAAGACTTATTTCTACGGATATTATTAATCCGTATCTTTAGTATTTATTTGTTAGGATATGCATAAGCTATATTAGGTAGTGATATGTATTGATTTAATATTGATTGTCTATTAGGCTTCCTTATGCTTATAAAAGGAACATAGTTTTATTGTTTTTATTACTTCTGGAAAACACTTTCAATAGAAAGGAATAGAGATCCATAGAGGATCATTCTTTAATAGAAAAACCTTGTTGGTAACTTTGATTGTGTTATTGATTATTATTCCGTTGTGCCAATAATCATTGTTTCTATAATCCTAGATTGGGCTTAAACGATCTCTACAATTGGTATCAGAGCGGGTGGCTCTCGATATCTAGGGATTTAACAAGGTTTACTGTTCTCGAAGAAAAGCAGATTCGAAAAAGGTATAATAGTTTTAAAAGTTAATTGTTTTATAAGGGTATCGATCTGAATTTGCATGTGTTTACGGTGAATATGTGTTACCTCGTACAAGTTTTAATTGTGATGTAATTTGATCCCTCGTACTGAATTATAAGGCGGCGTGTGGTAATTGTGTTATTGAATTTGATTGTCGCCTTGTGCATCACGTGGGATCAAACAGTGGAGATTTATTTGTGGGTCGGTTGAAGTATTTGATCCAACTTATCTTGCATATTGCATATTAATTATCGTGGGACATTTTGTTTGTCGTGATCTACTTATGGAGATGTGTTTTCATATTGGTTATTAATTGATCGGTGAAAGTTGTATTAAGTGGATCAGAGGAGAGTTTATCACTTTGTGCATCTTTGATTTAACAAGTTAACCTCGTACTACATAATTCTCTTTGTCGGCTTATAAATGGATTAATTGATTTCTTGCGCAAAAGATAACCTCGTACTATTTTTCTTTTGGTCCAATGAGATAATTTGTCCGAGGCAATTAATTGGATCTGTTGGCTGTATATACTTCTCCCAACAATATGAGATATCTGTTTGTTCCATGATAATTTTCTTTTTCTCGTACCTTTTAATTGCTGTGGAGAATTAAATTTTGGTCGGTCAGTGGTTTTTGTTTTCTCGTATATGCTTAATCGTGAGTCAGCAGATTGTGAAATTAATATTTGTGGAGGGTTTGTCGTTTAATGAATTAAATTGAATACTGCTTGGGGGACTGTTGATTCACGTGGGGTTTATTAATATTCCAAGATTCGATTTGTATTATTAGTATTGTGATTATTAAAGCTATCGATTTGGTGGAGCTGTGCTGTCACATATATCATTGTGGGATTTCACTGTGTTGCTGAGTTCAAAGTGTGGATCATTGCTATTAATTGTGGTTTCGTTTTGATTCGTGATTGGTGATAACTCTCAAGATTTGTTTTCAATTGTTTTGTCGTCTACTGTATTGGGGACAATCGTATTATTAAAGGATTGCACGAGGGGTCAAGTTCTATTCTGCTGCTACAATAAGATTATTTTGCTGCTTGTTTATTTCTGCTGATGCACTTTGGTTTCCGCTGATACGCAATTTGTTACTGCTGATCAATTGCTACTGACTTCGTTCCTGCTGATTTCACTTGTTTCTGCTGCTCATTAGTATAATGGCAAACATATTTGGATTCACGACTTTCGTTCCTCAGGTACATACTTGCTCTTTTGAATGTGATAGTAAATATAATGAGCTTATGAAAGAGTGTGATAAATATAAAACTCATTATAATCTTTGCTATGTTAGTGACCAATCTAAAGGAGAGGCACTTAAAACCTTAGAAAATCAAAAGGTTTGGTTTCAAAAGAATCGACTTGCTTATGAAGAGAAGATAAGAGTGTTGGAAAGAGATTTAAAATGTGCTAATGATGAGTTAACATGGACTAAGAAAGTAAATGCTAAATTAGATTTAGAGAAACAAGAGGTGCAAGATAGGCTTGATAAAGAAGTGGCTAGGCATAAAGAATGGTTACTATCAGGTGATAAATTAGCTAGTTGTTTATATGGTAGTCAAGCTGTCAACTCTGGGATAGGTTTAGGTTTTAAAAAATATGTTGGTTTAGAGGCAAGGAATGATATTGGTAAATCTACATCAGCAGGCTTAGAAAATTATGTTAAAGAAGGAGAATTGCATGCTGTCCCTGGACCTATTAGAGGTGAGTTTATGCCTAGCTCTCCACAAAAAGACTTTGATGGATCACACCATCTATATGGCAAAAAGTCAAGTGTCTTGCCAGACCCTGATTGTAAGTCTACTGACTGTAACTCATGTGATTCAAGTGACAAGTCTTCCAAGGTCAATGTCTTTGCCCCTAGTGTCTTTAATGTTAAAAGCTCAGAGTCCATCTCAACTGAGTCTACCTCCTTTACTTCTACTTCTAGTGTCTCCACATCTAAGAGTAAAGTTGAGATTGAATCCAAAGTTAGGGCACCCAAGCAAGAACCCATTGTTGTTCAAGATTTACCTAGTTACACTTGTAATAAATCTGATAAGAATACATACAATTCTAGGACTTCTTGTAATAAGAATGGTTGTTTTAATAAAAAGGCTGGTAATGTTAAGAAGAAATCTTGTTTTGTGTGTGGTAGTAAGTCTCATCTCATTAAGGATTGTGATTTTCATGAGAAGAGAATGGGTGTGTGTGCTGACCAAAAGAGACCTAGACCAATGTGGACTAATGTTAGTGCTATTCCCCCATATGTTCCACAAGCAACACATGTGAAAACCAGCAGACACATTCCTGCTGATAAATCAGTTTCTGCTGATAAGTCAGATCCTGCTGATAAATCAGTTTCTGCTGATAGACCTTTTCCAGCCGGTTGGAAAAGACATGTTGCTAGACCATTTTACAGACCTACTAGCACTTACTTTCAAAATGGTTTTTGGCCTAGTTATTTTGACCCAATGTACATGGGGTAGGGGACAAGATGGGATAATGGTGTTAAGCCCTCAACAGGTTGTTCTTGGACACATAAAAGAAAAGGTTCATTCTGGGTACCCAAGAACAATAGTTCTTGTCAGGTGCACTGATTGAGGGGAGGCATAAGCCTAAGGGGAGGCTTATTGTTGTATTTTATATATACTAACCATTTTGCAGCTGTTGAATCCTCATACGCCTAAGGGGAGGCTTAGTGTTTCTACTGACACTACATGTTTCTTTGGTTCCTGCTGATTGATGGTATAATTTATATATTTCATACTTCTATTTGTTTCTTTCTGTTATTTAAAAATATATATATATATATAAAAAATAAAAAAAATAATAAAAAATAAAAAAAAATATAATAATAAAAAAAAAAAAAAAAAAAAAAAAAAAAAAAAAAAAACTAACACTTTGTTGTATATTTTTCTTTTCTTTTAAGTTAAAAAAAAAAAAAAAAAAAAAAAAAAAACACTTAACATATTTGTATAGTTTTGTGTTTGTTGTATGCAGGTTTGTATTTTTGGTCATCAACTTGCCTGATGTTGACTATTCCATCAAAAAGTTGGCTAGTCCAAAGGGTACAGCTTTGGTAAAGACACATCAAATCTGTTGATAGCTGTAATGGTTTGCTCAAAATCATAGGGTTTTCAACTCACCCATGCTTTGTTGCTGAGTAGTTGAAATGGTTGTCAATTGACCATGGATTTTTCCTTTATGGATTCCAAATAATTGGCTAGCCCACATGTATATAGCTTGTGGTAAAGGCTGTGGAAAACCATATTTGGTATTCAATTGACCAAGATGATAATTCATCAATAATTGACTAGTCCTGAGCAAACGGCTACAGGTAAAGACATATCAAATCCGTTTATAGCTGATGATTTGCTAAAAATCATGTGGTTATCAGTGTACCTTTGAACACTTGGCTACTCCAGTAGTGATGGCTATTGGTAAAGAGACATCAAATCCATTATTTTCAATGATTCACCTCTCACAGGAGTTAACACACCTGGATGTGATGAGAATAGTATGAAACTTCTATGTTTTGATGTACATTTAGTCTTGTGTTGCTGCAAAGAATGGTGCTTTTCAATTGTTTGCTGATCATAGAGATTCTCCTAATGAAGATTCTTTGCTGCTGATGTTTATCCTCAATCCTCTGGTTTGTGCTATTGGCGATCTATCTGGAATCTTGAACTTAACCATGTCAAATTCAAGATTAAGGGAGGATTGTAAGGAATTTTGGAAGATCCTACTGATGAAGTTCTACTGACAGGATTCTGCTGAAGCTATAGATGGTTTCTGCTGACATAATGTTCCTGCTGAAGACTTATTTCTACGGATATTATTAATCCGTATCTTTAGTATTTATTTGTTAGGATATGCATAAGCTATATTAGGTAGTGATATGTATTGATATAATATTGATTGTCTATTAGGGTTCCTTATGCTTATAAAAGGAACATAGTTTTATTGTTTTTATTACTTCTGGAAAACACTTTCAATAGAAAGGAATAGAGATCCATAGAGGATCATTCTTTAATAGAAAAACCTTGTTGGTAACTTTGATTGTGTTATTGATTATTATTCCGTTGTGCCAATAATCATTGTTTCTATAATCCTAGATTGGGCTTAAACGATCTCTACAAGGATGGTTACAAGTGTCTAAAACTTCCATGATAAGCTTCCTAATCCTAAACTTGGTCTCCAAGTGTAGTAAGTTTCCTAGTTATTTCCTAAACTCCTCAAACTCACTATAAAAACCCTCTCATCCCCTCCTTTAAACGCCACACCCTTTAATCCTAGCACCATGATCCTTTGATCTTCAATATACAAGTTACACTACAAAGTTCAAGGTCTTAGTATTCTCTACCTAGTTCTTAAGTTTGTTTGGTGATTCCATGGTTGAATTAGGAGCTACACAAGGTGATTAGGGGCTGAAGTTAATGGGTTTTCACAAGGTCTATATCAAGTCTATCAATGGTTAGCAAGGGTTATGGTGAAAGATTTTGGAAGATTAAGTAGTGGTTCTTGGTTTTGATCTTGGTTCTAGTTAGTTTCTTCACAAGTTGTAAGCAAACCCTAACATACTCCTTGCTTAATTATCATTTTCATGCTCTTTGTGTTCCTTTCATGCTATATATGTTCTTGTTATTGTGTTCATGATGTTTAAAAATGGATAAAACAAGTATTGGTATACATATGTTAACTTATGACAAGTAAACAAGCAAACTAGTGATTTTTATGGAGAACCACGACCAAAATAGTATAACTATGATATTTGAAACTTACTTACTGTTAAAGAGGACTTCAAAAGGAAAACATAGCAATTTGAATCACCCAAAACGAGTACACGAGTCAAAAGTTATGGCCATAAGAAGTTAGCGACACCAAAACGCCGAAACTGCCTATAACCTACTGTTTTGCATTCTGCCAATTTGAAAGTCACCCTTCTGCTCTGATTCATCAAAAAGTTAAAACACGAAAGTTGTCCGGAACGATGTTTTCATCCAGGTTTAAAGAAGCTCGAGCCCTGAAAACGCTTTCTGAGTGATAATTTTTTCAAATTCTTAACAGCCCATTTTTAGACCAAAGTCACTATATAATAGTTATGTTTTACTAAGACCAAGAGGTCTAATGACCTAAAGCCAAGACTACAACCATGGCTAAAGCCAAGGTTGAGAACAATGACCAAGGTCACGGAAAAGCCACGGCTAAAGACCATATAACTTTTAAAGATCAAAAACTTATATATATGTTATCAAATACTACAATAGTAGGGAGCCTCATGTGAGGAGTTCATTAAGTAAGCCGTCGAGATGAGTTGTGGATTTATGAATTAAAGTGTCCTGGCTCCTCGAACGTTTACTCCATGACTTCTGAATTATGTCGGCCCGAACGGTAGTAAGAGATGTACAACCTATACATGTTTCATAAACAATTTATATTCAAAGACTTACACTATATACTAAAGTACTACATCATGAACATTATGCAAGACATATATAGGCAATTCTTCGTATTCTTAGACGTTACTCCAAACCTAAGTCGCAACGTTCTATTATAGGCTGCTCTTAGAGACTTTCGCGATTCGACTACCACTTTCATTTCTCATTACATAAGCTTAAGGTGAGTCATAGCCCCTACTTTTTCATACTTGTTTTAACTCTTTGGGGGAGATACATGCACAACTACTTGCTTACTTGTACAAATACTCTTAAACATTTATACTTGATTGTGTTATACTTGATTGGCATTATACTTGATTGCGTTATACATACTTGTTACACTATACTTGCTTAATTTAAATACAAGATTCGTATTTACATGCATACATAATACTCTATTATGCCAGAGAGGTATTGGTAGTACTCATGGGAAGATGCCCCCTACCCTTGTGTCTATACTTGACCTTGGATGACGTAGTACTATTTGGGAAGATGCCCCCGCCCTTGTGTCTATTCTTGACCTTGGGTGAATATAATCTGGTGCATTGTATAAACTAACTTTTAGCAGTGGGTTGTGAACACACAGGTTACAAGTCTCTTATGGCGGGACTTGCAACTGAGTGGATTCACAATGCCTTTGCTATGTGAACATTCTTTTAAGGCTTTTCAACTGTTTTAAGACAAACTCTATGAACTCACCAACCATTGTGTTGACACTTTAGCATGTTTATCTCAGGTTAGTAAGGCGATAGCTAGTGCGTGGAACTTAGAGTCAAGCTGCATATTCTGAAGACTTACGCTTTTATTATTTACCATTCAAAACATTTTGTATACATTTATGTATCATACTTTGGAATCTCATGTTTGTAACTTTGAATTCATTAATCGAATGGTAACTTTTCAAAACGTCTCATTTAGAGTTCGTTTTCTATAACTTGTACTTTGTATTATGAAGTAGCACCCCTATGACACAGTCTTCCGCTGCGGTATTTTGGGGGTGTTACAACATTCAAAATAATTGTTAGATAAATAAACTAAAGAGCTTGTAAAGTCTTTGTATTAGCAAACCTTGAGATCTTCCAAGTTTAACAAGTATATCAATGAATTTCCTATCCAAACGTGCAGACCATGTTTTCTTTTTCTGCAATTCATAATAAATGATATACGTGAGAATTGCACCCTCGCAACAGGTTTTACCTCTCAAGGGATCTCGAGAAGCTTACAACCCCCACCATGTAGTGTACCAGATCGTTGTAGTATAGTATAGTGACAAGTACCGAGGGATTGATCGTTCAACTCAGGAATAGTGTTGCTAGGATTAGAAAACCTACTAAACTAGGTCTAGGGGTGAGGGATGATTCTTTTTGTATTTTTATATTTTATAGAAAGCACGTAAAATCTCGAGTTTTGAAGGAGTGGGTGGAATTAGTTGCTAGCCAACTAACCCAATAAACTAAGATGCAATCAAAATAAAATAAAAGAAATGAAAATAAAACTATTATACTAATGTGGTGGAAACAATAATGAGAAAAGTTGTGTTTACTTAGATTTCATTACTCCCTAGATATCTTTTACAGGTTGATTAGCTTGTTACAATTGCATGGATGACGGGTCATATTCCTTAATACTAGTCGTAGGGCCGTGTACAATATTCCCTAACTCTATAAGATCCTACTTCACTCCTATGTCGAGCCGTTAGAAGGTCATAACTTGGGATCATTAGAATTCTCTTACGCATTAAATACAACCAAAAATTATAGTACACCTCCGATCATGTTTCTTAAGACGTTCAAGCAAGTTACCAACGGAAGTCTGCCAGTTTTCTTAAGCCTAACATCGAATACAATCATCCATAACAATTATAAACAAACACTCAACCCATAATCAACATCTAGGTTTCACTACATCTAAGCAAACAGAATAAAAATCTAGCCAAGCATGTTAAAGAGAAGAAAAGCGTAAGATATAATCAAACAACACATAAACATATTGAATGATTTGAATGAATACTTATCTTCAATTGAACATGAAAGAATCAAGGGGTTGAAACCCTTGAAAAGCTGAGAAAATTCGGACTAGGGTTTATTCCCTCAAAGTTGCACACTAATGAATGAAATTTGGAAAACTATATATAGATTTTACATCTTGACGGCGTCATGTATTAGCTCGTGATGCCGTCAACTCGCCGCCATAATAAAATCGTATTGCCTAGATCTATTTGTGACGCCGTCATGTAGGATTTTACTCTGGGCCGTCACTAGTAATTGGACCCTGACGGCCTAGGTGACGCCGTCAGGCCAATAACAAAGAATGAGTTCTGGCCCGTCACGTTATAAGCTTCACATCCACCTCTTTTGTAACTCTTGACGCCGTCACTTGTAAAGGCTTGCCGCCGTCAGGTACTGTTCCAGCAAGGAAATTTGAGACTTTGCCGTTTTCTTCACTTTTATGCTCCAAAAACGTCCAAAATGCTTCCTTTTCCAGATTCTTCCTCAAAAGTACCTAAAATGACAAAAGGAACGATTTAGGGCAATATTTAATCAAATAATCTCGAATTCGGGCTTAAATGACCTCTTAAAAGCGGTACACTTTTTGCCTTATCAAATACCCTTACAGTTGATATTTGCTTGTCCTCAAGCAAATGCGCTTTTATTCTAATCAAAGTAATTACAACAAATAATCATTCCACTAAAAACCAAAAACAAGCACGAAGGTCATACACTAGCACCTCACAAATAGTATTTAGATACTCACATCTCTCGGGTATAATAAAGTATATATTACAATATGGAAATGGAAAACATCTCTCACTACCTGTCATAGCAAATAGATTACCATAGGCTTGGGAAAGGATCAAACCTCCACCACTTGGCGTAAGCACTTAGGATAAACTATCAAAGAGGTCTTTTAAAGGGTTATAATGTTAGGTGTAGGGATATGGAAAACACGGTTTTGTTGGATAAAGGCAATATTTACTGGTGGCGAGTTAATCATCTTAGTTAATTACATGTACAATATGGCGTTGCTAAGCCAAGACTCGACTCGACTTAAGCTAATGAATCAAAAATAACAAAAACATAAAACAAACATAGAATGAAACGGGATGTTAGTCCGTATGTTTTTCTCTTTTTTCTTCTATTTTTTTTCTTTTTCTTAATAATAATTTTTTTTTTTTTTTTTTTTTTTTTTTTTTTTGCATACACTCTTACCCTACCATCCAAAATAATACATCATAGGGAATGTACATTCCCCTTACACTTGAATTTTTACGTACTTTACAATAAACTAATCTAATGACTCGAATCAAGATAATCAAAACACTTGGAGTACTTTTTAAGATTATTGCACATATGAGGGTAACATAAGATGTTCTTCCCCATTACTCTAAAACACAAGTACTTTACCCATGAGTCCCAATCGTCCGAAAACAATATGTACAAGATATGACTCGACTTAGCAACCATGTAATCAATTAGATAATTAACTAAAGGTTTAAACATATAACAATAATGCACTAAAGATGAGTGCATACAAGGAAGGCTAAGGCAATTTGGTTGCACATTTGGGTGGGTTGTAGCAAATTCTTCCTTTAAGTAGAATGCCTAAAGTTAGAAACGAAAAGATAGGCTCGGAGGGGTGTACTAGGGGTTTCGTATACTAAAAATGAGTGCAACGCTAAGGTGTGGGAAAAATTAATTGACATTACTAGTCAAGTAATATGTCTTAAATGATTAAGTAATTATGATACGGGTTTAAACACAAGGGTGATCCTAATGCCTCTTATCATGTAGTAAATCCTACTACACGAATGTAGTCTCACTAGCGGTCTCGGGATGCATCACTAACGCAAGTTCTAGAATCTAAGTGCTACTGGTACACTCATAAGCTTCTAAGGCTTCTCCTAACAAGTCTAGGGGCGAACCTCACTTAGTAGAAGGCCGGTACGAGTCTTTGACGCCTCAACTAACGGATGCTAACTAATGCACTTCTTGGATCGCTGGCGCGTTATTTGCATAACGGATGGTCACCAAGTCATACACTAGCGCTGGCGCGTTAGCCAATTAATCTAATACTCGTGTGGTCACTACCTTGTTTTGATAAAATTTTTGAGTGGTACGGCTTTTTTGTGCTAGTCATACGACTCCTATCCATGAGACGCTTGTTAAGGCTAAAGTTTTACTCCTAAATGTCGTAAAAAAATTTAAATTTGGCACTAAAATTACACTAACAAGTATTTCTCTTAGTTTTATTACACACCTACCATCAAACAAACAAACTCAAGTGCAATGGTATCCTATAAGGTATCATCATTTACCCTCCCCTTACACTTAGGATGAATATTGTCCCCAATGTTCAATTAAATGATGTAAAAGTAGAATAGGTAAAAGAATGAAAACAAATACTCCCCTGATTCGCTCGGTGTGGATAGTGTGTTAACAAGGTTAGATCTTCCTCCGAGAAAAAGAACGTTCAAAGCTTCCCTTCCAGATATATAAATCATCTTCTTGTCATATATAACCTGTTAAACCTGAGAAAACAATCAAGGCAACCTCGCGTAAAATCGGCGCCAATCTATATATACTAACAAATCCTAGAAAGCAATTTAAGATATAATGCTTGTGGAATGCATGTTTGCAGATTTCCTTGAGTTTACAAAACTAAAGAATCAACAAAAACTTTTAAGACTCCGTTAGAAACACAAAACTCGCATAATTTCCAGAATTTTACACATGACGCCGCCAGGTATTAAATCCTGACGCCGTCAGAAGTGACCTGCAGAAATCTTTATGTTAAGTTTCCAGAAAATTCTGGAAAAACTTATGTCCTATTTCCTGGAAAATCCTGCAAAACATCATTATGACTCGATACAAGCATTTGACTCTAACAATTACTAATATACATGTTCATTTAATATTGTGGCGAGTCAAGATCATTTTCATTCTTAGAAATAAATTTGGGGTTTCCCCTTACACTTAGCTTTTGCAAAATACCTTTATATGTAATTAAGACGAAGTTAAAAACAAAATAAAGCATTTTCACAATTTTAGTTTGAAACATGATCTACCAACAATAAAAATAAAGCATGCATACGGAAACAAATAAAATCAAACAAATCAAAATCAAACAAATAAAAACACACAAAACATGGGTTGCCTTCCAAGAAGCGTTTTTCTTTATTTACGAGTCTTGTAGCTAGACTCAATGTCATGGGCTATCACGTGACCTCATCATTGGTCTCATTCTCTAGGTCATCTCCGATCTTAGTTTTGTATTCCGGACCTAGTTGCAAGCATTCCTTGTAGAAACCGAATATTCTACTCATGACATAATCTACTCCTCTACGTCTATCCTTATCATTCCTATAGTAAACCGCTTGCTTGTGTTCCTTTTCTAGGTTTGATAGAAAACGGTATTGTTCAATCTTATAGAGCATTTGGTAAGCAATCTCATCGTTCTCATCCTTGAATCTAACAATCCCTAGGGACGGGTCATAACTCATCTTAGAGGCCTCAACAAATGGTTTTCCGAACACTACTTGACTTAGGCAACCGTCTATTACCGGACAAATATCCTCTACAATCACAAAGTCGGTAACATAAGTGAAGTTTCCTACAAAGACATGTAATCCTTTTACTCCTCCTACAAAGTTGTTCATCCAATTCGTATTAGGCATCATCCTATACTCAAGTTTCTTCTTCATTACCCAATTATAATAGGTTCTAGTCATAATGTTTATAGGAAACCTAAGATCGATATACGCTTTCCACACATGCATATGCCCAATGTTGCATGGTATGTTGATGTTAGAGGGATCACCTACTTTAATAAGAGGTGAACCAAGGACGTATGGTGTCTCGGGGTAATCGAATAGATCCTTGTGATATTCCCATTCTTCCTTGGTGGGTAACTTATCAAAGTATTCTTCTACGTTTTCTACTTCCTCTAACTTTTCATCCTTAATATCCTTAAATTCCTTAACCTCATCCTTAGTCCCGGTTTCTATTCCAACTTCATCCTTGTCACTTTCTTCTATATTCTTATCTATTGGCTTAAGGGTGACAACGTTGACAAAGTGGACGTGTTTGGATGATGAGGAGTCCTTAATTTGGATTTCGCTACTAGTGTCCCTAATGTCCTTCCTAGGTGTAGTTAGCACTTGGTTGTTGAGGGCTTTCAAGAAGTTGTCAATCTTATTGGTCATCTCCGTTTGTTGTTGATTGAATTCGGTTTCAAACTTAGCTATGCGAGCTTCTTGAGATGCCAAAAATTTGGACATCAATCCTTCAAGATTATTGGTACTACCATAGTTATTGGAAGGATTGTTGTTGAAAGTACGGTTAGAGGGTGGACCGTTTGGTTGGTAACGATTAGGTGGATTGGAAGAATTATTTTGGGGCATGTTTTGGTTTTATTTCCACCTAAGGTTTGGGTGATTTTTCCAAGAAGGGTTGTAGGAATCACCGTAAGGGTTTGGCTCGGGTTTGAAAGTGTACCACTTGTCTCCCGCTTCGTCAATACGCGAGGATGCGTAATCCGCAAAAGCTTGTCCGGGGAGTTCCACACAATCACGAGTGTCATGGGGACCACTACATAATTCGCATGAAGAAGTGATTTCGTTCACTTAGCTTGAAGGCTTAGGAGCTTCGTAGGATTTCATGAGAAACTTGACTTGGTCTTCAAGTTCCATGATCCTACGGTCGGGAGTGCTAGAATTGTTCGAAGGTAAAGATATTTCCTTGACCGTTTTGTTCAAATCACGGGGATCATTCCAACTTTCGGTTCTCATAGAGAGCAAGATCTTCTATGATTTCCCATGATTCTTCCGCACTTAGATCACGTAGCTTGCCACCGGCCGATTGTTCAATGGTTCGCCTTGTGGAGAGATCGATATGGTCATAGAAGATTTGGACTTTGAGCCAAAGATCTATGCCATGATGAGGGACTTTTTGGAGTAAGTCCTTGAAACAAGTCCATGCTTCATATAGAGTTTCACCTTAACGTTGTTGGAACATCAAGATATCATTTCTAAGCTTTGTAGTTCTCCCCGGTGGGAAAAATTGAGCAAGGAAATGAGTGGTGAGATCATCCCATGAGGTGATGGATCCCGCGGGTAAACGTTCAAGCCATTGACTAGCTTGATCACGTAGAGAGAATTGGAATAGGCGTAATCGGGTCGACTCTCTAGTTGCAACATCAAGGTCTATGGAATCTACGATTTTAAGAAAATCCTTGAGATGTTGATTAGGATCTTCGGAAAGAAGTCCATGGAATGCACATCCGCTTTGCACCAACCGGATGGTGTCGGATCGCAAGGGGGACACATTGGCTCCTTGGGAGAGCTCAATGGTGTTTCGATAGCCTTGGTGGCTAGGACGGGAATACTCTCCTAAAGTTCGGGGCCTAGGAGGTTGGTTTGCTAATGGTGGGATTTGTGGGTGGTTTTGTTGTAGTGGGTTGATGGGTTCAAAGATGTTACCACCTTCCATGATGTCGGATGGTAAAGCTTACGAACAAAGAAACGAAGAAATAAAATAGACTAAAGAAAGCCTAAAAATAAAAATAAAACCTTACTAGAAAGGAATCTAGCAAGTAGACCTAATAAAAAGAAATCTTAACCTAGACAATAACTATTCCGCGGGCTGCGGCGCCAAAAACTTGATATACGTGGGAATTGCACCCTCGCAACAAGTTTTACCTCTCAAGAGATCTCGAGAAGCTTACAACCCCCACCAGGCAGTGTACCTGATCGTTGTAGTATAGTATAGTGACAAGTACCGGTGGATTGATCATTCAACTCAGGAATAGTGTCGCTAGGATTAGAAAGCCTACTAAACTAGGTCTAGGGGTGAGGGATGATTCTTTTTGTATTTTTATATTTTATAGAAAACACGTAAAATCTCGGGTTTTGAAAGAGTGGGCGAAATTAGTTGCTAGCCAACTAACCCAATAAACTAAGATGCAATCAAAATAAAATAAAAGAAATGAAAATAAAACTATTATACTAATGTGGTGGAAACAATAATGAGGAAAGTTGTGTTTACTTAAATTTCATTACTCCCTAGATATCTTTTACAGGTTGATTCGCTTGTTACAATTGCATGGATGACGGGTCATATTCCTTAATACTAGTCGTAGGGCCGTGTACAATATTCCCTAACTCTATAAGATCCTACTTCACTCCTATGTCGAGCCGTTAGAAGCTCCTAACATGGGATCATTAGAATTCTCTTACGCATTAAATACAACCAAAAATCGTAGTACACCTCCGATCATGTTTCTTAAGACGTTCAAGCAAGTTACCAATGGAAGTCTGCCAGTTTTCTTAAGCCTAACATCGAATACAATCGTCTGTAAAAATTATAAACAAACACTCAACCCATAATCAACATCTAGGTTTCACTACATCTAAGCAAACACAATAAAAATCTGGCCTAGCATGTTAAAGAGAAGAAAAGCGTAAGATATAATCAAACAACACATAGACATATTGAATGATTTGAATGAATGCTTATCTTCAATTGAACATGAAAGAATCAAGGGGTTGAAACCCTTGAAAAGCTAATAAAATTCGGACTAGGGTTTATTCCCTCAAAGTTGCACACTAATGAATGAAATTTAGAAAACTATATATAGATTTTACATCTTGACGGCGTCATGTATTAGCTCGTGACGCCGTCAACTCGCCGCCATAATAAAATCGTATTGCCTAGATCCATTTGTGACGCCGTCATGTAGGATTTTACTCTGGGCCGTCACTAGTAATTGGACCCTGATGGCCTAGGTGACGCCGTCAGGCCAATAACAAAGAATGGATTCTGGCCCATCACGTTATAGGCTCCACATACACCTCTTTTGTAACTCTTGACGCTGTCACTTGTAAAGGCTTGACGATGTCAGGTACTGTTCTAGCAAGGAAATTTGAGACTTTGCCGTTTTCTTCACTTTTATGCTCCAAAAACATACAAAATGCTTCCTTTTCCAGATTCTTCCTCAAAAGTACCTAAAATGACAAAAGAAACGATTTAGGGCAATATTTAATCAAATAATCTCGAATTCGGGCTTAAATATCCCCTTAAAAGCGGTACACTTTTTGCCTTATCAATAAACAAATTAGTTTACTCTACAGTTAAGCTTGTTCTGCTCAACATATAAAAACTATATTTAATAGACCAACTTAAGAGTGATTATGTTGCATTGTTGTTACTTGCCATTTAGCTGTCAAGTAGAAAAGCTAAGAGGACATATTGCTTCATATGATAAAAGAACTGAACTTTAAGCTAAGCCCCAATAATTCTTTTCAGCTTATTTGTTTCAGCTCCTTTAGAGGGAGTTTTGAATATGTCCATCCCCTTTAACTGTTGCTTGTATATAGTTAAGCTAAGCCCTGAGTATAAATTATTATCCTGTCATAATCATTTATCTTCATACGCATGACGTACATCATGACAAATATCGGTTCTCAATTACTTTAAGCTAAGCCCTCAGTAAACACACATCACTACTTGCTTGGAATTTGACCTTTGTCGGTAGAAAATTTTAAGTTCTGATTTTCATATAAATTAATTTAGACCGATCAGAATTCTAAACGATGCATGTTCAAGAAAAATAGATTGAACTTGTAAGCCTTTTGATGATCAGGTCAATCTGATTCATGTAAAGTAAAACATTTCCACTTATAGCTTATCACACTGACTGCACAAAAGTATCCCCTTCAAAGAAAACATAACAAACAATCTACCACTTAACGCATCATAATTTTAGTCATGAAAAACACTTTATACCCAAAATTAAATTAATCGATGAAGAAGCTACAACACTACTAATCATGAAAAGATTGACGCTCTCATTTACATATAAGTTGAATAGTAAGCCATTTTATCACGTAATTCTAACATGATGTAGATCACTTATAGCATTTTGTAAGCAATCGAATAAAACTCCTGTCGTGCAATTGAAATATTTCAAATAATTTTTAACACATAATTTACCTACAAAATCCATCCGAAAATTAACTAAGAAAGAATGGATACACAAAATAAAAATAAAATCATGTTACTAATCATCAAGCACATTAATTAGCTCTGATTTTCATAAATCATTAATATCATCATATAGTTGAATAAGGTGTAATAATAGATTAGTAATTTTAAGTCCAAGACACGATGTACCGTTTAGTCATTTTGTTGTAGGTTTATTGATATGTAGTATCTTTATTTATTGTAAAGCGTTTTTATTTCTTGTAATGTTTCCGAAGCATGTTTTAGGAATGTCATGGTACGGTAACTTATATGGGGTTGTCCATATGAAGTTTGAGTTGTATAGTTTTTGTTGATTTATATATTTGCCGGGGTTTCGTCCCTTTTAACAATTAAAAATAATAATAAAAAAAAATACCATGTATGATATATCCTAATTATGAAAGAGAAATGACAAAAACATAGAAAGTGACCATTGTATTTTTCACGCCGGCCTTCACGTAAATACTCCCACGGGACCCTTCTCCATGTTTACTCATTTAAATTAGAGAGAATTGCAAAAATCGTCCTTAAAGTTTGGCCAAATTGCACGTTTTGTCCCGGAAGTTTGGAAAGTGCAAGGATCGTCCCTGTGGGAAACTTTTTGGGCAAAATTCGTCCCTGGCTTACATCAAATGACTAAAATGCCCCTGTCCTTTTCTTATTTTATATTCCTTTTCAGTTTCTAACACAAATGGTCCTTGTATTGCGCAAAGCTTCACAAATTTAGTTCTTTTTTTACACAAATGGTCCTTCTTACACAAAATCGTCCTTGTGTTGCACAAGGCTTACACAAATGGTCCTTGAGTCCGTTTTTCTTCCGTTTTCATACGTTTTTGTCCGTTTTCTAACTTTTTTTTTTTCTATTTTTGTCCGTTTTTATCCGTTTTTGTCCGTTTTTCTTATGTTTTTGTCCGTTTTTTTACGTTTTTTAAGTTTTTTACGTTTTCGTCCATTATTCTTACGTTTTTTTTCCGTTTTCATACGTTTTTGTCCGTTTTTCTTACGTTTTTTTTTCCGTTTTTCTTACGTTTTTGTCCGTTTTTCTTACGTTTCGTCCGTTTTTCTTACGTTTTTTTTACGTTTTTTACGTTTTCGTCCATTATTCTTACATTTTTTCCTTTTTCATGCGTTTTTGTCCGTTTTTCTTATGTTTTTTTTCGTTTTTCTTACGTTTTGTCCATTTTTATTGTTTTCGGACGTTTTCGTACGTTTTTTGTCTGTTTTATCCGTTTTTGTTCATTTTCCTTACGCTTTTGTATGTTTTCTTACGTTTTTTCCCATTTTCTTTTTTTTTTGGTCCGAATTTAAAAAAAAAAAATAAATTCAAAATTTTTGTCCTATTTTTTTTGTTTTTTGTCCGAATTAAAAAAAAAAAATTCAAAATTTTTGTCCGATTTTTTTCTTTTTTGTCCGAATTTTTTTTAAAAAATCCAAAATTCGGACAAAAAAAAATCTGAAAAAAATTTTGAACTTTTTTATTTTTTTTTATTTTTTTAAAAAATTCGGACAAAAAAGAAAAAAAAACCGGACAAAAAATTTGGTCAAAAAAATCGTAAGAAAATGGAAAAAATTTGGTAAAAAAAAGATTCGGACTAAATAAAAAATTTTGGACAAAAAAAATCGGACAAAAATTTGGTCAAAAAAAATATTCGGATAAAAACGTAAGAAAAATGGACAAAAACGTAAGAAAAATGGATAAAAACGGACAAAAACAAAAAAAATGTAAGAAAAACGGACAAAAACATATGAAAACAGAAAAAATGTAAGAATAACGGACGAAAACATAAAAAACGTAAGAAAAACGGACAAAAACGTAAGAAAAACGGACAAAAAACGAAAAAAACGTAAGAAAAACGGACGAAAACGTATGAAAACGGAAAAAACGTAAGAATAACGGACGAAAACGTAAAAAACCCGTAAGAAAAACGGATAAAACGTAAGAAAAACGGGCAAAAATGGGAAAAAAAAACGTAAGAAAACGGTCAAAAACGTAAAAAACGGAAGAAAAACGGACTCAAGGACCATTTGTGTAAGCCTTGTGCAACACAAGGACGATTTTGTGTAAGAAGGACCATTTGTGTAAAAAAAGGACTAAATTTGTAAAGCTTTGCGCAACACAAGGACTATTTGTGTTAGAAACTGAAAAGGAATATAAAATAAGAAAAGGACAGGGGTATTTTAGTCATTTGATGTAAGCCAGGGACGATTTTTGCCCCAAAAGTTTCCCACAGGGACGATCCTTGCACTTTCCAAACTTCCGGGATGAAACGTGCAATTTGGCCAAACTTTAGGGACGATTTTTGCAATTCTCTCTTTAAATTAATAAATTTGATTGAAGTGACAGTGACGGTCACCTAAGAAAGTAGTGGTCACCGGTGGGACAATGACTATGAACGAGTGTTAATTAGCAAAAATTGAATGAGATATGATTGCGGAATTGATCGAAGTAAAGACAATGTACATTTTGTTAAAGGTAATGAGTATAAAGTATCAGCTTTGAAACCCACATTGGTTGGGGAAAAGAAAATTTTCTTGTATAAATACTTTGGTGTTATACAATAGTTAAATTGCGATGTGTACTATGTTGATGGTTGTTTGTGCTTGTTATGTGGTTATAAGAAATAACTACATATATTATCAGACAACCATTGACTCATATGATTCTCAACCTTTTTTTTTTTAAATAAAAAAAAAAAACTTAAAGTAACTAATAAAATATGCAATATTTTTTACTTGCGGTGACAAAGAAAACATATCTCAGTGAGCAGTTTAAAAATTGTTTTACTAGGCCGATAAAATGTATGTCAAAACAAGATTTTTTTTTTACTTGCGGTAACAAAGAAAATATAAGAAATTTTTTACTTGCGGTGACAAAGAAAATATATCTCAATGATCAGTTTAAAAATTGTTGCGGTAGACGATAACACTCAATTGTTGCAGTGAATTAAAATACCTAAGTCAAAACTAAATACCAAAGATAACGACAACACTAGCTCTTAAACTTATACAATTCTCACATTTTTTACTTACGGAAACTAAAAAATAAAATAAAAATGACATTGGGGTGTTTAAAATTGTTGCAGTTGGCGGATAAAGTATAAGTCAAAATGTAGATGATGAGTACCCTTAGTCAAAAGATAGTTAAATACCCTCAACTTCACTTAGGGTCCGTTTGGTTTATAGGTGGGTTTGGAATAGGATTTGGATTTGGTTTATGATTTGGAGAAAGAAAATATATTTATTAAATGTATTTTATAATAAAATTATAATAAAAAAATATCATTTAAAAATTTATATAAAAATAGTATGTGAGAGTAGAAAGTGATGGGTCTCACGGGCTTTGCCAAAACCCTCTAAATTCATGAGGAATTAAAATTCATTCCATCTATCATTCCTTTTCTTAAAAGCATGAACCAAACAAGCAATTCTTTTCACATCAAACTTAAAACCATTCCAAAGTATCAAACCAAACGCACCCTTAGTTAAGTGAAATCTTTAGTACCCTGAATTTATGAAGGTGTAACTTGATTCCCTGACTAACTGGAATTTTTACTACAGTATACTCATTTAAGATAGCAACTGGGTAAGGGTAGAAACAAGTTAAGTCAAGCATAAGGATGCTAAAGTCCAAGCTCGAACACGGATCGTTTACGATTATAAGTTTTGAGCTCGAGCTCTATTTTTTTAATACTCCGTAATAATGAACTCTCGTCTCAAAATATATGTTTATTTTAACTTTTTCAAAATCTTTTTATTTCAACTTTGATCTTAATTATTTTTTTTTTTTTTTCGTCTTATAAAAAACTTGATGCAAAATATATAAATGAACTTGTGTTTTAAATACATTTTAATTGGTATACTTTTCATTAAGTATTGAAAATTCAAAAATGAACTTATATTTGAAGGAAGTACATATTATATCTCACGTGTAACTTTAATTTATACAAATTTTCTAACTTTGTTCCACTTTACTTGCTATCACGTGTATCTCCGTAACAATTTTTTATATCTTCCGAACATAACAAATATCAAGTCATGAACGAAAAGTATGTTTGCATTCTTATTCCTAAACATCATTATGACATTCTTATATTATTAGGTAAAAACTTTTAAATTTGTGGCACGACATTGACTTATCTTTGGCTAGAAAATTTGGAAATTTTGTAAATTAGGAAAAAATTTCATTCAAATAATAAATAGTAAGTAAAAAATCTGAAAAACTAAAATAGCAAAAATGAACAAGTTTAAAATGTATGGTGGCTTTCCATATATATCAACTTGGTATGAAGCTAATGATGAATAAGTTTAAACTCAAATAGACGCTCATATGCACTTGTTTTTTGAACGTTCATATATACCCGAAACAAGTAGGACAGAAAATGAAGACCTTCTCGCATCATGAAGGTGTACATGATTGGTGGCAACAGGCAGTTGATTTCCTTATCCCTAGATGTAAGGGAAGATCGGTATGGAGCTTTGTTAGAAGACTTGTGTTTTCGTCAAGAGATATGTTTCATATGCAGGAAAGTAACAAAAGGATTCTCCGAGATGTAAGGGAAGATCCGAGATCGGTATGGAGTTCATCAACAGAAAAGAAATAAAACAAAAGAATAGATTAAGAGCTGACTTACCAATGTGAGATAGTCACAAGATGAGAGGGTTGTAAGTTCACAAGAGTTAACTTTTGTAAAAGTTTACTTGTATCAATTTTCGTTCTCACATCGAGCGAAGGTAAGATTTTTCACTTAGTTATATAGTGTGGCATGGGGAGTATTGTCGAGTTGATATTTGATATTATGTTGGTGGCTGGCTTAGGTTGCAAGAGTTAGTTATAACAAATTATTTACACATTTTTTTTAAAAGAAAAAAATTAATCACCAATCACCATGCATACATAATTAGTAAAACAAAATAATAGCTAGTAATCGAGCTAGTCATCAAGTTAGATAAGTTATTTATCTATTTATTTATTTATTATTTTTATTTTCTTTCACAAACTGATATTTGAACCCACGACTTAATTGCATTATGTTGTGTTTGTTCTAGTTCATTTAGGTTTTTGGTAGATGGTTGATTTGGTTGAACCACGTGATGGTTGTCACTAATGAAATGATTTTGAATGAATTTAATTATTAAAGAGGAGCATGATTTGCTACATGAGTATAGTTATAAACAAAATTTACTCTCCATTAGAAACTATTATGGGAGATTAAAAGCATAAACAAATACTCAAACTCCAATAACAAACTAGTGCTAACTTGCACCAAATTCAAATTGCTTGCTTTGCATAGGCTAGAGAATGCTGATGAGGCTTATTTCCATCTTAACGTTGCCGCACCAAGTGACCACCATTACATGGCAAAGTCGTTTTGACGCAAACATTAGCTATATGCCTATATCTTCAAAGGCTTCACATAGCCCGCTCTCATTTTTTCAAGTTTCAGATACTTCTAGTGGAGCGCCTATAATCTAAAACACAAAGCAAACAAATGAAACAAAACTGATTTTGACCAATATGAGATTGTCGCAACTCACAAGTTGAGAGGATTTTAGACTTTCAAGAGCTTAACTTCTAGCTTAGAGTGAACTAAAGATTGTGCAACTCCAATGACACTACCATTTTGAGTTGGAGAGCAACATTCTAGCCATATAGATCCCGATATATATCGAAGCCACACTTTGGTGTTGCAATGGCCTGATTCCTCTTAACCCAACACTTTGGTGTTATTAAGTTTTTCATCCCAGTCACGTACATCTGTATTCTCATTAGTATTAGGGATAATTACCAAAATAGATCGTTGACTTTTTGACTAATCACTTTGTAGACTTTCAAATTTCACTTTTCAAAATTATATCAGGGCAACTAAAAAAATGAGCAACCTTCATATATGTGCGACACGTGTCCTTAAAAGATTCTAGATTTTGTACTATACATTACAAAAGATTCTAGATTCTGTACTATATTAATAAAATATTCGACACGTGTCGCACATATATGAAGGTTGCTCAGTCGCCAAGTTGCCCTGATCCGCCGGAGGAAAGTGATTTAAAAACATCTATTCAAGGAATGTGCTTTGGGCGACTGATCTATTTTGGTAATTTTCCCTTGTATTATTGATAACAAGAAGTTATTTTTTCCAATACAAGCACACTTGCGGTAAAAAAAAAAAAATTATGTAGCAGTTGTTGTCATACAAAAGATAACGGTAGCCGCATTTAGTCTGCAACTTATACAATCCTCATATTTTTTACTTGTTGTAAAAAATTTATACAGCAGTGAGCAGTTTAAAAATTGTTGTAGTGTACTATGTTAATGGTTACGTTTTAGGAAACAATTTACTACCGCCTTTTTATGTTTACATTTTAAGAAAAAACAATAAACAATTACTCCATAATTCATGTAAGTTCTCAACCTTCTTAGGTTAACAATAGGTGGTAGATTCAAGTATGATGACTATAAATGAATAAGATATGATTTGTGATGTTTTGAAAACCGGGTTGTTAATCGATTAACACTGGTCACCAGTTCGACTCAAACCAGTTTTTCATTAAAAAAAAAGTTTGGCTTACTAAAGACCCACCGTTGATTAGAAAGTTTGCGATTGAACTGTGAGTGTGATTAGAATTAGGAAGTGGTGATATGATGGTGGTGACTAAATTGATGATATGATGGTGGTGACGGAATAAGGCCGGTGCAATGATTACGTGTGAATGTTAATTAAAAGATAACGAATGACGGATGATATATTATATGTCTTTAGCGTTAACATTTGTAAAAGTTTACTTGTATCAATTTTTGTTCCCACATCGGGCGAAAGGTAAGATTTTTCACTTAGTTATATATTGTGGCGTGGGAAGCACTGTCAAGTTGGTATTTGATATTGTGTTGGTGGTTGGCTTAGGTTGCAAGAGTTAGTTATAAGTTAACTTTTATCAAGCTTGTCAACCATTAATTTATCTTGGCTCTGAACTTTTTTTTTAAAGACACAAACTTTTTAAGGGGAACAAATTATTTACACATATTTTAAAAAGAAACAAATTAATCACCAATCACCATGCATACATAATTAGTAAAACAAAATAATAGCTAGTAGAGCTAGTCATCAAGTTAGATATGGTTGTTTTTTGTTTTTGTTTTTGTTTATTACTAGTTATAATACCCGCGCACGCGCGGGTTTTTTAAAATTTTTTAAATCATATATTTTTATTTATTAAAAAACAAATAATTTAATCTTTGTTTTTTTTTATTTATGATGTTTAATTATAGTTTTTTTATTATTAAATATAATTATTTAAAAATTTTAATCCTATTACTAGTTGCATCTTATCTATATTTTTTGTATTTATCTTCTACTTGTGTTAATTGCATCTTATCTATATTTTTTGTATATATCTTCTACTTGTGTTATGGATAAATATAAAATGTTGCCTAATAAAAAAATATATATTTTTTTTAAATACAATTATTACTAAATAAGGTATGAATGCATTTTTTTGAAATGGAAAATTCCCAATAGGGGTTTTGTTTTATTATATAAAAGATTATTATTATTATTATTATTATTATTATTTTTATTTATTTATTTATTTTTTATTATAAACTATCACTTTTATTAACAATAAATAGGATTTTACAAGAAATTGGTGGGGAGCCGAGAAACCAACTGAGCCCCCACATCTCTAGCAATAGCGAAACTAATCATATTAAAAATATGAATGGCAGCCCGTGCTCCAATGTCTTGAGTCGTAGAAAAACGTCGAATACGTTTTAGAAGAATTACTGCATCTTTCTCAAGTTCTTCAAAAGAGGAGAAAGAGAAGGGGAGGAACCCATATCCGATATCCACACATTTGGCCTCATATTTGATACGTTTACGCTATGCAGCTTCAATAACCGCACGACCTGGCCTAAAATTATTATTATTATTATTATTATTATTATTATTATTATTATTATTATTATTATTATTATTATTATTATTATTATTATTATTATTATTATTATTATTATTATTATTATTAAAACATCATTTTCATTAAAAGAAAAACCGTAAGATTACAAGAAATTAATAGGGAGCCTCGAAACTATCTGGGCCCCCACATCGTTAGCAATAGCAAAACTAATCCTACTGAAGATATGAAAAGCAGCACGCGCCCTAATATCTTGATTAATAGAGAACTTCTAGATCCGTTTAAGTAAGCTCGCCGCATCTGCCTCAAGTTCCCCCAAGACGGAGAATGAGAAAGGGAGGAACCCATACCCAATAGCGGCACATTTAGCTCCATACTTGACACGCTTACATTTTGCGGCATCGATTACCACACGACCTGACACAAAATCAATCATACCAGTTTGCGTCAAGAGAGACGACCCCGTCAAATCTACACATATGTCCTGCCCTTCGTCCCAGGAATAGAGCAATATATCTGCTGGTCGTAAGGCTTGCTCCCTTTCTCCACCTAACTCGATGTCAATCTCTTTACAAGCCGAGACCCTAGATCGAACACAGATATCAAACAAAGTATTGCGCACCATGTTGTGCCGATGTTTAATACTAATAGTGCCGGTACACGACACAGCATGGTTCCCGTAAATATCCCCACGAAAACCTTGGAGCAAGCCGAGCACGGCATTTGAACAGAGAAAAGGGGAACGCCTAGCCGATAACATAATACGCACCTGTAAGTTCTGGCATTCATAGTCTCCATTATTATTATTATTATTATTATTATTATTATTATTATTATTATTATTTTCTTTTCACAAACTGACAACTTAATTGCATTATGTTGTATTTGTTCAAGTTCATTTAGGTTTTTGGTAGATGGTTGATTTGTTTGAACTAGGTGTTGGTGAGGAAGAAGTGATGGTGGTTACTAATGAAATGATTATAGTTATAAACAAAATTTACTCTCTATTAGATACTATTATGGGAGATTAAAAGCATAAAGAAATACTCAAACAACAATAACATACTAGTGCTAACTTGCACCAAATTCAAACTGCTTGCTTTGCATAGGCTAGAGAATGCTGATGAGGCTTATTTCCATCTTAACGTTGCCGCACCAAGTGACCACCATTACATGGCAAAGTCGTTTTGACGCAAACATTAGCTATATTCCTATATCAAAGGCTTCACATAAAAAATAGCCCGCTCTCATTTTTTCAAGTTTCAGATACTTCTAGTGGAGCGCCTATAATCTAAAATACAAAGCAAACAAATGAAACAAAACTGATTTTGACCAATATGAGATTGTCGCAACTCACAAGTTGAGAGGATTTTAGACTTTCAAGAGCTTAACTTCTAGCTTAGAGTGAACTAAAGATTGTGTAACTCCAATGGCACTACCATTTTGAGTTGGAGAGCAACATTCTAGCCATATAGATCCCGATATATATCGAAGCCACACTTTGGTGTTGCAATGGCCTGATTCCTCTTAACCCAACAAAATAGTTGCCAAAATGTGATGTAAGAAATTGTAAAAAAATAAAAGTTTCCTTATGTAGAGGAATCTTTGTATGTTACTTGTCAAATGAAAAATATCAACAAAACATACGAGTAGTCATGTGCAAATTATCAAGTATCTCACACAGCGTCTAGAGGTAGATAGCACATTTTGGATCACATAAATCCTCAAAAGGACGGAAGAATAATCTTACTTATTATCTGAGGAAAACTAATTAGGTATCTTTTTAATTTTCTTGTTTTGAGTTAAAAGTAGTAATTCAGTACCATTAGTATAGAAATTTATTATTAATAGGACATACGAGAGCTCAAGGTTTTCATCCCAATCACATCCAGGGACGGAGCCAAGGGGGTGCCCGCGGGTGCACGTGCACCCCATGGATTTTTTCGATATAGTGTTAATTTTTTTAAAAATTATCGATTTTATCTAAATGTATCTTAAATGCACCCGGTGCATTAAATGTGTCTCTAGTATTATTTAGTTCGTATACTTTAAATATAAAATTTTGTAAACGCCGAAAGATAAAACAAGTTTAATAAATTAAAGCACAAAAACCCAAAGATGAAATAGGTTTATTAATAAAACAAGTTTATTCATCATCCTAACAATTTACAAAATCCAAAATTTAACCAACTCACAAAGATGAAACAGGTTCGTAAGTTGTAACATATACATTTTATTTGTTTATTATGTCTTTTAAAGTTTTCATGTTTTGATTTTTGTATGAAATCCTGACTAATTTGTTGGTTCCGTATAGTCTATCATCATCAATAAGGGCTTAGGGCAATAAAAATAAGTGAATAACTATGCAATTTCTATTAAGACAAATTGAGATAATAAGTTTAAGTGATAGTCAACAATATATTAGAATATGAATAGCACCCCAATTGTGTTGTCATGTGGCATTTTTATTGTTGTCGTAGTTACAATATATATGAAAAGTAGTGCTTAATTGAAGTTGGTTTTAGTCTTTCCTGTTGCTACCGCTACAGTTAAAAGATGTTTTTTTTTTTTTTTTAAATGAAGCTCATTAAAACTGGTTTGCGAAATCGGATGAGTGATGATTATTTTAATGGTGCTTTAACTTGTGTGCTATAGAGAAAGAAGAACTTATTAATATTAAAAATGAGGGTGCACGTAAGTGTTATTTTGCTAAGGGAGATCGTAAAATCATTAATTAGAAGGTAATATGTTCATTTATTTATCGTTTTAATGAAATCTTCGTTTTAATTCACATTTTAACTATATGATGTTACGGTTTAAAAAAATTTGTGCACCCGGTCATATTTCTTTCTGGCTCCGTCCCTGATCACATCTGTATTATTAATTAGTATTATTGAGGGTTTTGTCCCTACAATAGCTGTTTACTTTCAAAAGTGTACCGATATGTTACGTGTACTTTTTTTCGTGCCAATATGATACTTGTACTTTCAGTTTCGTGTTAATATGACCACTTTTTAATTTTTTACCTGTTACTAATGTTTTTGCTGATGTGGCATGCCCAGTCAGCATATTACCGTAGGTTTTGTCCGTACAATAGACATCTACTTTCTCAAATGTCACGATATGGTACGTGTACTTTTTTGTCTGTTTTCATTCGTTTTCATTTAATTTTATACGTTTTCATCCGTTTTCAACTGGTTTCGTCCATTTTTATCCCATTATATCCGTTTTGTACGTTTTTCATCCGTTTTAATTCATTTTTATTCGTTTTTATCCGTTTTTATTCATTTTCATCCGTTTTCATCCGTTTTAATAAGTTTTCATCCGTTTTCATTTGTTTTCATTCGTTTTTAAACGTTTTCATCCGATTATATCCGTTTTTGAGCGTTTTCATCCGTTTTGATTCATTTTTATTCGTTTTTATCTGTTTTTATTTGTTTTCATCCGTTTTAATACGTTTTCATCCGTTTTTATCCGTTTTAATACATTTTCATCTGTTTTCATTCGTTCTCATCCGTTTTTATTCGTTCTCATTTATTTTCATCCATTTTTATTCATTTTCATCCGTTTTCATTCGTTCTCATTTGATTTCATCTGTTTTATTCGTTTTCATCCGTTTTCATACGTTTTCATTAGTAATTGAAAACGAATGAAAATTTTTTAAAACGGATGAAAACGAATGAAAACGGATGAAAATGAACGAAAACGTACAAAATCGGATAAAACAAATAAAAACAGACGAAAACGATTGAAAACGGATGAAAACAAATGAAAACGAAGAAAAATTAATAAAACAGAAGAAAACGGATGAAAACGAACGAAAACATATAAAAATGGATGAAAACATACAAAAACGGATAAAAACAGACGAAAACAATTGAAAATGGATGAAAACGGATAAAACGGATAAAAATGGACGAAAACGAATGAAAACGGATGAAACGTACAAAAACGGATAAAAATAGACGAAAATAATTGAAAACGGACGAAAATGAATGAAAACGGATGAAATCGAACGAAAATGTATAAAAATGGATGAAAACGTACAAAAACGGATAAAAATGTACGAAAACTATTGAAAAAAATCACAAAGGACCTATTTTGCAAAAGAAACAAATCACAAGGGACCATTTTTGAAACCAAATCAGAAAGGACCTATTTTGCAAAAGAAACAAATCAAAAGTGACGAAAAACAGTACAGGTATCATATCGGGACATTTGAGAAAGTACACAGCTATTGTATGGATAAAATAAAACCCACGTCACAAGTTGGGACATTGCTAGCCGGTGCACCCGGTATCCGGTCAAAAAATGGTCATATTAACACAAAACCGAAAATACACGTACTATATTGGCACGAAAAAAAGTACACGTACCATATCGGTACACTTTTGAAAGTATATAGCTATTGTACATTTGTACGGACAAAACCCGTATTATTGATAACGAGAAGTTATTTTTTCCAATACAAGCACACTTTTGCTTTTTCTCAATCTTTGTAATCATAGAAAATGATTCTGTTCACTAATATAAAAGCCCTACTTACCATCAAACCAATAATGTCTGCTACTTAAAGAAATGTCTGAAAAGCATATTTAAAATTCTACAAAAACGAACTGCTAAGGATGCAAACATTTGTCTATCGGAACTACCTTACTGGTTGATAATGAACATAGCTTCTGTGTTCGTCATATCTTTTAGCCAAATGCGTATTTCACTAATAATTTTAAAAGTGACTAGACGTCTTGAATAGCTAATGAGAAGCGCGCATCTCTTTTCCACGATATATGGCGGTTCAGAAAATGAGATGCCTACCATATATATAAAAACGCTTTAGATTTGTATGCCTAATTAAGACGGTATGATTGACAGCAAGCTGGATGTTGTATATAACACACGCAATCTTCTGTGGCAACCCGTATAATCCATATGACTTGAAACGAGCATGCTAGACATTAAAAAAATAAAAAATAAAAAATAAAATAAAATAAAAAAACACGAAGTAAGCAAGATATGACACACCACAATGCTACATAAACATATATTATGAAAATAAAATAAGAAAAATATAGAAAGAGACCTTTAGTGCTTTGACGTAAATACTCCCACCGGACCCTTCTCCATCTTTTACACCAGCCAGTGGCGAAGCTTGGATTTTTCGAGTAGGGGGTCGGGATCTAAAATTTTTTTTTCCTAACACTATGGGGGTCGAAACCGAATTAAATTGGGGGGGCGAAACCGAAAATACCGAAATTTTTCTACACGAAAACTATATACCCCTACATCGCAAAAAAAATTTCGGGGGGCCGGCCGCCCCCCCCCCCCCCCCCCCCCCCCCCCCCCTTGAAGCTGCGCCACTGACACCAGCATCGCCAACATTCACAAAAAAATATGAGGGATATATAGTGAATGTGTTTGCGAATTTAATTTTATAAATTTGATTGAACCGTCACTAACGGTAAAGGAAGAAGGAGTTGGTCACCGGTGAGATGATAATTATGATTTACGAATGAGCATAACTTCTATGTTTGGCATATAAGCTGTACACTAATAAACATTTAAGCCAATTGCGTATTTTAATACTTGTATCAAATTAACCATTATTTCACTGTAAATCTAAAAGGTGATTGGACGTCTAAATGGCAAATAAGGACAACTCTGCTCCAAAATATAAGTCAGGTTCATAAAATAAGATGCCTACCATATAATAACTATGAAGATTGATCTATGATTCTATGAATAGTGGGGGTGCAGGTTGATCCAGTTGAAAGATTTCTTATACAGAAAGGCATACCAAAACAAAATTATCTTATTGATACTAAAATTATCAATTTTAGTTAGCATGTAACATAATGGGTGTTGAGAGATTACAAGAATTTTTGCATAGATTAACCTTATTATTGTACATAGTAGGATCCTGTGAGTAGGAGGATTATTAGGCACTAGGATGACTTATCATTTTCCTTTTTTTTTAATATTAAAAAAACTGAATGAAGTAGTAATAAGTTTTATTTAAAAACTAAATGCGTAATGTGACGACTATTATCTTGTAATTAAAATTTTGGGCGAGCAATATTTTTCAACTATACATTACATTTTTTCGGCAATAACTTTAGGGATGGTGATAAATTTAGGTTGGGATATGTAACTTCTACCATACCTACGACCCCCGTCCGCATAAACATCCCCACTAACATCAACCTTGTTCACCACCATCCGCAAAAAAATTTCAAGGTTCATTACTGAACTGAATTTGAATAGTGTGATAATAATAAGGAAGTAGTGAATGTGTTTAATCATTCAGAAAGGGGTATTACGGTGGAGTAAAGATTTTCAATCCCACATCCGTTATGGAGTAAGAACTTTTGTTATTTATAAATTATTAGGTAATGAAGCAAAGAACTTGATGTAAGCCTTATGTTAATTATATGTGTTATTTGTGATCATGATAGCAATAAACTTGTACAGATTGTCACTTTTTTAGAAACTAAATGCAACAGTAATTATGTTACGGTGGTAACCGTACGATGCGATCACAAAACCTCTTTAATTGAAATTTTCGGTAAGCAGTATTTATAGACTATACAGTAAATATTTATTTGGCAATAACTTGAAAAATTTACGTTGGAATAACTTTAAGCAATGCCTATTTTCTAATATAGAAGTAAGAGGTGCACACGCAATGTTGCAACAATATAAATGTGGTAATCTTGGTAATCAGTAATAATAAATATGTAAATTGTAATTCTTGTGAGGGTCATTTCACTAGCCTTGTTTCATATGGCACACAATCTTCTATGACATCCCAATATACTCCACATGAGCCAACAATTGAGCATGCAAGATATGACAAACCACAAAAACATACACTACCATATATCATATATTCTTTTTCAGCCATCAAAATTAATTTATATAGTAGTAAACCTAAGTTACAACAAAAATAACACTAAACAAGCCATCAAGTCACATGTTCATATGCTCCTAAAACCATAAACCCACCCTACACAACTCAGAACCATCCGTAAATATCAAACAACTCGATATCCATAAACACAACTCCAACAAACTCGTAAAGACCAAGTCGATCAATCAAGCTTCCATTAAGGGCAAGCGAGGTCTTCGACAGGGTGACCCACTATCTCCTCATCTCTTCACGCTGGTTATGAAGACCTTGACTCTTATTCTTCAAAGGAGGGTGCGAATGTCGGATGTGTTTCGCTACCATAATCATTGTGAGGATCTTCAGATTATTAATGTTTGTTTTGCAGATGATCTTTTTATCTTTGCTCGAGGTGATGTAGATTCAGCTAAAGTCATTATGGATTCGCTTGATGAATTCAAAATGACTTGTGGTTTACTCCCAAGTATTCCTAAGAGTACGGCTTATTTCTGTAACATTTTGAATCATGTCAAGCTTGCTATTTTGAATATTATACTTTTCTCTGAAGGTACACTCCTCGTTAAATATATTGGTGTGCAGCTTATTTCTACCCGGCTTTTGACGAAGGACTATAAAATCCTTGTAGAAAAAGCTAAGAATCGGATTGATGATTAGAAGAATAAATCGTTGTCCTTTGCGGGGAGATTACAACTTTGTAAGACAGTTATTGCATCTATGCACATTTATTGGGCATCGGTTTTTTTCATTCCAAAAGGTATTATTCATGATATTCAACAACTTATTGGTGGTTTCCTTTGGTGCAATGGGGATTATAAGCGTGGGAAAGCGAAGGTTGCATGGGATGATATTTGTCTCCCTAAATGCGAAGGTGGTCTTGGTATTCGCAATCTGGAGTTATTTAATATTTCTCTTATGTCGACACATATATGGAATATTGTTTCTACCAAGGAGTCGATTTGGGTTCGTTGGATTCACACATATAAATTAAAGGGACGCACCTTCTAGGATGTTGCTCCTAAAGCGGATATGAGTTGGGGATGGCGTAAGCTTCTTAAAATTCGTGAATTGATTCAACCACATGTTTGAGTCGAATTAGGTAATGGTTGTAATACTTCTGTTTTGTATGACTTGTGGTCTTGTCATTGCCCTCTTAACAAATTTCTATATCCTAGAGACATCACGAATGAAGGATATAATCTTCGTAACGTAATAAGGTTGTTGACCTGGTCCGTAACGACTTTTGGACTTGGCCTCAAACCTGGCTGCTTAAATCTCCTGATTTAGGGCTTTTACCGGTTCCCTCCCTTGTGGAGTCTAAATTGGACATTACTCGTTGGTGCGATCGCAATGGAATGATGTTGGACTTCTCGGTAAAGAATGCTTGGGAGACTATTAGGCCTCGGATTGTTGAGATATTTTGGTCTCGTATTGTTTGATTGTATTCCTCACCATGCTTTTCACCTTTGGCTTGTTATGGGACAAAGTCTCAAAACGCAAGATAAACTGAGGCATTGGGATGTTGGTGCTTCTACTGACTTAAACCTGCTTTGGTGTCCTTTATGTGAATCACAACCGGACTCTCATGATCACCTGTTCTTTGAATGCTCCTTTGCTTCTCAGGTTTGGGCTTATGTTCGTGGATTAGCTGGTATGGACATGGTTCTCCCTAGCTTGCAAGACATTGTTGCATGGCTTCATCCTATGGATCAAAAGCGTACGGAAATTAGTGTTATTGGTCGGCTTCTCCTTGCAGCAACATCATACCACATTTGGATTGAGAGGAACAATCGGCTTTTCTAGAATTCTAGAAGGTCTCCGGAGGACCTTCGTGATATTATCACGGTTACTATCAGCTTAAAGCTCCAAACGTTCAGATTCAAGAATACTACCATGGTGAATCATTTGCTTACTCTTTGGAAGACGCCTAAGACATTTAGGCTTTATGGTTGCTGATTTTTTTGTGCTCCAATGTTATACATCTCTTCATCAGCTTTTAGTGGTTTTGTTGGTAGCTCTTGTCAGATTTTATGGTCCAAGATTGGAGTTCCTCTTGAGAGTTGTACTCTCCTTTCCTTCGCCAAGGTTTTTCCCATTGAGCTTTTCTTTGGTAGGTTTTTAAGGAGGAAGTCTCAAGTGGTTTCATTATACTCCTTTTTGTGGTTGGCAAAGCGTGGAGATGGTCTATGTTTGTTGATTAGGTTCATAACTGTTTTTTGATGTCTATCTTTGGTTTGTCGTTTATCGTTTTTGTTGCATGTCATAAACGATTAGTGGTTGTTCAAGCTCTACTTAAGGTCAATGTGGTATTCCAGCCACATTCCATTGTACTTAAACTTTATGTGATTAATATATTTTAACGGGGTAACCCTTTAACACAAAAAACTAGTAACTACTAGTGACGGTATAAGGGGTCATGATCAAGAATAAAACTAATGAGATATGATATGATCGTGGAATTGTAGTAAAGAAAATGTACATCTTGTAAAAGGATTATTAGTTATTGCTATGAAAGTAAAGTATCAAATTTTGAATCCCACATTGATACAGGAATACATGTTATTCTTGTTTATATAGTGTGGTGTTGTTAAGCTGTTAAGTTTGAGGTAGGTATGATGTTGACAACTGGTTGTGTAGTGTGACTGTGTGAACTTATTGACACTTCAATAAATAAGTTCTCACCATTCATCAAATTGGCAATTCATACAATTTCTCACATTTTTCATATTTTATAAATACATTATTTACTATAATGCCATCTTTTTATATTATTACATCACTTATTCGTTGAAACTATAATAATAGCAATTACTTATTTGCTAAGTCATATAAGTTCTCAAACTTTTTTTAGTGTAATTGTTAGTGGTGGAATAAGGTGTGTGGTGATTATGAATGAATGCTAATTCACATAAGAGCACTTTGGGTTATTAATCCTGATAACAAGGACACACTTCGGGTTTTGCAACGGACGAATGTCACTTAGCTAAAACCATTATAACTAATGATTTACTAGTATCTATTTCACTCAATGACTAATCACTTAATGTACAAATGGTTTATAAATAATAACAGCTACATATAATAACTTCATGTTTTCGCATATATGTAAATTATAACAGCTACATTTATTAACTTCATGTTTTAGAGGATCAAATAGACGTCTGCAGTTTTTCGTTGCACACGTTGCATATTTGCTCCATACAATGTTGAAGCCATGATAAACTATGCGCATTATAGTCGCTTGATTATTAGGAACGAATTTGAGGCACGACATTAACACACTTTTAAGTTTAAAATGATGAGTTTGACAATGGTTAACGTGTATTTTATTAAGCTGTATACCAGGAAAACTATATTCAAATGATTGAAAACAAGGCTAATGTGGAGGTACCGTGATAAAAGAATGTTTAGGAGCGAGCCACTAGGTGTCGTATAGAGTTATATATCTATACTACATATAATACACAAATGAATCTCTCTCCAAAAATTTCAAATATACAAAAAATTATGCAATGTTTACAACACTTTAAAGCAAGAAATCTTCATAATTACAATAAATAAAGCATTGTGTACAAGCAAAACATGCATGACACGAAATTCAGACCAAAATAGAGAAATATATACATTAAATAGCCTTTAAAACACCCCTACACCTAAATTTACAATGATTTAAACCTAAAGTACAACCCTCTATGAACATCCAAGCCATGAATCGTCCTTGTGTGGTTCGACTGAGAATTAACAAAGTGGGGTCTTTTTGTGGTTTGTGGTGGTTTTCTATTCGGTTTAAGAGGGGAGGGTACCCACGTTTTGAGAGGCGTTTTCCCAAAAAAGCAACGCGACGGCGCCAGAAGGGTACCGTCCCTCGCGTTTTCGAGTGCTGAGCGGTCATGACCAGCCGAGATGGTCCCAGAAAACGCAACGCCAAGACGCTAGGAGGGTATCGGAGGTCGCGTTTTCCCTTTTTTTTGTGGTGTATCACCCTGTTTTTTTTTTTATTTATTTTTTTTTTCCATTTTTGTTGTGAATATTTTGAGATTTTCGGTAAAACAAAAGTTGGTGACTGCAAGTGAAGTTTAAGTGTGAGTGAAAATCAAATTTAAGAAAACTGTGGGTAAAACAAAAGTGTGATGACTGCGTTTGTGCGTTTGTGGTGACTGCAAGTGGTAAAACAAAGAGAGTGGTGACTGCGTTTGGTTTAGTGCAAGAATTTAAGAAAAATTAGAGTTAATATATAATAGTCAGTTATTTTAGGGCTAATTTGGTTTGGGCTGAAATTTTGTTCGGGCTAAAATTAGGTTTACTTATTAACTAGCCTAAAAGTAAGTTTATCAACTTGTACCAATAATACAAGAAAACATTGAATATTAACACATCGTATTAACCACATTACCACATAATATTAACCGTGGATGCATATTTATTAATGTATTCTTTTTATTAATAAAATTTTAATTTAATAAATGTTTGTTTACTTAAATAAATGAAGTAAAAATAAATTATGTGGGGTCTAGAGGTACACGACGACATCAAAATCTGGTGTTAAAGGAGGGAGGCGTGTTTTTGGTGTTATGGTGGATTCTGATGTTATGAAAAAAAGTGTTGATTTGGTAGCACTTTTACCCAAGGAACCAACGAGACGGCTCCAGGGTACCTAGAGCTCTAAGTAAAAAGAAGATAACAAGAAAAGGCGAGTGTTTGATTCGGTTTGATAAGGAAAGAAGAAAGTGGTAGGAGTTTGTTTATGATAAGTGGCATTAGGTTAGGTTTAGGGTAGTTTTGTTAGTGGGCCGTGTTAGTAAAATGGATGTTAAGCAAATGAGTGGGTCGTGTATAATTGTAGACTGGACATCTGTTTATACCGAAATTTTTGATATATTAATTCTTTATATATTGTTAATGGATGTTAAACTTTATATAAAAATATTACATGTTACATTTATAAAATTGCATCATACATATAAGAATGTTATTTTGGTATCCAATATTTGTATTTCGGAGTGTTGAGTGTTAAATGTATTTGAATTATTATGTGATGGTTTTTTATTATAGTTACATTTATAAACTTAAAATTTGAACTCAAACATATTTGTTGAAAATTAAAATCTTACTTTAGAACATTTTGCCAACTTCAAGCTTTTATCTCTTTCTATATTTAATTTCGGATCAAAAGTTAAAAGAGTTGAAATATGCGACATCAAATTCTTGACATCCATACATTTATTGTGAAAAATTGTAATAAATTAAAGTACGCAGTTCACCGAAAATCAAAATACATATAGCTATAGTTATGAAAAAAATGTAAATGAAAAACATGTGTTTGCACAAAATTTAGTCACAGGGTACCCTCCGCCGCATCGCGCGGGTACCCTGCTAGTAGACTCTAATGTAATTATACAATTTTATGTTAAACTTATATAATCATTGACGCTACACATGTGTACTTGTTCCAACACCCAAAATTGATTAGAAAGTTTGCAATTGAACCAAGAGTTTGGTTTGAATTAGGAAGTGCTGAATGTTCTTAGTCAGTTAATTTAATGAATTTGAGTGAAATGACGGTGACAGTAACGATGACATAATCGGTGATATGATGGTGGTGATGGAATAAGGATGGAGGAATGATTGCGTGTGAATGTTAATCAACAGTAAATGATTGATAGATGATTTAATACATGATTGATTACATTTGCATTATACAATGTAATGTGTTACTATATGTCTTTAGAGCTAACATTTGTAAAACTTTACTTGTATCAATTTTCTGTTCCCACATCGGGTGAAGGCAAGATTTTTTACCTTTTTATATACGGTGGCGTGTAAAGTGTTGACAAGTTGGAATCTTGATATTATGTAGGTGGGTGACTTTGTTTACAAAAGTTATATACAAGATAACTTCTGAAATTGAAGTCGCTCACTAATTTATATTGGTTCTTAACTTTTTTTTTTTAAAACAAATTACTATTTACATGTTTTAATCATCTTACGTAACTTTTTCGCACAAATTGATATTTGAACCCACAACTTATTTGCATTATGAGGTGATGGTGACGAAGAAGTGATGGTTGGCACTAATGAAATGATTATTAATGAATTTACTTAGTAATGAGGAGATAATTTGCTACATGATTATGGAACTGAAGTGACGACACAACAATATTCATTTAGTAGCGCTTTTAACTTTAGTGAGTTGATACTCCCAACACATTTTTTATGCAAATACCACAACTGTGCATTGTAGTGTTATACGGTACAATACTGTAATGCACAAATTGTGGTGCAAGCATCAAAAAATGTGATGAGAGTATCAACTCTCTTAACTTTATATGTTAAGATCTTTTTATTTTTAGTATCATTTCTGTTAACTCTTTCCTATACATAAGAACACAAAACTTACATTATTATTAGCTGATTATAGTTATAATCAAAATTTACTATCTATTCGATACTATTATGGGAGATTAAAAGCATAAAAAAATACTCAAACTCCAATGAGAAACTTATTGCTTGCACCAAATTCAAATTGCTTGCTTTGCAAATAGGCTAGAGAATGGTGATGAAGCTTATTTTCATCTTAACGTTGCCGCACCAAGTGACTCCCATTACAAGGCCAAGTCGTGTTGACACAAACATTAGCTATATGCCTATACCTTCAAAGGCTTCACATCGAAAATGAACCCGCTTCTCATTTTTTCAAGTGTCAGATACTCCTACTAGAATCTGAAATTACAAAGCAAAAAATGAAACATAACTGGTTTTACCAATATGAGATTGTCACTACTCACAAGTTGAGAGGATTTTAGATTTTCAAGAGCTTAACTTCAAGCTTAGAGTGAACGAAAGATTGTGTAACTCAAAATGACACTATCATTTTGAGATGGAGAGCAGCATTTTAGCCATATAGATCTTGATATTGAAGCCACACGTTGGTGTTGCAATGGCCTGATCTTTCCACTTAACCCAAACAAAATAGTTGAGAAAATGCGCTGTAAGAAATTGTAAAAAAAGCTGCTCAATTAAAAAATATGTAGAAAAATACTAGAAAAATACATAAAAAAGTTCAATTGCCGAGAATCGAATCCAAGTCTCCCGAGAGAAAGCCAGATATCCTAAACTTGAAACAATGATGAATAAGTTTAAACTTGAAATAAAAGCCCACTATGGTGTACTAACACTTGAATCTCTTCATGAAATGCAGGACAAACTGCGAACATGGAAATGAAAACCTTCTCGCATCTTAAATAGACTCTCAAAGGCACATTGTGCAGCTTTGTAAGACCCAAATAGACTCTCAAAGGCACTTGTTTTTTAAATGTTCTTCCCGAAACAAGTATGGCTGAAAATGAAAACCTTCTCGCATCTTAAAGGTGTACATGATCAGTGGCAACAGGTAGTTGATTTCCTTGTACGGCTTTGTTAGAAGACTTGTGTTTTCGGCAATATGGATCGTTGTCAAGAGTAGCTTTGCATGCATGCATATTTTTGAAGTGGCCCGATGAAACTTATGTCTTTAAAGTTTAAAAGAATACATCAGATGGAAAGAATGCTTGAGCAATATATAGGGTTTCTATACAGGTACAAGAAATCGAGCAGGTCTATACTTGTTTCGAAATGTCGTTTTTTTTTTTTTTTTTTTTCTTTTTTTTTTGTTAAAAGGATTTTTCCCTGGTAAATTTTCAAAAAACATTTGTCGTTGTATTGTCTTTTTAATTTTGTCGTGTCGGTTTTGGTTATATATTATGATCATGGCATGGCATTGTTTGTCGAGCAAATAGTACTGCAATTGTTTCTTGTGTTATTTAGAGACTATTCCATAACATTTGTATGTAAATAATCGATTCATTATATATAAAGAGCTTCGCTGGGGTGTTAGAAAAGTATGAATTTCAAGTTCACCATTGCCTTCTCATTGAACGAGCCACTAGAGTTATAGAGTCTCTAATGTATTTCTTTAATTTTATGCTTAAGTTACTTATATAATCATTGACGCTACACATGGATACTTGTTTCAAAACCCACGGTTGATTAGAAAGTGTGAGATTGAACCGAGAGTGTCATTAGAATTAGGAAGCGGTGACTCGGTGAATGTCTTTAGTTATTTAATCTAAAGAATTTAAGTGAAATGACGAGTACTAATGATGACAAAATTGGTGATATGATGGTGGTGACAAAATAAAGCCGGTGCGATGATTACGAGGGAATGTTAATTAACATAAAATGATTGATAGATGATTCGATACAAAATTGATTATGTTTCTAAGGTGTTATTATGCGTATTTAGAGCTAACTCTTGTAAAAGTTTACTTTTATCAATCTATTGTTCCCACATCGGGTGAAGGTAAGATTTTTCACTTAGTTCAAAAAATGCGTTGTAAGACATTGTAAAAAAGCAGCTGAAATATAGAAAGTTCGATTGCCGGGAATCAAACTCGAGTCTCCTGGGTGAAAGCCAGATATCTTAACAGTTTCATAAACCAGTTATAATCTATGAGTATTTAATATCATTAAGAAAAATCAAAAACAAAATATATTGAAGAACTGGACTTGGTTTGTTTTAGGACATTATGAGAATCAGAAAATACCATTTAGAGTTAAGTTTTGGTGACATAATGGGGAAATTTCATGTACACGAAATATATAAAAAAAAAAAAAAAAAAAAAAAAAAAAAAAAAAAAAAAAAAAAAACATAGAAAGAGACCATTGTATTTTTCACGCCAGCCTTCACGTAAATACTCCCACGGGAACCTTCTCCATGTCTACTCATTTAATTTAATAAATTTGATTGAAGTGACATTGACGGTCACCGAAGAAAGTAGTGGTCACCGGTGGGACAATGACTATGAATGAGTGTTAATTAGCAAAAAATGAATGAGATGATTGCGGATTGATCGAAGTGAAGACAGTGTACATTTTGTTAAAGGTAATGTGTATAAAGTATCAGCTTTTGAAACCCACATTGGGTGGGGAAAAGAAAATTTTCTTGTATATATACTTTGGTGTTATCCAACATTGTGTTGTGTACTATGTTTATGGTTGTGTGCTTGTTATGTGGTTGAAGAACCACAAAGCTAGGCACCCGGTCATGAACTTATACGATTCTCAATTTTTGTTTACTTGCGGAACCAAACATAGAATCTGCTTACAAACCAATTCAATAGCAAGCATATAAATCATCCTCGTCATCCAGATTTACACCTTAATTCAAAAGATGGACATGTTAGTGTAAGTTTAGTGATAATCTATAAGTAATGCTACACGAATAGAGCTTGTTCAACTGTTTAAGTTTAACAGGCCGGAGAAACAATCTAACACGAACAGTTAAGATGTTTTAATCTTCTATATATGACCTCTCAATATATTCCATATGAACCGACTATTGGGCATGCAAGATGTGACAAACCACAAGAACATACACTAGCATAGTAGCATATATCATACACCGTAAATCCTTTTTCAGCCATCAAAATTAATTTATATAGAAGTAAACATAAGTCAGACCCAATATAACACTTTACAAGCCAATTTCAAGGCACAATTTCGTATGCTCCTAAAAGCATATACCCACACTTTACAACTCAAAACTATCCCTAGTCTATAAAATCTAACGGGGCACACACATAACTATTACATCACCTAGAACATTTAACCAAAAAAAAAAAAAAAAAATACCATGCTCAACCTTCCCGTACATATCAAACAACTCAACATCCATAAACACCGCTCCAACAAACTCGTAAAGACCAAGTCGATCAATCAAACTTCCATTATCCGCGATGATGGTATTTCGTCCTATAGGAATTCCTATAACATTATCAGCATAAGCATTTTACATAAAAACATTGCTTTAGCATTCAGTAGACAATTCATCCACTACTATACTTTGGACTTCTCACGACGTGCACCTTTTAGCGACAAAGGATGCAGTAGTGATAATGATACCCAAAGTCAGAACTTGATAGCATATAGCACCACTTCAAACCCATAAAACCAATTCGTTTAACCTTTGAATCCCTTGATTCGCTAACAAATCTTCTACCTCATTCCTTGATTTTGAATACGAAATATAACATCGAAAGAAACTGTTACATTTTTCGTGCCATTACGTAGATACTCCCACCATTCAGATTTCAGAGTTAGTAACTAGTGATGGAATAAGGTGTGATGATCAAGAGAAAAACGAATGAGATATATATGATATGACCGTGGAATTGAAGTGATGAAAATAATGTATATCTTGTTAAAAGGATTATTAGTTATTACTATGAAGTATTAGATTTTCAATCCCACATTGGGTGAGGTATAAAAGTTTTTAATGTTTATATATTGTCGTGTTGTGAAAACATTTCAAGTTGGGGTGAGTGTGATATTGTTGGTTATATGTGTTGTTTGGAGTTCTAAAATTCTTATTGAGTAACTCCTTAGAATACACGGACCAATAATTCAAACAATTTCTCACAATTTTTTAAGGAAATTATTTAAATACCTACTATTGTGCCTAATTTTTTTTTAGGAAACTATTTAAATCCCTAACTCATGTGCCTACTATTGTGTCTAATTCATTCATTGTTTAACACATAAATTTCATAATTTCTCACAATTTTTTAGGAAATTATTTAAATGCCTAACTCATTTACCTACTATTATACCTAATTCATTCATTGTTTAACACATGGATTGCATAATTTCTCTCACAAACTTACCCTTGATCATGTCAAGTTTATAGTGATATTTCTTAGGCATAAAATTAGGCATGCCAATCACTACTTTTTTTCTATATGTGTTGCTTGGAGTTATAAAATTGTTCATTAATAACTCACACCACACTCATCAGCCAACAATTCTTACAGTTTCTCACAATTTTTTCTATTAAAAAATAAACATGATGAAAATTGAATTTGTTTAGCTCTCAAGTAACAAGAACATGATCAACATAAACATTGTTTTTGGCTTTAGTAATTCATAAATATAGATCATTTAGATACATTAAAGGTAACATGAATACGATCATATAATCTATAAGTATTAATAAATATGATTGAAAGCAAGGCTAATATGAACGTACCATGAGCAAAGAATGATTGTTCATCTCGCCTGCTGAATACATTTAAGATCTTCCACTGTCAAAACCAAATGTTTATGGAACGGGATCGAGTAAGTTGGCGACTTGGCAGTATCATAAGTGTATATGAACGTAAGTAGAATTAGGAAGTAGTGAATACGTATAGTCACATAATGAACTTGATTGAATTTAGTGGTGACGATATAAGGTGTGATGATTTATGAATGCATGTTAAATAACAGAAAAAGAATGAGATATAAAATATATCGTGTTTTCATACCCACATCGGTGGAGGAAAAGAACTTTTGTTGTTCATATAGTTTGGTGCTACCAAATTTTATAAATTGGTATTGTATATACGTGTTGATGGTTGCTAGTGTTACTTGTGGTTATAAAAAAAAAAAAAATTATATAAAAAATAAAAGTTTTTTATTTAACTATAGTACTTTTTATTTAGAGTTAACTACATTTTTGGTCCTTGTGGTTGTATCAAAATCTCACTTTTGGTCCAAAATTCAAAAAACGTTCAATATCAGTCCAAAAGTCCACGTGGACTTCATTTTTAGTCCAAAATTCATCCCTAGTTAGTTTAGTCGTTAAGTACGTTGCACCGTTAGTCCCTAGTTAGTTTGGTCGTTAGCAATGTTTACACCATTAGTCCTTGTGATTAAAAAATTGAAAAAATTCGAAAAAAAAAAAAAATTCCAAAAAAAAATAATTTGAAAAATTAGAAAAAAATTCTAAAAAAAAAATTTTTACGAAATTTTTTTTTTCCAAAAAAAAATTTGAAAAAAAATTTCTAATAAAAATTTTTCTTAAAAAATTCGAAAAAATAAAAAAAAAAAAAAAAAAAAAAAAAAAAAAAAAAAAATTGACGAAATTTTTTTTTCCAAAATTCAAAAAAAAATCCAAAAAAAAAATTCGAAAAAAAAAATTTCTAATAAAAAATTTTCTTTTAAAAATTTCTAAAAAAATTTCTAATATATTAAAAAAAATTCTAATATATATAAAAAATTTCTAAAAATTTCCAAAAAAAGAAATTTCTAAAAATTTCTAAAAATTAAAATGTGTATGTATATATATAAAAAATTTTCCTAAAAATTTCGTCAAAATTTTTTTTTTTATATAAAATTTTTCGAATTTTTTAAGAAAAAATTTTATTAGAATTTTTTTTTGGAAAAAAAAAGTTCGTCAAAAAAAAAAATTTATAAAATTTTTCGAATTTTTTAAGAAAGAATTTTTTCGAAAATTTTTTTTTGAAAAATTCGAAAAAAATTCTAAAAAATTTTTTTTTGACGAATTTTTTTTTCCAAAAAAAAAATTCTAATAAAATTTTATTGAAAAATTTTATTGAAAAATTCGAAAATTTTATTGAAAATTTTTTTTTTCGAATTTTTTTATTGAAAATTTTTTTCGAATTTTTCAATAAAATTTTCGAAAAAAAATTTTCTTAAAAAATTCGAAAAATTTTATAAAATTTTTTTTTGACGAACTTTTTTTTTCCAAAAAAAAAATTCTAATAAAATTTTTTCTTAAAAAATTCGAAAAATTTTATAAAAAAAAAATTTTTGACGAAATTTTTAGGAAAATTTTTTATATATATACATACACATTTTAATTTTTAGAAATTTTTTTTTTTGGAAATTTTTAGAAATTTTTTATATATATTAGAATTTTTTTTAATATATTAGAAAATTTTTTAGAAATTTTTAAAAGAAAATTTTTTATTAGAAATTTTTTTTTTCGAATTTTTTTTTTTGGATTTTTTTTCGAATTTTGGAAAAAAAATTTCGTCAAATTTTTTTTTTTTTTTTTTTAATTTTTTCGAATTTTTTAAGAAAAATTTTTATTAGAAATTTTTTTTCAAATTTTTTTTTTTGGAAAAAAAAATTTCGTAAAAAATTTTTTTTTAGAATTTTTTTCTAATTTTTCAAATTATTTTTTTTTTGGAAAATTTTTTTTTTTCGAATTTTTTCAATTTTTTAACCACAAGGACTAACGGTGTAAACATTGCTAACGACCAAACTAACTAGGGACTAACGGTGCAACGTACTTAACGACTAAACTAACTAGAGACGAATTTTGGACTAAAAATGAAGTCCACGTGGACTTTTGGACTGATATTGAACGTTTTTTGAATTTTGGACCAAAAGTGAGATTTTGATACAACCACAAGGACCAAAAATGTAGTTAACTCTTTTATTTAACAAAACATATTGCTTCAAAATTTATTTAACAAAATATAGTACTTTTATATAAACCATGGTTTTTATGCATTCGATTGCTGTCACGTTTCATATAAATCCAAGTACCATATTTTTTTTTTCTTTTTTTTTTTTACACTAACAAAGTGAGTACATGTAAAAATAATTAACGTGTTACATAATCTCCTATTCTTAAATAATCATTGATCAAGAGCTACCAATAGAAAGCATACTCCTAAAACCGCAGCAGGGATGGTCGTCCTATTAGATCATTGTCGCCCCTCGTCATCGCCATCAATCTTGTAGCCTAACTATATTTGGTCGTCTTTCTACGTATCTTGAGATATGCTACAAATTAGAACCGTTCAACTTTTTGATTTGAAAACCTTAAATAAGCAATTCCATTATTTGTGGATGTTTAGGCTAAAAATCTTGTTTTGTTCATAATCTGTGGCTTTCATTAGCAGAATCTGTTGCTAAAGGGTTGGAACAATCACAACTTCTTATTATTATTGTTAATTTAATATGAAACCTAAAAACAATCGCTAGGCATTTTAGTTGCCTTGTCCTTGTTTGATCTTTCTGTTAACATCATTTTTATTGGCAATATATACAAAACTGACTTGCACCGCAAATCATATAACCAACCTGTTGTTGTGGTTCACCAGTCAATGGTTTTGTCCATTGTTCAATGTTCATTGTTTTTATTCTCAGTAAAAAGAACTTAATTTTAGAAGAAGTGTATAGCGGCAAACTAAAACGTGGTTTATGTAGAAGTACTATATTTTGTTAAATTAAGAGTTTATATTAAACCACAAAGAGAACGACGCCGTATGGCTTAAGGCTTTTCCCGCCATTTTTCTTGGGCTAAAACTGATCCATTGCATTTATCCATTAATTCACGTTATGATCCATTATGATCCGTTTATTTATGCCAATGATAAACATTTGTTTTACTCAATCCAGAACATTCTCACACACCAGATGATCGGACCATGAGAGTTAGGGTTCCAATTTTGGGGCTTTTGGTTGCTGGATATGCAAAGGTATGTAAGCTTTTAATTATAATTATTTAATTAGATTTGTTGTTTATGAGCTTATTTGATTTTCTTCGGATTAACTTATTAGGGTTCCAATTTTGGGGTTTTTTGCTTGTGATATGCGAGACATATGGATATACCCTTTTATCCGAGAACGGCATCGTTTGTATGTTGTTTTAATATAAATAATTGGTGGAACCCTAAGTAATTCGAATTTCGTTGTCAGTTGCAGGGCATATGGATAAAAGGGTGTAATCCTTTTTGGAAATGGATATTCTTCTTTACCATATTATATCATGTCCTTTTGCTTCGTCATCTACAAAATTGAAGGAAGTTATCGTGGGCAACCTACAGTTATCGGTAAGTTTGTTATGGGCTATTTTTTCTGCTGTTAAAAGTGTAATTTTCTACTTGCTACATGATTCAGTTAGTGTTCTTGACTGCAATTATATGTTGGGTATTATGATTTGCATGATTATATTGTAAGGAACTAAGGATATATGGCTTGCATTGCTGAGACTTACAATTTCAGTAAACAAACATGTAGAGGTTAGGCAAAGTTTGGGTAAGATAATATATGATAAGTGTGGTTTGACAGTTTGAGTGTTTATATGGAGGGATAGTGATTAATGAGGTTATTTGAGTTCCGTTTTCTTTGATTCAAAATGCATAAAAAATACAAATGGTTTATTGACTTGAATCCAAGTGCGGTGCTATTCTATGTGCTAACCCTTAATCAAGTTATTATAAAGTTTTTGTTAACTATGACGAAAAAAAAGTTGTAACCTTGGCCTTGATATGCTCTTTTCGCGGACGATAGGTCATTTGGGATTAGGAGAGGATAAGATTGAAGCTTTGGACGAATTGACATTAGTATACAAACAAAACGGTAATAATCAAATGAGAAACCGGTAAGACTTTGAAAATTTATATTTTTTATTATCAAGTATCTTTTAGTTTAGCTTCTGATGCTATTACTATTGCTTATAATTTTTTTTGTTTGACCATAATTCAGTGAACAAGAAGTCCATTGTATGCTGGAGAGATGTGAGCTTTGACATCAGGTAAGGTGACTAGCAGTTTTAGCGGCCGTTTGGGATTGAGTAATGTTTGCCCTTTTTATATTGAAAACAGAAGTGGACGATCATGTACAAATAAGTAATCAAAATAATCCTTGAGTTTTTGGACTTTTGTGATTGATTGTTTTTTGTGTAGGTTTAGGAATGGTTATACCGCTAGGATGTGGACTGTAAAGGCTTGAGGCTGATGTTGATTTGGAAGAAGGAGAGGATGAGGATGACGCCAAAGACGGTTATATTTTTTGTCTATCTATTCTTATTGTTTTTTAGAGTACTTATATATTGTCGAATTGGTTGACACAAATAAGTGACTTTTATAGCTTTTTTTCAATTTTTTTAATGTTTGGTTTGAAAAATGGTGGCAGCAGGTGATCAAAGGAATGATTTTTATCAAGTTATGGGGTTAAAGAAGGGGTACATTGATATCGAGGTCAACAATAGTTATAAGAAATCTTCCGCTGGTATATATTTCTTACCTTTTATAAATGTGTTGCTTCCTTTTTATTGAATAGTTTTTTTTGGATCGCATGATGAAGAATGCTATGTTTGATCATTATGTGTTTTTTAGATATGGCATTGCTATTGTTGTTCTGCATTTCAGAGCCTCAATCATGTAGAAGAGACAAAGAAGTTTTCAGCAACGTACTGTACTCATAGAATTTCTGAAACAGCTTTAGTGGTGTATAAAAAATCAGGAATTATGTCCTGTTCGTGTTAATCGGCTGGGGAGAGGCAGATCAGGTACCATTTTTTACTTCTCACTACACTTTAAACAATAAATGATTGTAAGATAACGTGTGCTCATTTCTATTTGTTTTCTTATTTCTTGGCAGGAATCTTACTTTGTCAAATAACAATGCTTTTGTTGCAAAAGCTCAGAAAACACTAGCAGACGGATGGAACATGCAAGATGAAACACCATGACCAGAAAATAAGCTATTAGACCATCCTGGCATGATTCAGATAAATTATCAATATACCTTTTCCGCCGTTATAATTTTTGTTACTTTTAATACACTTTTCGTTTAAAACAACAGATTTTGTACAAATAAAATATTAGTATATTACAATAAGAAGGTAAGTAAGTAGCTTCTATGTTTATGCAAGTCAATTTGATGGAATATACAATGCATAAATGTTAACTTTATAGTTCTGTAGTTTGAAGTCTTTGTTATGCCATGAAAAATTTTGAACGCAAACTTTAAAGTTACCTACCTATCTTATATCATAATGACGAAAATGAGAAATAGTAATTGTCAACACAGTTTGTCATCCACATATGGAAGACAAGAAACACACTATTTGTTGCAGTACTCTAAAAAGTTGCTCATATACACTCAATTGACATATTAAAGACAATGCTTTTCCGTTTTGTCAACGGTTGCATTGATTACGGTAGTGAGAAATTTTTGGTATTTATTGATGCAATGTTAATAAAAAAAGGAAACCAACCACGCAAACAAGTTTTTTCAGTTTCTCACAAGTGTCATGATTATCCAATTCTTTTGGGTCAAAATATCGTATTTTGTGATTAGTGGATGTCTGGGGTTGTGTATTTGAAGTGTTTACCCTGTCTTTATTCATGTTGCGCGACTTTAGCTAATCTATTTTTTGTTCCTTTTTTCAGGGGATCTGTAGTGTTGAAGCCATTGACGGTATTTGACAGTGATGCCCATGAAGTGGCAACGTAATCCGGGTCATGGTTATACCCAAGGTTGGTGTTTGGGAGCGCTATTTACCGATAGCATTACCTTGCCCAGGCAACCTAATCCGAATTGTGGTTGCAACCCATGGTTGGTATCAGTTTGAGCAACTATGTTTGCAGACGCGTATCTTGGCTGGGCAACCACACTAAGAGTGCAATTGAAGCCATGTCAGGTATTTTCCACTACTAGCGTACTATATTCTAAAGGCCACATTCTTTTTTGTTCTTTCGCAAGATTATCAGCAATTTTGTTCTTCACAAGAAATTCTGAGTTAAGGAGTAGCCCTGATTTTGTTTTAAATGATTCACAACAGTTACAAGTTAAAATTGATTTCCGGTTGCCGTATCAGTTGAAAGTCGGTAGAGGAAACTTATACTTAAGTGTGAAAGTTAACCAGCAAAGAATCCCATTAAACGACAGCTTAGTTGTTGAACAGGTTTTGCATATTTCTTTGGGTATTAATATGTGATTGTTTAAAACTTTTGGCAAGATAATAATGATAAATGTGTTTGTTTTTTTAAATTTTAAAAGGAGTTAGAAACTTCGGTATCGTCGGTGCTAAAGATGTTATCCACAAAGGCCTTGACTGCTATCACGATTGCGGTAAAATTACATTCTCTGAATTATGCTTTTTTTTTCCTTTATCATCAGGTTTTAGTTTGTAACTATTGAGGAACTACTAGGAGATTAAGTTAGAAACAAATATTTTATATTGATCAGGTGTCTAGCGCTATCAGGAACTACTGTTTGAAGCCAATAATCATCGAAGTGCCCTCTCAATTGAGCGTGAACCAATTACTGATCCTGAAATCCACATCTAGGCATTGGAAGCTATTTACTTCAGCATTGTGCAGGTAACAGACTCCTTTTATAAATTACATGATACTAGGTGTGGCAGAATGGGTGGGACGGGCTATGGTTGACTAACATTTACATTCATCTTTTTAAAGTGATAGACTAATTTGGCATAGTAGTGGTCACACTTAAACACAGACTCTGAACCAAAAAATAAACATCGTGATCTTTAGTATGGATTAAGGGAACAGATCAAGTTAATGAATTTGGGTTGAAGTATTGAAAGAATTATTTACAAGGTTTTAAAAGTACATTTTCGGTGGCCACAATTGTATGAAAATACTTAAGCTGATTGGATTTTAAAATTCTTATATATTGACGGAATATACAAAAACTGTTACATCCTATAAGTACATTAAGATAGAATATTATGGCAGTTTCTTTCAGTTGATGAATGTGTAGTTTTATGATTAAACAATGAAACTCATTAACTAGGTCATTAGCGAACAAACTCATTATTAGGAAATGGATAAAATGCTAAATTGCATTTGTATAGGTTCTATGTAGTAGATGCACTAAAAGTAATTCATTTTTTTGGTACAATCAAGTGTTGGCAGTGTGGAATTTTATGTAGGCTACTAACAAAATTTGTTTAGAATAAAAGGAGATTTAAAAAGCTCTTTAATGGTGCTTGATGAAAGAATACATCTACACGTAAATTATTACATTGTTTGAACTTTATGACATCTTTGTATACCTTATTAGGTGATGGGAGAATATGGTTAACAACGTAGAGCACGTACTACTGATAATGGACACTTGCCAACTCTTAATGTTATCAATACAAGCAAGCTCAAAACGGTATTTAAGTTGAAAGTCATGGACTCATGGACATGCTAGCGAAGCTTGGAGTAGTTACTTATCTAATGTAAGAGAGTCAATGTGAAGATCGAAAGCAATGATGTTGCATTTAATTGCAGTAGCACAAAATGATTTTTGTTCAAACGAACAAAGGGAGCTTCCTTAAGAACGATACAAATACGAATAAATAGATTGTCTTTAGGTCCGTGGCCGGTAAGGTTGTAGGTTGCCGTAAGATATCTTTGCATGCCTGAATTCTACTTTATTTATGCCAAATCACGTCGGCCGAAAACAGGCACGCCGGCAATGCGGCGACCGTTGCCAACCTTGTAAATTTTAAAATACTATCTTTTGTTAAATAAATTTTAAAAGGAATATGGTCAAATACAAAACTCTATAAAAAAGTTATTGCAACTCATCAATTTAAAGATAAAGAGATACTGTACAAACTCTCAATTTTTTTTTATTTTTATTTTTTTTATTATTATTATTATTTTTTTTTGAGTAAATGCCGGGCCAGCCATACTTAATTTTAACTTTTATTATTAATACGACATGCATACAGTAGCTTAAGTTTTTTGATCCCATCATTGGTATTCTCATTATTAGTAGTAATGGTGACTTGAGAAGTTGATTTCCAATACAAACACACTTTTGCTTTGTATTAGCTTTTCTCTCAACTTGCAACAATTTGGCTTACAAGATATTTTGTATAGATGTGACAACTAAGTAAATGATTTTCTCCTTGTTTACACATCGGGAACTAACATGATCAAAATGGGTACGTACGTGGGTTTCTTTTCCATTATTCTCATGCAGGCATGCATACGGTTATAAGACCTATATATGACCCATGTTTTCTGACCAACAATTTTAGAAGCACCTTCCAACACTCTTGACTGAGCTTCAAGCCCACTTCTTGTTGACCGTCTTCTAGAGAATTATATATAAAAGTTCACTGTCGCCCTCTCATTGAGTGAGCCACTAGTTGTCGTATAGACTCTAATGTAGTTCTTCAATTTTATGCTAAAGTTACTTATATAATCATTGACGCTACACATGTGTACTTGTTCCAACATCCAAAGTTGATTAGAAAGTTTGCAATCGAACCAAGAGTTTGATTAGAATTAGGAAGTGGTGAATGTTTTTAGTCATTTAATTTAATGAATTTGAGTGAAATGACGGTGACAATAACGATGACATAATCGGTGATATGATGGAGGTGATGCAATAAGGCTGGAGCGATGATTACGAGTGAATGTTAACCAACAGTAAATGATTGATAGATGATTTGATATATGATTGATTACGTTTGCATTAGACAATGTACTGTGTTACTACATGTCTTTAGAGCTGACATTTGTAAAAGTTTACTTGTATCAATTTTCTGTTCCACATCGGGTGAAGGTATGATTTTTTACCTAGTTATATGCCGTGGCGTGTAAAGCATTGATATTACGTTGCTGGTTGTCTTAAGTTCCAAGAGTTAAAGTTAAGATAATACCTTTGGCCTTTCTGGCAACTATTAATTTGCATCAATTCCTATCTTTTTTAAAGACAACTATTAATCGAGCTAGTCATCAATTAGATTAATTCTTAATTCTTTTATTCACAAATTGATATTTGAACCCGCAACTTATTTGCGTTATGTTGTATTAGTTCAACGAGGTGATGGTGACGAAGTAGTGATCAAGTGATTGTTGTCATTTAGTTGTTATAAAAACAACACAAAACTTATATTATTATCAGCTGATTGTATTTATAATAAAAAAAATTACTCTCTATTGGACACTATTATGGGAGATTATAAAAGAATAAACAAATGCTCAAACTCCAATAAGAAACTACGTAACTTGCACTATATTCAAATTGCTTGCTTTGGGAAGGATAAAGAATGGTGATGAAGCTTGTATTGTCTTTTTTTTTTTTTTTTTTTTGGCCTGTGGGTTTTGTATGTTATAGTTATTAATTTATGATCATGGCATGTCATGAAATGTCGTTGTCTGCACATACACGATTTATTATATTTAAAAGCTTTGCCGGGGTGTTAAAAAAAGTAAAATTTTCAAGCTCACTATCGCCCTCTCATTGAGCGAGCTGCTAATTGTCGTGTACTTGTGTGTGATTCCATATATGATGTATCTCGTACTTATCGCACTTTCATCTTGTGCATTTTATAAGGCTAAAGAAGATTTGCAACACATATTTTTTGGGACCAGGCATGTATTAGAATTATTGTCCGTTTTATAAAATTTACCCTACGCAAGATAAATTAATAGGGTTCCCGTGCATCCCTGTGAAACCCCCACGGTTCGCCCCCGGATCCAAACGTCATAGATTTCATCCATAATATAATGTTTTGTCTTTTGAGCTAGCTAGCTTGCTCAGTGACAAAGTGTCACATCTTGAGGTAAGAATTTTGGTGATTCAAAAGATCATAGATTTGATGTATGAAATGATATTAGCAGCTTTGCAAGAGAAGACTTGTTGAAGAAAAAAAGTAATGCTTGGTCCAAAAAATAACAGAAGTTGAAAAATCTTTGATATACACTCAATATAATACCAACCTCTAAGTGCATAAAAGATACATCAAAATTACAACCTAGGTACATAATCATATACAGTTATATATACACTCTTGTGTAGTTCTTCAATTTTATATATGCTAAAGTTACTTATACCATGTGTACTTGTTTCAAGACCGAGAGTTGATTAGAAATTTTGTGATTAAACCGAGAGTGAGATTTAAATTAGGAAGTGGTTTTTTTTTTTTATTTATTTATTTATTTATTTATTTATTTTTTTTGAAGGCTGAGATTTTATTAACACAAGCTCCAAGCAAAACAAGCAAACAATACAACACGAAAATAAGAGGAGAAAAAATTACAAGGGATAAATAAAAACATCAAGGACATGAAAACAACTTAAAAGGCCTAGCAATCCATCGATTCCAATTAGCAGGCTTCGAAGAAGAGCGGGCAGATATCCAAGTCCTCGTGATCCTTTGTATAAACGGGAAAATATCCTCATCCTTTATGCTTGAAGCTAAGTCTTCCGTACCATTAACCAATTTATTATGCAATTTCCAATTTATTACGCCATTAACCAATTTAGGAAGTGGTGAATGTGTTTAGTCCTTTAATTTAATGAGTTTGAGTGAAATGATGAGTATCGATGACAAAATAGGTGATATGATGATGGTGACGTAATAAGGCTGGTGCGATGATTAAAAGTGAATGTTAATTAACAGAAAATGAATGATAGATGATTGATTATGATTTATTATACAATCTAATGTGTTATTATATGTCTTTAGAGCTAACTTATGTAAAAACGTGTCAATTTACAGTTCCCACATCGGCTGAAGGTAAGATTTTTCTCTTATTTATATAGTGTGGTGTGTAAAAGCTGAAACTTGATATTATGTTGGTGGTTGTTTTGTTTTCTAAGAGTTAGTCTTGAGACAACTCTAAGAAAATAAGGCTGTTACTAATTTATATTGGTTCTTGACTTATTTTTACTTAACTTTTTACGAGAAGCGAATTATTTACACGTTTTAATCACTTATTTTTACTTACCTTTTTAAGAGAAGCGAATTATTTACACGTTTTAATCACCAAACGAATTATTCTTAACTTATTTTATTTAAGAAAATGAATTATTTACAGGTTTTAATCACCAATCATCTTACATAATTAGTAAAACAAAATAATTAACTACTTTTACAAATTTTTTAAGAGAAAAGAACTATTTAAATGTTCTAGTTCATTTAGGTTTTTGGTAGATGGTTGATTTGATTAAATGAATTATTCTTAAATTATTCTTAACTTATTTTATTTAAGAAAATGAATTATTTACACATCTTAATCACCAAATTAAAAATGCTTGCTTTGTGTATGCTAGAGAATGGTTATGTAGCTTCTTTCCATATTAATGTTACCGCACCAAGTCAAGTCGTGTTGAGGCAAACTTCAGCTATATCTTCAAAGGCATCACATCGCAAATGAACTCGCTTCTCATATTGTTTAAGGCTCCGACACTCCTACCGGAGCCTATAATCTAAAAATACAAAGCCAAAAATTGAAACAAAATTGATTTTAGAATTTCAAGAGCTTAACTTCTAGCTTAGAGTGACCGAAAGATTGTGTAACTCAAAATAACACCACCATTTTGAGTTGGAGAGCAACATTCTAGCCATATAGATCCCGATATCGAAGCCACACTTTGGTGGTGCAATGGCCTAATTCCACTTAACCCAAACAAAGTAGCTGAAAGAAATGCAATCTAAGAAATTATTAAAAACAAAGAAATCAAACGAAGAAAGAGACTGCCACATTTTCGTGCTTAACATAGATACTCCCATGAGACCCTCCCCCACATCTAACACCACGGTCACCACCATCTGTATGAACAGCCACACTAATATCAATTGTAAATATCCACCGTTGCACCGCCAGCAAATAGAGCACCGTTTGTGATAGAACTGAATGTGAATAGTGTGATGAGAAGTGAATAACTGAAAAGTGAATGAGATATGATTGTGGAAGTGAAGTGAAGATAACATATAACACCACTTCAAACAAGCTTGAATCCTTCTTGTAGAATATCGCTTTCATGGTTGCATGCTGGAACATGAGACCCGTAAATCCAATTCTTTAGACCTTTGAGTCCGTGCTTCGCTAACAAAGAAAGAGACTATTACATTTTTCATGCCACCACGTAGATACTCCACCATACCTCAGCTCCACTACCTTTACACCGCAAAAATTTTAGGGTTTGTGATGATTAACTAGCAACTACTTGTGACAGTATAAGGTGTGATGATAAGAAAAAAACGAATGAGATATGATATGATCATGGAATTAAAGTGAAGACAATGTACATCTTGTAAAAGGATTATTAGTTATTGTTACGAAGTATCATATTTAAAAGGGAAAATTGTCTAAAAATACTATCAACTTGCCACTTATTGCTTTTGTATGCTATGAACTTTTTTTTCCTATTGTATGCACAAACTTTCTTAATCACCCTATTGTATCAATAAAACGCTTTTTTGATGACGTGGCAATACTTAATCACACTAATTACGGTGTAATTAATAGAATAAAAACCTGTAATATTGATACAATAGGGTGATTAAGAAAGTTTGTGCATACAATAGGAAAAAAAATTTTCATAGCATACAAAAGCAATAAGTGGCAAGTTGATAGTATTTTTAGACAATTTTCCCTTTTTTAAATCTCACATCGGGCGAGGAATATATGTTATTTTTGTTATATATCGTGGTGTTCTGAAACATAGACCATTCATTAAAAAGGCAATTCATACAATTTCTCACATTTTGCATATTTTAAAAATAAATTTACTACAATACCAGATTACCATCTTTTTGTATTATTATAACATCACTTATTGTTAAAGCGATAATAATAGCAATTACTTACTTGCGAATTCATATAAGTTCTCAGCTTTTTTTTTAGTGTAACTATGAGTGGCGGAATAAGGTGGGTGATGATTATGAATGAATGCTAATTCAAATAAGAGCACTTTGGGTTATTAATCCTGATAACAAGTAAACACTCCGGGTTTTGCAACGGACGAGTGTCACTTAGCTCAAACCGGCCACATGGCTAATGTTTTTAACAAGTAACCACCGCTTCGTACCAAAGGATGACCAACACAAGTGAATGGACGAATCGTCTACATTATAACTAATGATATATGTATCTATTTCTCTCATAGACTAATCACTTGAAGTACAAATTATTTATAAATAATAACAGCTACATATAATAAGCTCATGTTTTAGAGGATCACATATATGTCTCTAGTAATTTATTTTTCGTTACACGTGTTGCATGTTTGCTTCAGACAATTCTGAAGCCATGATTAACTATGTCCATTATAGTCGCTTGATAATTATGAACTTCCAAATTGAAGCTCGACATTCGCACACTTTTGATGACTTTGTCTAACAACTGTCGCAGCCGGGAATCAAGCCCTAGTCTCCTGGGTGAAAGCTGGACATCCTAATCCCTGGACGAAAATGGAATATGTTTAGTTCATGTGTAAAAAGAATATGGTCAACATAAACATTGTTTTTGGCTTTGGTAATTCACAAATATATAGCATTTAGATACATCAATAGTAACATGAATATGTTCATGGGGCAAATGACCAGGAGCAGCAGCAAATAGGAACAAAAACATAGTACAAAAACAGAACATCAGAAGATGGGAGCAAAAGAGCAGGAACTAAAAACTAGTATTTGTACTAACAAAATTATGAAGTGAAGTCTAGTCACTAGTTCAATCTCTGCTATTCTAATATATAGAACAAAAACCGACATATACAAAACAACCGACTTACAAGTTTCTAGATACTACCAAAATAACTAAAATACCCTTAGTACTAATATTACCAAACTGCCCTTAGGAGGTCAAAGTCAAACCAACTAATAATCTCCACCTTGACTTTAGCTCCTAAGTGATGCCATAGTTTCAATCAAATTTGAAACTTCCAAATGCTAGAGGTGCTAGCCAAATTCATAACAAACAATCGAATCCAAAAACGATCCAAAAACAAATGTCGATGTTTTCAAAACGAACTATCAAATGTTAACCGACCAATCAAACTCGGTTAACCAAACAAAACGAATCGGCTCGAAAGATCTTCAACAAAGACAATCAAATTCGGGCAACCAACTTCAAAAGCCCGACAAACGAAGATCCGAATTTCCAAAATGACAAATTTCAAACGATCGAACAAACTTCAAAGGACTTGAACCAAGTCTTCAAACACCAAATCGATCTTCAAATTTCAAATACCAAATTCAAATTCTAACGACCCACTTATTGATAAGTATTGTTAGAATTAAATAACAAGACAATCATATAAACAGGTAAACACATATGCGGAAGCGTATGAACATCTATAACATATAAGTGATTAACATAAATTAAATAGGAACGTACCTTTAGCGATTCTAGCAAAACAAGAATCAATTAATAATCTTGAACATGTGATGAACCCTAATTAGGGTTTATATGGATCAATGATTAACCCCTTACCGTTTTGTTAATCGATCCCTTGATAACAACAAAAGTATGTTGTTACCTCGTTCTTGTACACACAAACTAATACCGAATCAAATTAATTGCAAGATTAAACACAAGTATATGTTTTGGAAAAAACCAAAATCGAAATCCCTAGGGTTTAGCGATGTACGATCGGCCATGGAAGAAAACAAAAGAAGAAAACCAAACTTAGGGTATTGTGTGTGCACAAAAGGTGTGAAAACAATGACCCTTGGGTTTGTATATATACTAGAGAATACTTGGTGAACAAGCAAAGGAAATGGGTTTCCCCCCTTGGGCCTTGATCGACCGGCCACACACCAAAGAAGGGTGTTCCGGATCCTTCTTGTTACCAAGTTTCAATCTAGTCCTTTTCGTTTCCTTTTAACGATAGTTAGTCCGTACATTTAATAACTAACGACCATTAGTCCTTTAAACTTGTGTTATTAATAAATATATCTAACAATTAATATTTATTAATCTTTGACTCTCGTTTGTAATGTGTGCAATCCCGAGGTCTCGGGTTCGATACTAGACATTTAACTAATTAATATTTATCCAATATTCCAAAAGCTCCCACTTGGATATCTATTAATAGTAAAATGACATTGGTTGGCGTCTTGCAACACTCCAATGCCCCTAGTTCGACTCGAGCTAGGTTTCCTGAAACACCTTTAACGATTCATCGTTATTATTATCATCCTTTTGTTTCTAATACTACGTTAATAAAGATATGGATCTTAGTCATTCTTTAATTAACAATTCTGTTTCTCGTTGTTTATAATTGAGCAAGATTACCAAGACATCTGAACGTATTCCAGATAGACTTTGGGCGTGCGCACGCAAACATCTTGTCAACCCTACGAGGGGCCCAGCAGTATTAAAACTTCAAAACAAATTTGAAGAAACAAATTCTTTCTTGACTACAAGAATAACCCATGAACTTTGCAACACTTCTGAAAACGACCCTTATAACTCCCTGTTACGGTTAGCGGTAGATTGCTTCACAAAAATGCACTACATCCATGACTCTTATCTGGTATCTCAAGTCTGAGGATAACAAATTCATGATTTACTTACTGACAAGATCCATAAAATAAAATCATGTAGTTGGGATAAGTCCTATATTCAATTCATCGAATATCATGTGAAATTGGTATGTCAACGCATCAATATATTTTCAAGTATATTCTAACCAATACTCAGATTTGTCTTAGTTTAATGTAGGGGTGAGCACGGTTCCGGAACCGCACGGAACCGAACCGGAACCGCGAGAACCGAGAACCGAAAAACGGATGGCCAAGGAACCGAGAACCGGACCGAGTAACATGTCTCGGTTCCGGTTCGGTTCTCGGTTCGGTTCGGTTCCTTGCGGGTCTAACCGATTGGAACCGAAATTTGTAGATCTTGAATTTGATTTGGCTACAAAAAACTTCATGAATAATGTAAACACGATAGGAAACACGATGCGAACATTATGTGCTAAACAACTGAGTTAATATAAACACGATGCTTTTATTTGATTAAGTTCAGTATGTGCTAAAAAACTTCATCAATAAAGATCTTAAGTTAATGATATAACACCATAAAGGTCAGTAACTCAGTATAATACAATATCATGGAAGCCAAAAGTTGGTCATTAATTCATTTCCTGTAAGACTCATATTGGAAAGGAAAAGACTTTCCATTGTAAGAAAATATATTACAGAGTACTAGTATTACATTACGTATAACTAAATATCTTTAGTGGTAAACTTCAAATATGAAAAAATACGTACATATATATTAACAACTAGGCTCCAAGGAGGAAAGCTAAAAAGATATAGAATTTTATTAATGGCACGCTAATGACAAGAAGGATATGGGCGGTTCTTCGGTTCCGGAACCGATACCCGCGGTTCCGGACCGAACCGAACCGAGAACCGAAATTTTGAAAATTGAAGAACCGAGAACCGAACCGCGGTTCTAAAAATCGGTTCGGGTTGGGTCGGTTCCGGTTCGGTTCTCGGTTCCGGTTCGGTTCTCGGTCTTTTTGCTCACCCCTAGTTTAATGATATTCCCATATCATTAATTGACTCGGACAATTTAGAATAACATTAAGTTACTCACGGATTTAAACATGCAAATACAGGACACAATATATTATTAATGAAAACAAACGTACTAAGTACTTTAATTCATTATCAATAATAATTGCTTAATGTCCTTTATCCAAATACCAAAATAGATCAATGCATGATAATACTAGTTAATGAATTTTCCTCAAGTAATAACTTGAAGACAATTATGCCTCAAGTAATGACAATCATACTTGTTGACAAGGCATTATTTCATCTAACTATGATCTATCCGAATTTTGAGAATACTTCTTTCAAGAATTCAATAATTAAAATTCTTGTATGTGTAACTCCAACTATCTTGATATAGCCACATAATTTTTCATAAATGGTGTGATATCCTCTGTGACAACCGGCAATTTAGGGAGTTATTTTGAAAACCCGCATTACGTTAAAGTTCGTTTATAATGTTTATTCAGAATTTTATTTCACAACGAACTTGTAAGACCTATTTTATGGATAATTATGTGTTTATGATGTTATGGAATTCGTGAATTATTTTCATAATTCATTTTGATATTATGCTCGGTGATGTATTCTTAAATTCTCACTAGTACTACGTTGACTCTGGCACTAGGTTTACCTAACGAAAATTTTATGATTCGTTTTACGAGTCCGACTATATATAATCATTTACGAGATGTTTTTCGGGAGATATTAAAGTTTGAAATGAGTTCGGGTTTCGGGCCGTATGTTTTACACTTACCCATTATTTACCCACTCATATTATTAGTAATATTATTATTATTATTACTATTATTATTATTTTTCTTTTAAAAGAAAATAATTTTTTTTTTTTTGGTAAGTAAACTACAAAAATCGTCTTTGTGGGTATACCACACACACACACACAACATCACCCTCATCCTCACCATTTCTCTCTCTTTTCTCCCTCATAACTTCAAACCCTAGCCGCCGGCCCCCTTTTCCGGCGATAACCGTCGCACCACCGCCCCCACAACAAAACAAACACCACCATCTTGTTCCGTATCTCATCCTCTTTCATTTGAACTATAACACGCGCCCTAAAACGCATTATAACACCACGAAATCTTTAAAGATCCGATCGAGTTTTTATTGTTTTCACTAGATCCGTGAGTTTGGAGGTTCAAGAAGGTGAGTAAGCTCATTTTGGTACCTTGGGTGCTTCGACATGGTGTTAAATCCGTGGCTACACGGAAGGTTTTTATGGGAATCGAATAAATGGTTGGAAATTTATGATTTTGATATTAAAATCTTGTTTGGTATCCGGGTAATGGTGAGAACTCATTGGGTCGAGTGAACCGTGAGTCTCGGACTCACGGCTTGACGTGGGTACGAGCCACTTGGCTCATTATCTTTCTTGATATTTGACCTTGGATTCTTGATGGATCATGTTTGATGCTATGGTGTTTGACTCGACTCAATGGAGTCATGTTCTTGGCCGAATGGCCATTGATGATGTCGCGACCCAAGAGGATGTTTGGGATAGTTTTGGTTGGCTCATTTGAGCTTATTTTGGAGACCCTTGGTCTTAGTTGTCGAGTCCTAGTGACTCGTGTGGTATGCCGAGACTCAAGTGAGTCATAAGGCTCGGGTTTGGCTTGGTAAACCAACCCGGAATTAGCCCATTTGATACTTTTATTTTTTGTTCATGTTGACTTGGTATTGTTGTGGCCTTTATGATTTCGGCCGAATACTTTTGTTGGGTCGAGACCCTTGTGGTCTCGACAATGGGAATAATGTGATATTTGAGGAGTTGTTGACGAATTGTGATGTTGGGGACAGATTGTGAGACGGTCACTTAGAATGACGGAGATAGGTTAGTCGGGTGCCGTAGTCGGACCCTATTGTTGTAGCACGTGTATTGGGATTGATTTGGACGGAGATGTATTGTTTTTATGACTTTTACGTAATACTTTGGACTTGGACAATGAGCCGAGAGTCATGACTCGGACATGTGACCATTTCGTGTGACTCGATAACTATTTACAATTAAAACGTAAATAATAAAACTCGTAATAATAATTATTGATAATATAAACGTTTATATGAATATATAGATGTGAATAACGGATATATAATTATATAAGCGCGTATATTAATAATAATAATAATCACGGGTCATATTATAAATAATACAACTAGATATATTATGCTACGAAAGTGGAGTAATATTATTGAACGTATTACTATTATAAAGAAATTGTTATTAAAGCGAGGAATTATCGACAATTACTAAATATTAAATCAAAATGTCATTTGATATATAATAAATAAATTTATTGAGTTACGCGAAGTCGTTGTCACTCGAGTCCAGGTAAGTTATTATTTGTGACTTTCGTGTTGTCACGGATATATGACGATTAATATAAACGTTTTCTATAACTAAATAATCACTTAACTGAAGGGTTGAATCGGGTTATTTGGCTATATGAAATGAGTATATTAATGGGCATCGTATCCTACGACGCCCATAGGTTGTGGTATATGTAAAGTGTAATAAATTGCGAGTGTATATATCGGGAAATCTAGCCAATTTGGTGATATATATGAGGAATTTATTAAACTATGATATCTACCATATAGTATTTATGTGCTATGTGCTTTAGGATTGGGTGTAATCTTGGAACGGTATGTTACGTAAATAAATATGAGGATTATCAAATCGACGGATTTGATAAACTTCGGCGATTTATTTGAATGATATATTGGGCTAATGTTAGATCCATAGTTTATTTTAGTATTCTTTGTGTGACCTTTTGGTTTGTTTTGTGTCGACCCACCACCCGTATGGATACCAAACGTAAATACACCAAACTAATACGAAATGGATTTTCGGAAATAAAACGGATTCTCGTCCGGGTTTGGGAATATTTGAGTTTGAGGAAATGATTTCTGAGCGAGTTGATATTGTTAGGTCGTGCCGAGTCCGTAGTTGCTGTTTCGTGAGTTACTATACATCTTATTTCTACCGATTTTGTATTGCTGATTTCTGGACTTGAGGTGAGTCATAGCCCCACTTTTACTCTTGAACTATGTTTTCAATACTTGGGGTGAGAAACGTGCAAATTATTTTATGTGGACTATTATCGCTTTCATATTCTTTCTAAAACTTGCTATGCGTATGGACTAGGATGTATTGTCAGCTTTAGTCACATAGTTTTGTGTGTACTATTCAAGGTTGGCTTATTTGGTTATTGATGGATTGTCAGCTTTAGTCACATATATGTTGTGTGTATTATTCAAGGTTGGCTTATTTGGTTATTGGTTGATTGTCAGCTTTAGTCACATATTTGTTGTGTGTACTATTCAAGGTTGGCTTATTTGGACTGTCAGCTTTAGTCGCATAGTTTCGTGTGTACTATTCAAGGTTGACTTATTTAGATACTATAGTGTGCACCTATAGGTTATTAATACTTCGGAGGTTATCCGAGTATTTATTGGTATTGCGGGGGTTACCTGAATATCTATGTTAGAACGGAGGGTATCCGTGTGTTAGGATTGGAGCGGAGGGTATCCGCAGGCTTTTAGCGAATCCTTAGTCTAGCTAGCAAGCGTTTTGCGTATATGTCCACTATATTGTTAGATGAATTTAAACCTATGATCTCACCAGCGAAAGCTGACTTTTAGCACGTTTTCTCAAGTAATTAAGTGATGCTCTGCGAATGCTTGTGATTGGAGGCTTGGTATTTGGCACCGGTTATGGATCTATATTTCTAAAACTCTGATAACTATTGTGGACCTATATTTATTTCTTTTGAGCCTGACTTTGGAGGATTTTGGGATAATGTAAACTTTAAAACCCCGCGTGGTTGCATTTTATTTTGTTTACTTGATCTCGTTCTTTTATGTCTTGTGTTTGGATACCAATCCCCGTAGCACCCCGAAAGCTTGTTGAGTCTTCCGCTGTATCAAATTTTGGGGGTGTTACAGATTGGTATCAGAGCCAAGGTTATAGAGAACTAGGTAAATAAACGCCTAAACTATAACCATATTTTTATAGAAAATGATCCTTGACCACTGCCCTCTAGCCCGCCAAGCCGAAGCATCTTCTATTATTTGAGGTATTATGAGATATTTGAGATGATTGTTAGATTTGGGATTTATTGAGATGATTTGAGGTTTATGGATTTTAGTACTAAGATGGCGTTTCGAGGAATTATATGGTCTATATGTTTTATAAACATTTTAGTAATGCGGTGTTTGAAATTCTTTATATTGAGATTATATGTTTGAATTATTTGATGAGGATTTTTAGTATGGTATTATGAGTTGTGATTTAGTTGTTTTGAAACACTTACACCTACCCTACGCCGTTGTCACAGACTATGGCCTCCCTTACGCCTAATGTTGTCGAGGATATTCTTACTACACCGGTTTTACCTGCACAGTTCACTATGGCATCTGATGACCCTTACCAGATGGCCATGCTTTCAGCTACTGTGCCGCAGACAGCTTCTACTTCAGCACTACCTGCTGCATCTACGCAGGGACCCTCATCTTCTTTAGGGCTCCCTGGTACATCGAGGCAGCTTACTCTTCATCAGACTTTGGCTCATGTAGCCCCACGCTTTGCCCACCGAGCTACGGCACGCATGTCGGTATGCCCTACTCCATCACCTTTACAGATTGATGCTCACTCTCTTCTGTCTGAGGCGCCACCCACATCATTGCGTTGTCGTCCTAGATCACCTACCACATCTCCACATGGTTCACCTAGTAGGAGACGACGATTGATGAGGTACTCTTCCGATGAGGAGGAGGAGGAGTACGAGGGTGAGGATGAGGCTGATGACCCTGAGGAGAAGGATGACCCTCAGGAGGCTGAGCAGGGTGATGATGATGACCCTGAGGAGGAGGATGACCCTCAGGAGGATGAGATGCCTGATGATGATGATGAGTTAGTACCACCAGCTCAGGCTGAGGAGCCTGATTCACCTGTACATCCGATTGAGCCTGATTCACCTGATCATCCGTTTTTGGTTGAGTTGCCACCTGGTAGTCCCGATGGGTCGGATGCATCTTCTGAGGTCTCTGCTGAGCATGCAGAGTTAGGTGAGATTGGCAGGTTATGGGCTCGGATTACAGAGCTTAGTGAGAGAGTTGCACGTGTATCTGATCGACTTGAGAGAGTTATTGGAGAGTTCATAGCGGATCTGAGAGTGGATATGACTGTGGTTGTGGGCAGGACTACTGAGTTGAGGAGAGTTTTGATGGAGGTCCACGAGCATATCGATAGTTTGCAGCGAGGTTTTGTTACTGCTCGAGAGGCCGACCGCAAGCTATGGCAAAGGAAAGCCGAGCTAGAGAAGGAGGTAGCTGACCTCAAGAGAGACCGAGACACCCATAGCGTGGAGCTAGGATCGTTATGGAGGGATCTTGATGGCTTGAGGCAGGAGTTGAGTAGACTCCGCCAGCAGCGTGGCTAGTTGATTGGTTTATGTGGTCTTGTTGCTTTCTTAACCGAGGAGTGTCCGGTTAGAAAAGCTAGTTATCATATTTTGATGTATTTGTTCAGTATTCGTCTCTTTTGGAACGATTAGTACGTTTTGTGTTATCCGGTAGTTGGAACGATGTTAGATCGCTATTGTATGGTTGACGGTTATTAGTATATGATAATATGTGATTTTGGGTGTTACGGAAACTGAGTCCCTATCCGTTTTATTGATGTTTCATGGTGTATTGTTGCTATTCTTTCCATGACTTCTTCGTTGAATTTCGTTTGTTGAGCGTATTGATAAGTTCTATTGGAGACTCATGAACTTGTATGATGTTACAGATCAATGGCAACACGACGAAACCCTGTTAGAGCTACCAGAACTGGACCTGCAACGACTACCCCTGGTCGTCGAGGACGTCGTCCTACTCGAAATGTTGAAACCCCTACTTCTGATAACCTGGACACTACTAACCGCAACAACAGGAATCAAAATGTTGATGTTCAGGGAGACAATGATCATGTTCCACTTAATGCACCTACTGTGGATCAAGCAATGATCAACCAACTTGTGGAACAAAGAGTTGCTGAACTACTAGCTGAGTCAAATCATTCCAACAATTCTGCTGGAACTTTTTCACCTGTTCGTGCTAATGGATGTCAATACAAGGAGTTCAAGATTTGTGGACCCATTGAGTTTGGTGGAACTGAAGGAGTGGTTTACTTAGTCAGATGGATTGAGAAGACTGAGTCAGTGTTTAATGTCAGTGGTTGTGCGGAGAATGCGAAGGTAAAGTTTGCTTCTTTTACTTTCAAGGATGAAGATTTAACTTGGTGGAACAATTACCGAAATTCAGTTGGGAGCGATGTAGCTTATGCCATGACTTGGGAGAAATTTAAGTCTTTGCTGATTCAGACTTATTGCCCAAGGAATGAGGTTAAGAAGCTAGAGATTGAGTTTTGGAACCACAAGGTGAAAGGTAATGATATGGCGACTTACAATCGTCGTTACCAGGAATTGGCCTTGCTTTGCCCAGATATGGTAAAAACCGAGACTCAAAAGATCGAGAGGTATACGGATGGGTTGCTTGTAGCTACGAGGAATGATGTGATTTCTGCTAGGCCTGCAAACATCCATGAGGCAATCACAATTGCTCAACAACTTATGGATTCGTTGGAATTAGAAGAAGCTGATAAGGAGAAGAATGGAAAGAGAAAGAGAGACCGTCACTCTAAGGGTAATGATCACCGAAGCAAGAGACAAGCTAAGGCTTATGCTATTAGGAATGGAGATAAGAAGAACCAGAATGGTGATGCACCCAAGTGTGATCGTTGCCACCAGCATCATACTGGATGGTGTAGTGTGAAATGCCAGAATTGCTCAAGGAAAGGACACACAGCTAAGGATTGTAGAGCTCGACCTCTTGCTATGGTTCAGGCTGCTCCTGAGATGAGAAACAAGGAAGATGTTACTTGTTATGGGTGTGGAAAGAAGGGACACTATAGGAATGAGTGTAGAGAATCGTGGAACCGTGGAAACCAAGGCTCGGGTAGTAATGGGTACAACCATAGAAACCGTGGAGCTGGAGGAAACCGTGGACGACAAGATAATGGGGACCAACGTGTGGAAGCTGGAGCTGCTCAGGGAAGAGTGTATGCACTCGGGAACGAGAGAGGAGAAGATCCGAACGTCGTTACTGGTACGTTCCTTCTCAATAATCGTTATGCTTCCATACTATTTGATACTGGTGCCGATAGGAGTTTTGTGTCCACTACGTTTGCACCCTTACTAGAGAAACCCCCGATGGCCTTAGGAATTGGATATGATATTGAGTTAGCTAATGGGAATATAGAAAGGATTAATACCATCATTCGCGGTTGTACGTTAAATTTCTTGAACCATCCTTTCAACATAGATCTTCTACCCATCACGTTAGGAAGTTTTGATGTCATCATTGGTATGGATTGGTTGTCGAAGTATCGTGCTCACATACTCTGCGACGAGAAGATCGTGCGTGTACCTTACGGAAAGGAGATTCTAAATATATTAGGAGATCGAAAGGATTCTAGGAACCCATCCCGATTGGCAGTTATTTCCTGCACTAAGTTACCAAAGCTAATGGAGAAGGGATGTTACATCTTCTTAGCTCAAATTTCTGAGAAAGGAGGGACGAAGAAAAAGGAAAGGTGCATTGGAGATGTGCCTATAGTTCGTGATTTTCCTGATGTGTTTCCCGATGATTTACCGGGAATCCCGCCAACCAGACAAGTGGAGTTTCGGATTGAGTTGATACCTGGTGTTGCACCTGTAGCACGAGCACCTTATCGTCTTGCACCTACGGAGCTAGAAGAGTTGTCAAAACAATTGGTAGAGTTAGCCGAAAAAGGATTCATAAGACCAAGTTCTTCACCTTGGGGAGCCCCAGTCTTATTTGTGAAGAAGAAGGATGGATCGTTCCGTATGTGCATTGATTACCAAGAGTTGAACAAGTTAACGGTGAAGAATAGATACCCGTTACCTAGGATCGACGACTTGTTCGATCAACTTCAAGGATCGAGTGTGTATTCGAAGATCGATTTGAGATCGGGATATCATCAACTTCGAGTTCGCGAGGAAGATATTCCGAAAACGGCTTTCAGAACCCGTTACGGGCATTACGAGTTTCAGGTGATGCCGTTTGGGTTGACTAATGCACCGGCGGTATTCATGGATCTCATGAATCGGGTGTGTAAGCCTTACTTAGATAAGTTTGTGATTGTGTTCATCGATGATATTCTGATTTATTCAAAGAGTGAGAAGGAGCATGAGGAGCATCTAAGACTCATCTTAGAATTGCTCAGGAAGGAGAAACTCTATGCCAAGTTTTCGAAATGCGAATTCGGGATTCCGACGGTACAATTTTTAGGTCATGTGATTGATAGACAAGGAGTCCATGTGGATCCTGCTAAGATTGAGGCGATAAAAGATTGGGCTGCACCTACAACCCCAACCGAAGTTCGTCAATTTCTGGGTTTAGCTGGTTATTACCGAAGATTCATTGAGGGATTTTCAAAGATAGCTAAACCATTAACCAAATTGACTCAAAAGAGTGTTATGTATGAATGGGGAGATAAAGAAGAGGAAGCATTTCAATTGCTTAAGAAGATGTTGTGTAGTGCTCCTATCTTAGCGTTACCGGAAGGTAACGAGGATTTCGTCGTCTATTGTGACGCCTCACATAAAGGATTGGGAGCTGTGTTAATGCAACGAGAGAAGGTGATAGCTTATGCTTCCCGACAGCTCAAAAAGCATGAGAAAAACTACACTACCCATGATTTGGAGTTAGGTGTTGTGGTTTTCGCCCTAAGAATATGGAGACATTACTTGTACGGAACCAAGTGTGTTGTATTTACTGACCATAAAAGTCTACAACACATCTTGAATCAAAAAGAACTCAATATGAGACAGCGACGTTGGATTGAGTTGCTAAGCGATTATGATTGTGAAATTCGCTACCATCCTGGTAAAGCAAACGTTGTCGCTGATTCTCTTAGTCGAAAGGAAAGAATACCACCGCTACGAGTTAGGTCATTAGGAATGACTATCGTATCGCCGTTACCATCTCAGATACTTGAGACTCAAACAGAAGCGTTGAAAGCAGAAAGCAGATCTGCTGAAAATATATTTGGGATAGCTGAGAATGAGAAAGGATTTTTTAAGCGTTCTGATGGATTGTTATGTTTTGGAGATCGGATTTGGGTACCTTTATATGGGGGAATTCGGGAGTTGATTATGCATGAGTCGCATAAGTCAAGGTACTCTATTCATCCTGGAACCGACAAGATGTACCAGGATCTTAAGAAGTTTTATTGGTGGCCAAATATGAAGGCAGATATAGCATCATACGTGAGTAAGTGCTTGACATGTGCTAAGGTTAAAGCCGAACGCCAGAGACCGTCAGGATTACTAACGCAACCTGAACTTCCAGTCTGGAAATGGGAGTGGATTACTATGGACTTCATTACCAAATTACCGAAGACAGCTAGCGGTTGTGACGCTATCTGGGTAATAGTGGATCGTCTGACAAAGTCTGCTCCTTTCCTAGCAATAAGTGAAGATGATAGTGTGGATAAACTTGCGAGGTTGTATGTGAAGGAGATTATTTCACGTCATGGAGTCCCGATATCTATTATTTCGGATCGCGATAGCCGTTTTACGTCAGCTTTGTGGCGATCACTTAAGACGGATTTGGGGACGAGGCTTGATATGAGTACTGCGTATCATCCCCAAACCGATGGTCAAAGTGAGAGGACCATTCAAACGTTAGAGGATATGCTTCGTGCATGCATCATAGACTTTGGTAAAGGCTGGGAGAAATACTTGCCCCTTGCGGAATTCTCCTATAATAATAGCTACCACACAAGTCTTAAAGCTGCACCATTCGAAGCTTTGTATGGCAGAAAGTGTCGTTCGCCTATTGGTTGGGCAGAAGTTGGAGATAGCCAACTCACAGGCCCTGAACTGATTTTGGAAACTACTGAGAAAGTAGCTCGGATTCGTGATCGATTGCAAGCAGCCAGAGATAGGCAGAAAAGTTACGCCGATCAGAGACGTAAACCCTTAGAGTTCCAGGTTGGAGACAAAGTGATGCTGAAAGTCTCGCCTTGGAAGGGTGTGATACGTTTCGGGAAACGTGGTAAACTCAACCCACGCTACATTGGACCATTTCTTATCTTAGAAAGAATTGGGCCCGTGGCTTATAGGTTGGAATTACCACATGAACTGAGTAAAGTTCACGACGTGTTTCACGTTAGTAATTTGAAGAAATGTCTTTCCGATGAGATGCCTGTCATTCCAATGAAGGATATTCGCGTTGATGAGAAATTGAATTTCGTGGAAGAGCCAATTGAGATTTTAGATCGTGAAGTTAAACGACTCAAGCGAAGTTGCATACCGCTCGTCAAGGTTCGTTGGAATTCCCGACATGGACCAGAATTTACGTGGGAACGTGAGGACGAGTTCCGGAAGAGATATCCGAAGCTTTTCACTTCGTAGATGAATTTTTCCGAGTGAAACCCGGGACGGGTTTCTTCTGAGACTGGGAGGATGTGACAACCGGCAATTTAGGGAGTTATTTTGAAAACCGCATTACGTTAAAGTTCGTTTATAATGTTTATTTAGAATTTTATTTCACAACGAACTTGTAAGACCTATTTTATGGATAATTATGTGTTTATGATGTTATGGAATTCGTGAATTATTTTCATAATTCATTTTGATATTATGCTCGGTGATGTATTCTTAAATTCTCACTGGTACTACGTTGACTCTGGCACTAGGTTTACCTAACGAAAATTTTATGATTCGTTTTACGAGTCCGACTATATATAATCATTTACGAGATGTTTTTCGGAAGATATTAAAGTTTAAAATGAGTTCGGGTTTCGGGCCGTATGTTTTACACTTACCCATTATTTACCCACTCATATTATTAGTATTATTATTATTATTATTATTATTATTACTATTATTATTATTTTTCTTTTAAAAGAAAATAATTTTTTTTTTGGTCAGTAAACTACAAAAATCGTCTTTGTGGGTATACCACACACAAACACACAACATCACCCTCATCCTCACCATTTCTCTCTCTTTTCTCCCTCACCACTTCAAACCCTAGCCGTCGGCCCCCTTTTCCGGCGATAATTGTTGCACCACCGCCCCCACAACAAAACAAACACCACCATCTTGTTCCGTATCTCATCCTCTTTCATTTGAACTATAACACGCGCCCTAAAACGCATTATAACACCACAAAATCTTTAAAGATCCGATCGAGTTTTTATTGTTTTCACTAGATCCGTGAGTTTGGAGGTTCAAGAAGGTGAGTAAGCTCATTTTGGTACCTTGGGTGCTTCGACATGGTGTTAAATCCGTGGCTACACGGAAGGTTTTTATGGGAATCGAATAAATGGTTGGAAATTTATGATTTTGATATTAAAATCTTGTTTGGTATCCGGGTAATGGTGAGAACTCATTGGGTCGAGTGAACCGTGAGTCTCGGACTCACGGCTTGACGTGGGTACGATCCACTTGGCTCGTTATCTTTCTTGATATTTGACCTTGGATTCTTGATGGTTCATGTTTGATGCTATGGTGTTTGACTCGATTCAATGGAGTCATGTTCTTGGCCGAATGGCCATTGATGATGTTGCGACCCAAGAGGATGTTTGGGACAGCTTTGGTTGGCTCATTTGAGCTTATTTTGGAGACCCTTGGTCTTAGTTGTCGAGTCCTAGTGACTCGTGTGGTATCCGAGACTCAAGTGAGTCATAAGGCTCGGGTTTGGCTTGGTAAACCAACCCGGAATTAGCCCATTTGATACTTTTATTTTTTGTTCATGTTGACTTGGTATTGTTGTGGCCTTTGTGATTTCAGCCGAATACTTTTGTTGGGTCGAGACCCTTGTGGTCTCGACAATGGGAATAATGTGATATTTGAGGAGTTGTTGATGAATTGTGATGTTGGGGACCGATTGTGAGACGGTCACTTAGAATGACGGAGATAGGTTAGTCGGGTGCCGTAGTCGGACCCTATTGTTGTAGCACGTGTATTGGGATTGATTTGGACGGAGATGTATTGTTTTTATGACTTTTACGTAATACTTTGGACTTGGACAATGAGCCGAGAGTCATGACTCGGACATGTGACCATTTCGTGTGACTCGATAACTATTCACAATTAAAACGTAAATAATAAAACTCGTAATAATAATTATTGATAATATAAACGTTTATATGAATATATAGACGTGAATAACAGATATATAATTATATAAGCGCGTATATTAATAATAATAATAATCACGAGTCATATTATAAATAATACAACTAGATATATTATGCTACGAAAGTGGAGTAATATTATTGAACGTATTACTATTATAAAGAAATTGTTATTAAAGCGAGGAATTCTCGACAATTACTAAATATTAAATCAAAATGTCATTTGATATATAATAAATAAACTTATTGAGTTACGCGAAGTCATTGTCACTCAAGTCCAGGTAAGTTATTATTTGTGACTTTCGTGTTGTCACAGATATATGACGATTAATATAAACATTTTCTATAACTAAATAATCACTTAACCGAAGGGTTGAATCGGGTTATTTGGCTATATGAAATGAGTATATTAATGGGCATCGTATCCTACGACGCCCATAGGTTGTGGTATATGTAAAGTGTAATAAATTGCGAGTGTATATATCGGAAAATCTGGCCAATTTGGCGATATATATGAGGAATTTATTAAACTATGATATCTACCATATAGTATTTATGTGCTATGTGCTTTAGGATTGGGTGTAATCTTGGAACGCTATGTTACGTAAATAAATATGAGGATTATCAAATTGACGGATTTGATAAACTTCGGCGATTTATTTGAATGATATATTGGGCTAATGTTAGATCCATAGTTTATTTTAGTATTCTTTGTGTGACCTTTTGGTTTGTTTTGTGTCGACCCACCACCCGTATGGATACCAAACGTAAATACACCAAACTAATACGAAATGGATTTTCGGAAATAAAACGGATTCTCGTCCGGGTTTGGGAATATTTGAGTTTGAGGAAATGATTTCTGAGCGAGTTGATATTGTTAGGTCGTGCCGAGTCCGTAGTTGCTGTTTCGTGAGTTACTATACATCTTATTTCTACCGATTTCGTATTGCTGATTTCTGGACTTGAGGTGAGTCATAGCCCCACTTTTACTCTTGAACTATGTTTTCAATACTTGGGGTGAGAAACGTGCAAATTATTTTATGTGGACTATTATCGCTTTCATATTCTTTCTAAAACTTGCTATGCGTATGGACTAGGATGTATTGTCAGCTTTAGTCACATAGTTTTGTGTGTACTATTCAAGGTTGGCTTATTTGGTTATTGATGGATTGTCAGCTTTAGTCACATATATGTTGTGTGTACTATTCAAGGTTGGCTTATTTGGTTATTGGTGGATTGTCAGCTTTAGTCACATATTTGTTGTGTGTACTATTCAATGTTGGCTTATTTGGACTGTCAGCTTTAGTCGCATAGTTTCGTGTGTACTATTCAAGGTTGACTTATTTAGATACTATAGTGTGCACCTATAGGTTATTAATACTTCGGAGGTTATCCGAGTATTTATTGGTATTGCGGGGGTTACCTGAATATCTATGTTAGAACGGAGGGTATCCGTGTGTTAGGATTGGAGCGGAGGGTATCCGCAGGCTTTTAGCGAATACTTGGTCTAGCTAGCAAGCGTTTTGCGTATATGTCCACTATATTGTTAGATGAATTTAAACCTATGATCTCACCAGCGAAAGCTGACTTTTAGCACGTTTTCTCAGGTAATTAAGTGATGCTCTGCGGATGCTTGGGATTGGAGGCTTGGTATTTGGCACCGGTTATGGATCTATATTTCTAAAACTCTGATAACTATTGTGGACCTATATTTATTTCTTTTGGGCCTGACTTTGGAGGATTTTGGGATAATGTAAACTTTAAAACCCCGCGTGGTTGCATTTTATTTTGTTTACTTTATCTCGTTCTTTTATATCTTGTGTTTGGATACCAATCCCCGTAGCACCCCGAAAGCTTGTTGAGTCTTCCGCTGTATCAAATTTTGGGGGTGTTACATCCTCAATCACCAACTTATGACAATTAAACTTTCAAACCTTTTAAAGTTTAAAGTATTGTAATTCTTTTAATATTTAATGCAACTATGCTCTTAGTTGAGCACAACTAGTTCTCATGAAATCCTTCATGACTAGTTATTGAATGTCATCTCAATTAAACCAGCATCATTGTATATTAAACACAATATGCTCTTTAAAATTTTCGTAAACTTAATATCCATAGTGTAATGTTTAGGAGCTATTCCAGGTTGAGGATCATTATTCTAATTTCAAACATTTTCCATTAGAATATCTATTACACAAGTTATATAATAACTTTTAATTGGATATCAAATATTGTCAAATCATTAAGCACTTAAGCATGATACAACAATAATATAATGCACATGAAAATCCTTCAGTCAAACTTATATTTTATTCATGTTTGATATTTACAAATATATATATCCATTCAGTCTTCCAAAATGATATATCATATTTTATTTAGAATTTTATTTACCGCATTTGTTCGTTTAATAATAAACTTTAGTTTCAAGGTTATATGTTTTATTTCCTAAATCTTTCAAGTAAAGTTTTATTCCAAATTAAGTCTAACCTTTTACTTATATGGAATGTTACTCTACAATATATATGATTTAGTAAATCAAACATAATACTCCCACTAGCTTTCAGGAATACTTAGAAATTATCTTATTTCAATTATAAACCAATTCATAGATATAATAATTAAAAATAAGAGCAATTTCCTAGATGCATGCATTTATCCATTCATGGATTATTGCACTTTGTACACTACCAAAGATTTACTTGAATTCATAAACTCCTTTGATTACTTATCGTCCTCACTTAAGTAATCATTCAAGAAAGAGTTTTGATATTTCATTGTCAAATTTCATATTCATGAAATTTAAGTATGACAATTACCATCTTTGTATCTTTAATGTGTTTTAGGAAAGAGTATTCAATCATAGTTAATTCCTTAAGTATGATTAATAATCTTGTCATAAGACATGCATTAAGATATGTGTACAATTTTTGTCCATATGATTTCTACACAAAGATTTAAACCTCTAGGGTTACTTATCTTTGAATAAACTCATCTTCATTCTCTAACCATTAAGAATTAAGATAAATCAAATTTAAAATTTGAATATCTTTATGAACAACATCTCCAACATTCATAATATGAATAATTTACCCAATTCATTATTTTGGTAATACTACATCATATAATCGTCAGCATATTAATTAAATACCTGAGATATCCAAGTGGATCTATGAATGATAATTCCATCATCTTGAGGTTTATGATTTACATGTTTTGCCTCATCATGATTTTTACTAGTGTGTTTTTAGAAGATTATGTATCTTGTAATTCTATCTTTCAAGATAAAATACTCCCACTTGCCTTTAGTATTATATAGAATAAAATACTTAGCAATTAGAGCAACAATCCGACGTTCTCTTTTAGGACATTACAAATACACATTGACAGTTCCTGGCATTCTTTTGTTAACAACCTACCAATAAGTAGCTTAACAAATTCAGAACTCCAATTTAAGACTTAATGTGATTCATCATATTTCATAATGTCTTATTAATCTTCTAGGAGTCTAATTGAGTATATTCATTACATACTCAAATTTCTAACCTTGATAACTTTCGGAAGAAAAGAAGTCATAGTTATCTTTAATCAAACTTCTAACAAGAGTTTGATTTCCCTAACTTAACATACCATTATATTTTGGTATTTAAATTATAATAAATATTGTAAGAAGATCTAACAATATATATATAAGATAACTATATTCCTTTTGGCATACCTATTTACCAACTAAGTCAACTTAATGATATAATAGTATTTCCAAATCAATTGCATGCTTTTTATATAACACAAGTACTTTTGACCAAGTCACTTCATGTTCATGTCTCTTCAAAACATGAACGTGTTATATTCCCACTTTCCGTTATTAATCATTGATCATCTCAATGACTTCTTGTATATGTCTTAATTAAAAGACCATAACAAGCTAACGTCTTACTTTATTATATGTCTTGTAATACTTAAAAGACTTTATGTTTATAACTATACAATAATGTATAAACATGTATAATTAAAGTAATCATGAACACCATCACTTGGTTTCAATAATATTTTCAAGTTAACACACTACTTCATTTATTTGTGTCATTCTAAGAATACATAATTATTAAAGTAGTATTACTTCATGCATTTATGTCATTTCAATAATACATAAATATTAAAGTTGAAGTAGTATTGTTATTGACACATGTTCTAATAGATGTCTAATTTAGAAACTGTAAATTATCCATGTTGGTCTCACGCATACATGGAAATTCACCTTGTTGTTAATATTTAGCCTGCGTCTCACGTTTACTAAATTTCAACACCAAGTGTTTCTTGGATTAGATTTATATAAATCATATTAGAACTATAGTCTCTTACTTTGCAGTTAAGAGAATCCGTTAAATCATATTCTTATGTGTTGTACCTTGCACACAATGTAGATTTCTCCCACTTGTGCATGGGACAACATCATGTACCACATAGACAACACGCACGCGCTTGTTAATGTGAACTATATGATTTGTGTCATTAGTATAACTAGTAGATATAGAGTTTACTCAATCAATCAAGGAAACGCACATGACTATCCTTGAAAATATTAGTGTCTATATTTGGAAAGTATTTATCTTGAGATGTTCAAAGATAAAGTAGAGTCTTACCAAGAAAACAATCATTGTGACTCCTACTGAATTAGAGATCATTACTATGATTCCTTATTCAGTAATACACACCTAATAATCCCACTGAATTCGACAACATTGTAAATGTTTATTAATCCAGTGAAAAGAAAAAGTGTGCTATTCACTTTCCTAACTCTTTTAGAAAACCCATTTATAACAATTAATTAGGTACTAAAAGAATATATTCTTCTACATAAATATGATTCATCACATTCCAAACTATTACCTTGAAAAATTGAGCATACAATTTATTCCTTAATTAGGTCGACCATTCCAACAATTGAATGTAGTACCTTTAAATGGTCATAGCAAAACAACTAGATAAAATAATCTAATTTGTCTTTTACCATTTTGCAGTAATTAGTCTAGCTTCTTATTAAATAACTCATAAAGTGCAAATAATCATAACTATTAAAGTTTGCTACGAGTTATTTATTAGAACATAGACAATTCTAACTTCCGTATTATACCTTTCTCATTCATGAAAAGGGATAGGATTAAGTCTCACACTTCTCCTAATGGAAAGAAGACTAGATTTATTCTTTTAGTAAAATTGACTCTAACCAAAAACCCAAACGAGTGTAGATCAATTAAAAGAATAACTTACGTTTACGGTTTTAAGTTGCATTAATACATTTAAAGAATTTACAAAATTCAATTTTAGTATTTTCGATAATTTATATTTCGAAGAAAATATAATACCCAAGGATATATTCATATATCCAACTTATTTTCTTGAAAATCTAGGATCCAACTTTACATAGATTCCACCACATCAGTTGATCTGCTAGTGGTGAAAGTATAAAAGATGGTAATCTGTCAAACAATAATTGGCAAACACTTTTCCAATTCCTAGGTCATTATGGGATTTACATCAAATTGATTCATCAATTTGTCATGTAAGCATGTTTCATCCCATCTCATGCCTTAAGCTCTAGGTCTCACGCATCAACTTAATTAAGTCTTCTAACTTAGAAACTGCAAATTCTCCATGTGTGGTCTCACACACACTCGGAAATTTACCTTGTTATTAAAATTTAGCCTGCGTCACACGTTTACTAAATAATAACTTCAAGTGTTTCTTATAGTTAGATGGCATGTAACTTAAATTTTAAGGGTATTCAATTTTGATGTGACTATCAAAATATGTATAAAGATGCATGCACACATCCTTATAGCATAAGTTTTCAAAACCTTTTTATAACCAATTAATAAGATTAATACAAAAAGTTTTACTTGAGGTAAAATACCTTAAGATGACTTTCTACAAGAATGATTTTAAAAAGAAATTCGTTTAAGACGTATTCAAGAGTGTGATAACCAAGGCAGACTCTAAGGCTCTTTTCTAAGCCTTCATATCACGATTATGAATTTGTCTTAAAAGAGTTACTTTTAAAAGCATGTTGTACAAAACATCAATCAAGCAAAAGTTTATGGATTCAATCTCAAAACATGTAACAAAGTATGAATCTTGCTAGTCTCGCCTGGGAGCTGATTACCGTGCGAATCGGACCACTAGCGGCACATAAGACCTTGCAAGATTCTTACTTTATCACTTTTGTTTCACCGTTATTAGTCCGTCTTATTTTCTTTATGAAAAATTATCCTTTTATTGCTTACAAACGTGTCAAACAATAACAATAAAACAAGTAATCAAAGAAAAACAAACAACTAATAATAATAAAGTGAAACAATTAGCCACATGCAATTCTTATTAGAAAAGATCCTAATAAAATCAAGTCTAGGTATAATAATGCATGTAATCAACTAAGGCCTTCTCCTCTTGATGGAAGAGAGTCACATACATTGACAAGTCAATTGCGTAGGCCAAAGCTAATCACATACCACATAGCACATTATTTGATTTTAATAATTATGGGGTCTTCCCCAATATAAGATCTATCTAAACATGTTAAAAAGCAAAATAATTAATAAACAATTAATAACCCATGACTAACATGCATGTTTCGTCACGGATCAAAGCATAACAATTACCAATTAGGTCAAGAATACACCCAAATAACACATAAACATGAAGGCAACCTAGGGTTTCTAATCCAATTAATTAATCAAACCACAAACCCTAATTAGGGTTCATGGAATAAATCGACCCCCCCCCCCCCAAAAAAAATTAGGGTTAGGGTTTCGAAAAAAAAAAAAAAAAAAAAACAAAACCCTAGATCCAAAACATGTATCTAAAACAATCAAAATTCGTTTTTTATGTGTTTTATGTAATCAATTACATGTTATAGCAAGCTCGTGATACCACTGTTAGAATTAAATAACAAGACAATCATATAAACAGGTAAACACATATGCGGAAGCGTAGGAACATCTATAACATATAAGTGATTAACATAAATTAAATAGGAACGTACCTTTAGCGATTCTAGCAAAACAAGAATCAATTAATAATCTTGAACATGTGATGAACCCTAATTAGGGTTTATATGGATCAATGATTAACCCCTTACCGTTTTGTTAATCAATCCCTTGATAACAACAAAAGTATGTTGTTACCTCGTTCTTGTACACACAAACTAATACCGAATCAAATTAATTGCAAGATTAAACACAAGTATATGTTTTGGAAAAAACCAAAATCGAAATCCCTAGGGTTTAGGGATGTATGATCGGCCATGGAAGAAAACAAAAGAAGAAAACCAAACTTAGGGTATTGTGTGTGCACAAAAGGTGTGAAAACAATGACCCTTGGGTTTGTATATATACTAGAGAATACTTGGTGAACAAGCAAAGGCAATGGGTTTCCCCCCTTGGGCCTTGATCGACCGGCCACACACCAAAGAAGGCTGTTCCGGATCCTTCTTGTTACCAAGTTTCAATCTAGTCCTTTTCGTTTCCTTTTAACGATAGTTAGTCCGTACATTTAATAACTAACGACCATTAGTCCTTTAAACTTGTGTTATTAATAAATATATCTAACAATAAATATTTATTAATCTTTGACTCTCGTTTGTAATGTGTGCAATCCCGAGGTCTCGGGTTCGATACTAGACATTTAACTAATTAATATTTATCCAATATTCCAACAAGTATTACGGTCCAACTTCAAACTTATTATCCGTATCAAACAAACTCAAGCTAATACATAACTTGACGAATGAGCCCTAGTAATTCAAATGCTCCAAATATGATATGGATAATAATACGAATGACCCACTTATCTAATAAGAATTACAGTCCATAACTCAAAACAAACGAATACTAAGATCACCAAAGTAACAAATTTCGAACATGTTTTACAAAACCAGAAGTTATTTGTTACCAAATCAACATCGAATGGGCAAATACCAAATTGCCATTAATCTGACTAAATTTTCCACCGACCCATTCACTAAGAATCACCCAATCAAAACTTAGCATATTTAAATACTAATTCAAACAATCGGCAATATCTATGAACGATCGAATCAGCAGCCACCAAACACAAAACGAATTCAATTGATGTCAAGAAATTGATTCTTGAAATCAACCAGAGGCTAAAGTTGATTCCCAAACCACGAATTGATATTTGATCAGGTAAACCAAAACAAATCCACAACCTCAAACAATTGCAACTTGCTTCAAATCGATCGAACCCGCTCTTGATACCAATTTTTTTTTTTTTTTTTTTTTTTTTTTTGGAGCCAAAAACTGATATTTTTATTATGAAGTGAAGTCTAGTCACTAGTTCAATATCTGCTATTCTAATATATAGAACAAAAACCGACATATACAAAACCGACATATACAAAACAACCGACTTACAAGTTTCTAGATACTACCAAAATGACTAAAATACCCTTAGTACTAATATTACCAAACTGCCCTTAGGAGGTCAAAGTAAAAACTGGTATTTGTACTAACACTTATGCTGATTGGTAGATACATTATATGACGTTATACATATTCATACCACTTTCAACGATTATTTTGTATTATATACCACACACTACTCAATTGATTCAACGATTATTTTGTATTATATTTGCCTTTGAGAGTAGGATTAATGTACAAGGTTATTGCAATTGTACGATGTTTTTATATATAATACCAACAACTATATTAAGTTCATGTATAACATTTTCTTTCTTTCTATTTGTTCACAAAGTATACACGATTTTTTTTTTCTTTTCTCAAAAACAAAACTAACTTGACACTCTTTTAATGTTGTGCAGTCAAATTTTATTTGTTCTATTGTATATCAAAACTTTTGAATCTTGACTTTTGTTTGTAAAAAAACACATGAGGTGAAAGAATGTTTCTGCTATGGAGCTTATAGGCGGGTACACGACATCGAGCAAGTCTATGGTTGTTTTAAAATGTCCCGTTTTTTTTCTTTTTTTTTTTTTTTTTTTTTTCGCCAGATCGGTTTTTGTTTGATTTGGTTATTAAGATCATGGCATGTCATGGTTCACGGAGCTAGCAGTATAGTATACTAGTCATGTATTTGTTTTTTGTGTTTTGGAGACTATTCCATAACCTTTGTCGTAAACGATTCATTATATTTAAAAAGCTTGGCTGGAGTGTTAGAGAAAGAAGAATATTCAAAGTTCACTATCGCTTTCATTGAGCGAGCCACTAGCTAGGTATCGTGTGTGATTCCAAAAATTTTATCGCACTTTCATTGTATCGAACAATAAGTGATCCATAGTGTAATGTTGTTTTTTTGAGCTAGGTTAGTGACAAAACTGTCATTTCTTGAGGTTGGAATTTTGGTGATTTAGCACCTCTGAAATGATATTAGCAGCTTTTCAATTTTTTGCTAAAGTTACTTATATGATCATCACACTACACATGCATACTTGTTACATGCAGTTGATTAGAAAGTTTGCGATTGAACCGAGAGTGTGATTAGAATTAAGAAGTGGTGAATGTGTTTAGTCATTTAAGTTGATGAATTTGAGTGAAGTGACGAGTAACGATGACAAAATTGGTGATATAAGGGTGGTTATGGAATAAGGCCGGTGCGATGATTAAGAGTGAATGTTAATTAACAGAAAATGACTGACAGATAATTTTATACATTACTGATTATGTTTGCATTATACAAATTAAGGTGATTAGACCTAACTTTTGTGAAAATTTTGTATCAAGCTTGTGTTCCCATTGAAGATAGTGTACAATTTGTATACAGTTGTTTGGTTTTTAATCCCACATCGATAAGGTAGATAGAACTTATTGTTATTTATATATTGTTGTGCTAAGGAATTCGTAAATTGTTTCGTCTTATGCTGATTAGGTGATGCATTATTGAGGTTATTACATATATATAACCTCATTAGTTACAAAGTAGGAATCCAACCCGAGTCTCCTAAGAGATGATTTGGTACATGACGGTGAAAATAATAATACTAGAGCCACTAAAGAGGGTGGCAAAGCTTGTAATGATCCTCTAATGTTGTCGATTACCAATCCTAAGTCAAGGTGTGTTGAGACAATCATTAGTTATATCTTCATCTATCAGAATCGCAATGGCACTTATATCATAATTATGAAAACGAAAGAAGAGTCCATTGCTTTTTTCGCGCCTCACGTAAAAATATCCCGTCACGTATGCCTTCCTCCATCTTTTACACCGCCATCACCATCATTTGCAAAAAAAATGTCAGGGATATATTATATATAGTGAATGTGTCTACTCATTTAACTTAATGATTTTGATTGAACTGTCAGTTCGGTAATGCAAGAAGGTGGTGGTCACCGGTGAGATGATGATTATGAATGAAATATGATTGCGGAACTGAGCGAAGTGAAGATACTGTACATTTTGTAAAAGGTAACTAGTATGGAGTATCAGGTTTGGAAACCCACATCGGGTGGTGAAATAATTTATGTTTTTATATATACTTTGGTGTTATCTATTAGATAAATTGTGTTGTTTGTTATGTTGATGGTGGTTTGTGATGATGACTGTACACAAGATATAGTAATCTTCATATATTATCATTAGCTGATATAATTCTCACATTTTTTACTTGCGGTTGACAAAAGAATATATCAAACATATAAGCCAATTGTCTATTTTAATATCAAGTTAACCATATTTAACCATTATTTCACTATAAATGTAAAAGGTGATTGGACGTCTAAATGGCAAATAAAAAGAACAACTCTTCTCCAAATTATAAGTCAGCTCCAAATAACTATGAAGGTCTGTTTTATGATTCTAAAGATTTCTTATACAAAAAGGCACACCAAAACCAAATTATCTTATTGTTGTATCAATTTTAGCTGGGTTTTTCTAACTTGTGCCATGGTGGCACAAGCTTAGAAGTGTTTAATAAAGACAAATATTTTTTTAAATAACTTAATTTCCATATAAAACAATGATAATTTGGTAAATATTATAAATCTAAAAAATTATTAATATCAAATAACATGAGAACATGGGTAATTTAAGTTCATTTAATGCCTCTTAACCTTTACCGATGGCACAAGTTAGAATTTCCCATTTTAGTTAGCATGTAACATAATGGGTGTTGACAGATTACAGAAATTGTAGCTAAGATTAACCTCATTATTGTCCCCGATATGTGTCACACAAAAATGATTTGCAAGCGTTAGACATAAGTAACTTTTAATATTCATCGTGACTCATTCTTTTTCATATAAAGAAAACGTCGATAATTGTATGCCCAACATGGTACAAATTTTAGAATTAAAGCTAAATGTTATAAGGCACACAATTTCTTATGACCGCTAGTATAATCCATATGAACTAAGTTTTGAACATTCAATATATTACAAACCACAAAAACATATCATATATCATATGTCCTATCATAGAAAATGAAATAAAGAAAGATGGGAAGAGACCATTACATTTCTCGCGCCACATAAATAATATACTACCGGACCTACGACCACCGTCCGCATAAATAGAACTACTAACATAAACCGTGTTCACCACCATTCGCAAAAAAAATATCAAGGTTCGTTACGTTACTGAATTTGAATAGTGTGATCATAATTAGGTAGTAATGAATGTGTTTAGTCATTTAGAAAAGGGTATTAATATGGAGTATAGATTTTCAATCACACATCGGTTGAGGAGTAAGAATTCTGTTGTTTATATACTATACGGTATTCATGCAAATAAATTGGAATGCGTGTTATGTTAATCGTTATCTGTCCTATTTGCGGTTAGGTTGTGATAACCGCGTATATGATTGGAAACGATCAACTTGTACAAATTCTTAATTTTTTATTTTTAAGAACCAAAGGCATTACTTGTACTAATTTTTTATTTTTAAGAATTAAAAAATAAACATGACGAAACTTGAATTTGTTTAGCTCTCAAGTAACAAGAACATCATCAACATAAACATTGTTTTTGGCTTTAGTAATTCACAAATATATATAGATCATTTAGATACATTAAAGGTAACATGAATATGATCATACAAAGGATTTCTATAAATATTAGTAATAAATATGATTGAAAGCAATGCAAATATGAACGTACCATGAGCAAAGAATGATTGGTCATCTCGCCTGCTGAATACATTTAGGATCTTCCACTGCCAAAACCAAATGTTTACGGAACGGGATCGAGTAAGTTGGCCACTTGGCGGTATCATAAGTGTATAAGAACGTAAGTAGAATTAGGAAGTAGTGAATACGTATAGTCACTTAATGAACTTGATTGAATTTGGTGTAAGGTGTGATGATTTATGAATGCATGTTAGATAACAGAAAAAGAATGAGATATAAAGTATATCGTGTTTTCATACCCACATTTGCATTGTATATATGTTGATGGTTGCTCGTGTTACTTGTGGTTATAAAAAAGTTATTGCATTATTGCAACTCATCAATTTATAAAGAGATACTTAATTTTTTATTTTTATTTATTTATTTTTATTTTTAAGGAGTAAATGCCGGCCATACTTAATTTTAACTTTTATTATTAATACGACATGCATACAGTAGCTTAAGTTTTTTCATCTCATCATTGGTATTCTCATTAATAGTAGTAATGGTGACGAGAAGTTGATTTCCAATACAAACACACTTTTGCTTTGTATTAGGTTTTCTCTCAACTTACAACAATTTTGCTTACAAGATATTTTGTATAGATCTGACAACTAAATAAATGATTTTCTCCATGTTTACACATCGGGAACTAACATGCTCAAAATGGGTACGTACGTGGGTTTCTTTTCCATTATTCTCATGCAGGCATGCATATGATTATAAGACCTATATATGACCCATGCTTTTTGACCAACAATTTTAGAAGCACCTTCCAACACTCTTGACTGAGCTTCAAGCCCACTTCACTGTCACCCTCTCATTGAGCGAGCCACTAGGTGTCGTATAGACTCTAATGCAGTTCTTCAATTTTAAGCTAAAGTTACTTATATAATCATTGACGCTACACATGTGTACTTGTTCCAACATCCAAAGTTGTTTAGAAAGTTTGCAATTGAACCGAGAGTTTGATTAGAATTAGAAAGTGGTGAATGTTTTTAGTCATTTAATTTAATGAATTTGAGTGAAATGACGGTGACAATAACGATGACATAGTCGGTGATATGATGGTGGTGATGGAATAAGGCTGGAGCGATGATTACGAGTGAATGTTAATCAACAGTAAATGATTGATAGATGATTTGATACATGATTGATTATGTTTGCATTATACAATGTAAGGTGTTACTATATGTCTTTAGAGCTTACTTTTGTAAAACTTTACTTGTATCAATTTTATGTTCCCACACCGGGTGAAGGTAAGATTTTTTACCTAGTTATATACCATGGCGTGTAAAGTATTGACAAGTTGAAAATTGATATTATGTTGGTGGTTGTCTTAAGTTACGTGAGTTATAGTTAATATAGTAACTCATATCTCGGTGGACCACCATTAATTTGCATCAATTCTTAAATTTTTTTAATGGCAACTATTACTCGAGCTAGTCCTCAAGTTAGATAAGTTCTCAATTCTTTTATTCACAAATTGATATTTGAACCCGCAACTTATTTGCGTTATGTTGTATTAGTTCTAGCTCATTTAGGTTTTTGGCAGATGTTTGATTTATTGGTTCAACGAGGTGATGGTCACCAGGTAGAAATGGTTGTCACTAAAGTTACTTATTTGTGTTATGTTATATTAGTAGTTATAACAAGAACACAAAACTTATTTTATTTTTAGCTGATTATAGTTATAATAAGAATTTACTCTCTATTCGATACTATTATGGGAGATTAAATGAATAAACAAATACTCAAACTCCAATAATTATGAAAGGGATAATTGTTTGAAAATGTAACAAACTTGCCACGTTTTACAATGTTGTGTATGTTGCTTTTAATTTTACTAAATAATGTGAATAATTGCCTAATCAGTCTATTGTATGCATTATTTAGTAAAATATACACAACATTATAAAACGTGGCAAGTTCGTTACATTTTCAAACAATTATTCCATTTATTATGTTAAAATAACACAAAGGGAATAATTGTTTCAAAATGAAACGAACTTGTCACGTTTTACAATGTTGTGTATGTTGCTTTATATTTTACTAAATAATGCACACAATAGACTGATTAGGCAATTATTCACATTATTTAGTAAAATTAAAAGCAACATATACAACATTGTAAAACGTGAGAAGTTCGTAACATTTTGAAACAATTATCCCATTAAGAAACAACGTAACTTGCACCATATTCAAATTGCTTGATTTGCAAAGGATAAAGAATGGTGATGAAGCTTAATTCATCTTAAAGTATAAAAGAACACATCAGGTGGAAAGAATGTTTCAGCAATAGGGTTTATATGCAGGTACAAGAGATCTAGCAGCTCTATACTTGTTTCGAGATATCGTTGTATTGTGTTTTTTTATTTTTGGCCTGTGGGTTTTGTATGTAATGGTTACTAATTATAATACCCGTGCACACGCGGTTTTTTTTTTTTTTTTTTTTTTTTTTTTTTTAATTTTTTGAACGATTTATTTTTATTTATTAAAAACAAATAATTTAATATTTGTTTTGTTTTGTTTGATTTTTTATTTTTAATTATAGTTTTTTTATTATTAAAGATAATTATTTAAAAAGTTTAATCCTATTGTTAGTTGCTTCTTAATTATATTTTTTGTAATTATCTTCTACTTGTTTAGTATATCAACAAAATGAATTTATAAATTTTTAAGTTAAAAAATAATAATTCAATTATTATTTAATAAGGAAACATTTTTTTTTTTCGAAATACGAAAGTTCCCAATTGAGGTTTTGTTTTATTATATAAATTAAATATGATCATGGCATGTCACGAAATGTTGTGTATGCACATACACGATTTATTATATTTAAAAGCTTTTCCGGGCTGTTAAAAAAAGTAAAATTTTCAAGCTCACTCTCGCCCTCTCATTGAGCGAGCTGCTAATTGTCGTGTACTTGTGTGGGATTCCATATATGATATATCTTGTACTTATCGCACTTTCACCTTGTGCATTTTATAAGGCTAAAGAAGATTTGCAGCACATATCTTTTGGGACCATGCTTGTATTGGAATGATTGTCCGTTTTATAAAATTTACCCTACGCAAGATAAATTAATGGGGTTCTCGTGCATCCCTGTGAAACCCCCACGGTTCACCCCCGGATCCGAACGTCATAGATTTGATCCATAATATAATGTTTTGTCTTTTGAGATAGCTAGCTTGCTCAGTGACAAAATGTCACATCTTGAGGTAAGTTTTGGTGATTCGGCACAGATCATAGATTTGATGTATGAAATGATATTAGCAGCTTTGCAAGAGAAGACTTGTTGTTGAAAAAAAAAAGTAATGCTTGATCCAAAAAATAACAGAAGTTAAAAAATCTTTGATATATACTCAATATAATACCAACCACTAAGGCTATGTTTTATATATACTCAATATATACTAAGTTGAAAAATCTTTGATATATAGTCTATATAATACTAGCCCATTTCGCCGAACATACCCTAGGTGCATAATCATATAGAGTTATACACTCTTGTGTAGTTCTTCAATTTAGATTTGAATTAGGATGTGGTGAATGTGTTTAGTCCTTTAATTTAATGAGTTTGAGTGAAATGACGAGTATCGATGACAAAATAGGTGACATGATGATGGTGACGTAATAAGGCTGGTGCGATGATTACGAGTGAATGTTAATTAACAGAAAATGAATGATAGATGATTGATTATGATTTATTATACAATCTAATGTGTTATTATGTCTTTTGAGCTAACTTATGTAAAAACGTGTCAATTTTCTGTTCCCACATCGGCTGTAGGTAAGATTTTTCTCTTATTTATATAGTGTGGCGTGTAAAACATCCACAAGTTGAAACTTGATATTATGTTGGTGATTGTCTTGTTTTCTAAGAGTTAGTCTTAGACAACTCTCTGAAAACCACCTAGTCACTAATTTATATCGGTTATTGACTTATTTTTACTTACCTTTTTAAGAGAAGCGAATTACTTACACATTTTAATGACCAAACGAATTATTCTTAACTTATTTTAATTAAGAAAATGAATTATTTACACGTCTTAATCACCAATCATCTTACGTAATTAGTAAAACAAAATAAGTAACTACTTTTGCATATTTTTTAAGAGAAACGAATTATTTAAATGTTCTAGTTCATTTAGGTTTTTGGTAGATGGTTGATTGGTTGAACGAGGCGATGGTGACTAAGAAATGATGGTTGTGAATGAATTAATTAGTAAAGGTGAGATGATTATGGTGAAGACACAACAATGTCCATTTAGTAGCGGTTTTAAATTTATTTACTAAGATCTTATTTGTTTTAGTATCATTTCTGTCAACTCCTTCCTATACATAAGAACAAAAAACTTATTTTATTATTAGCTACTATTATGGGAGATTAAAAGCATAAGTATAATTGAAACTACTATAAGAAATTACTGCTAACTAATTAACACCAAATTAAAAATACTTGCCTTGTGTATGGTAGAGAATGGTTATGTAGCTTCTTTCCATATTAATGTTACCACACCAAGTCAAAGGCATCAAATCACACATGAACTCGCTTCTCATATTGTTTAAGGCTCCGGTACTCCTACTGGAGCCTATAATCTGAAAATACAAAGCCAAAAATTGAAACAAAACTGGTTTTTATAAGATTGTCACAACTCACAAGTTGAGAGGATTTAGACTTTCAAGAGCATAACTTCTTAGCTTAGAGTGACCGAAAGATTGTGTAACTCAAAATAACACCACCATTTTGAGTTGGAGAGCAACATTCTAGCCATATAGATCCCGATATGGAAGTCACACTTTGGTGTTGCAATGGCCTGATTCCACTTAACCCAAACAAAGTAGTTGAAAGAATGCAATCTAAGAAATTGTTAAAAACAAAGTAATCAAACAAAGAAAGAGACTGCCAAATTTTTGGGCTTAACATAGATACTCCCATGAGACCCTCCCCCACATCTAACCCCACAGTCACCACCATCCGCATGAACAACCACACTAATATCAACTGTAAATATCCACCATTGCACCACCCGCAAAAAGAGCACCGTTTGTGATAGAACTGAATGTGAATAGTGTGATGAGAAGTGAAACTAACTGAAAAGTGAATGAGATATGATTGTGGAAGTGAAGTGAAGATAACATATAACACCACTTCAAACAAGCTTGAATCCTTCTTATTGTAGAATATCGCTTTCATGGTTGCACGCTGGAACATGAGACCTGTAAATCCAATTCTTTGGACCTTTGAGTCCGTGCTTCGCTAACAAAGAAAGAGACTCCACCATACCTCAGCTTTCATGGTTACATTTTTCGTGCCAGCACGTAGATACTCCACCATACCTCAGCTCCACTACCTTTAAACCGCAAAAATTTTAGGGTTTGTGATGATTAACTAGCAACTACTTGTGACAGTATAAGGTGTGATGATCAAGAAGAAAACGAATGAGATATAATATGATCATGGAATTAAAGTGGAGACAATGTACAACTTGTAAAAGGATTATTAGTTATTGCTATGAAGTATCATACTTTCAATCCCACATCGGTCGAGGAATACATCTTATTCTTGTTTATATATTGTGGTGCTGAAACAGAGATAGGTTCGTGATAAGTGTGATGTTGACTTGTTAACGAGATGCTGGAACTTATATAAGAACTTTAATGGACTTAATAAGTTCTGACAATTCATTCAATTTCACACATTTTGTTTATTTTAGGGATGATCACAATATCACACTACTAAATTAGTGGTACCGATATTTTTTAGCATAAATTAGTGATACCGGTACCATACTGAACGAGATTCGGATATCGGTACCGGGAAATCGGGTTTTCCCCTTTTTTTTCAGGAATTTCCCGTTGTACCGGTCCCGTACCGAATTAGTGGTTCCGATTGTTTTTCACCTAATTTCGTAGTCCCGGTACCATACCATATATCGAGAATCGGTACCGTTTCGATACGGTTCCGCTTCAATTCCCGGATTCGGTTCGAAAAGCTCATCCTTAGTTTATTTTATAAATAAATAATTCACTGCAATACCATAATTAAAAAGGCAATTCACACAATAAATTATTTACTACAATACCAGATTACCATCATTTTGTATTATTAACATCACTTATTGAGTTATTGTTAATGCGATAATAATAGAAATTACTTACTTGCTAATTCCTATAAGTTCTCAACCTTTTTTTAGTGCAACTGTTAGTTGCGGAATAAGGTGGGTGATGATTATGAATGAATGCTAATTCACATAAGAGCACTTTGGGTTATTAATCCTGATAACAAGTACACACTCCGGGATTTGCAACGGACGAGTGTCACTTAGCTCAAACCGGCCACATGGATAATGTTTTAACAAGTCACCACCGCTTCATACCAAGGGATGACCAACACAAGTGAATGGACGAATGGTCTACATTATAACTAATGATCCTATCTATTTCACTTAGGCTATGTTTGGCAAAAGTAGCCGTGAGCAATAGCAGTGAGCTGTGAGCAGTAGCCAAAAAAGCTCACAGCTTCGTAAAGAAGCATTGGAAAAATGAGCTTTCCTAAAAAATAGCAAAGCCCACAGCTCTCATGCCTAACGAAGACTATAAATAAAAAAGCTCATTGTTCACTGCTCATTGCCCAAAAAAGTTCCAAAAAGCTTTGTGCCAAACATAGCCTTAATGTACAAATGATTTATAAATAATAACAGCTACATATATTAACTTCATGTTTTAGAGGATCGCATATATGTCTCCAGTAATTTATTTTTCGTTACACACGTTGCATGTTTGCTCCAAACAATGTTGAAACCATGATGAACTATGTGCATTATAGTCGCTTGATAATTATGAAATTCCAAATTGAAGCTCGACATTAGTACACTTTGATGACTTTGTCTAATGACTGCCGCTGCCGGGAATCAAACCCTAGTCTTCTGGGTGAAAGCCGGACATCCTAACCCCTGGAAGACAATGAAATATATTTAGTTCTTGTGTAAAAAGAATATGGTCAACATAAACATTGTTTTTTGCTTCGGTAATTCACAAATATATAGCATTTAGATACATCAATAGTAGCATGAATATGTTCATATAGATGATTTCTATAAGTAATAACAAAGACGATTGAAAGCAAGGCTAATGTGGAGGTACCGTGAGCAAAGAATGATCGGTCCTGTCGTATGCTGAATACATTCACATATATTCTTCCACCACCAAATCCATATCACATTCACATACATTCTGATCAGAGCCCTAATTAAGACGGTATAAATATGTTTTGCCGCTTTGAATCACGCCTTAAAAATACTATAACACGGTGCCTCACGCTAAAGCTTGACGCTATGTCACGCTTCATGCTATTTATACATCACTTATTTATAAACCACTAGTGGCGGAATAAGGTGTGATGATTATGAATGAATGCTGATTAAACATGAATGATCATTTATTTTTAATTTTTTATTGCTTTTGCACAATGTCTTTATAAATAATAACAAAAAATAGGAACTTCGTGTATTATATGAGAATCACAATATCTTTATAGCAATGTGTTAAGGGGGTGTTTCTTTTTATTGTATGTGTCTTAATAGAAGAGAAAGTGGTGGGGGTCACATATATAGTACTACATATGTTTCTTTTTCTGTTAAATGCTCTATATAAGTAGAGAAAGCAAAAGGTGGTCCTCCCCATTAAGACTTATTAACAGAAAATGACCCACCCACTTAATTCAAAAAAAAAAAAAAAAAAAAAAAAAACAAAAAAAAAACAAAAAAAAAAAGTTTATTCTTGACTAAAACATGTTACATGTTGCTCCAAATTAAACAATTTTCAACCTATACGATATTAAATAACGACTATTATTACTTATATGAGCCTATAAATTGAGGCTCCACATTAACATACTTCTAATTACAAAAGGATAGAAAATTTGTAAATTAGAAAAAGTTTCATTTATAATATAAATGAAACTGGTTTTGCAATACGAGATTGTCACACCTCACAACTCGCAAGTTGAGAGGAATTTAGACTTTCAAGTGCTTAACTTTTAGCTTAGAGTGAACCAAAGATTGTTTAACTCAAAACGACACCCCCATTTTGAGTTGGAGAACAACATTCTAGCCATATAGATCCCGATATTGAAGCCACACTTTGGTGTTGCAATAGCCTAATTCAACTTAACCCAAACAAAATAGTTGAAACATTGTAAAAAAGCTTCATTAAAGATTAAGGCAAAGTAGAAAAATCCTTAAAAAATATAATAAAAAGTTCTATTTCCGCGAATATTCGAACCCGGGTCTCCTAAGAGATGATTTGGTATATGACGGTGAAAATAATAATAATATACCACAAAAGAGGGTGACAAAGCTTGTAATGATCCTATAATGTTGTCGATTACCAATCCTAAGTCCAGTTGTGCTGAGATAATCATTAGTTATATCTTCATCGATCAACATCGCAATGGCACTTATATCATAATTATGAAAACGAAAGAAGAGTCCACATTTTTCGCGCCTCACGTAAAAATCCCGTCATGCCTTCCTCCATCTTTTACACCGCCATCACCACCATTTGCAAAAAAAAAATGTCAGGATATAATGAATTTGGGACTATTTTATAATTAAAAAGTCTTAAAATTCAGACTTTTACTTGCTTGTTATGGAAGGATTTCAAAATTAGTTGGTTAGGAAGCAGGTTCGTTAGTAAGTTTGTTTGGAAGAAAGTTGGTTGTTCACATTAAAATTATTTGGCTTAACCATCTCTACTTATAAAGCATAAAAACAACTAGATGTGTAACCGAATAACGCAAAATATAGTCACAGGTACCCACCGCCGCATTGCGCGGATACCGTTCAAGTATATAGTGAATGTGTCTGCTCATTTAACTGTCAGTGACGGTAATGGAAGAAGGTGGTGGTCACCGGTGAGATGATGAAGTAGTGAATGTGTTTTCTCATTTAACTTAATGATTTTGATTGAACTGTCAGTGACGCTAACGCAAGAAGGTGGTGATCACCGGTGAGATGATGATTTACGAATGAGTTATGACTGCGGAATTGAGCGAAGTAATTAAAGACTGTACATTTGGTAAACGGTAATTAGTATGGAGTATTAGGATTGGAAACCACATCGGGTGGGGAAAAAACATTATGTTTCTACATATACTTTGGTGTTATCTATTGACTAAGGATCAAATGAGAAGAAAACTTAAAATGAGAAGAATGAGAAATAATTATAACTACACATTTGAGATGCATCGACTTGAATTAAATGCATCCCTAGTCTTTTAGATGCACCATAATATATTTTCTAGCAAAAAATTAGATGCATATACATATATTAGATGCATTTCATCAAGTTAGACGAATGCTATACATTTTTCGTCCTCTGCGGGTCAAATTTGGTTTTAGTACTACTTTGCATCGTTTTCACTTCAAAATCACTTTCGAAACTAATTGGGATGCATCTAAATGAATAGAGATGCATCTAAATCAAGTCGATGCATCTCAAATGTGTGGTTATAATTATTTCTCATCCTTCTCATTTTAAGTTTTCTTCTCACTGGATCCTTACCCGTTATCTATTTGCTAAATTGTGTTGTGTGTTATGTTGATGGTGGTTTGTGTTGATGACTGTACACAAAGTATAGCCATCTTGAAGGCCATCATTAACTAATATAATTCTCACATTTTTTACTTGCGGTGACAAAAGAATATATCAAAAATAACCCTTGCGTCGGGAGACTATCAAAAATAACCCTTGCGTCGGGAGACAGAGGTCAAGGGTTCGATCCTCACCTCTTGCAAGGCCAGAAGTCATTTTCTACTTTTGGTAGAACCAGAAGCATTCTTTCTACCTTAAGTAGGGGTAAGACTGTATCGTCTCAACCTCTCCCATACACCGTAAAAGATGGTATTGAAACCTATAACCCGTAGAAAATGGTATTGAAAGTTACTTTATTTATTTTTATATAAGCCAATTGCCAATTTTAATATCAAGTTACCAATAGTAAACCATTATTTCACTAAAAATGTAAAAAGTGATTGGACGTCTAAATGGCAAATAAGAAGGACAACTCTGCTCCAAAATATAAGTCAGGTTCATAAAATAAGATGCCTACCATATAACTATGAAGATCTGTTCTATGATTCTAAAGATTTCTTATACAAAAAGGCATACCAAAACCAAATTATCATATTGTTGTATCAATTTTAGTTAGCAAGTAACATAATGGGTGTTTACAGATTTCTAGAATTGTTGCCTAGATTAACCTTATTATTGTCCCCGATAGGTATTTAGTAAAATGATTTACAGCCGTTACATATAAGCAACTTTTTGATCTTCACTATGATAACCCGTTCTTTTTCATATAAAGAAAACGTCGATGATTGTATGACTAACACGGTACAAATTGTTTCTAATGAAAGTGATTTTTATTATAATAATAATAATAATAATAATAATAATAATAATAATAAATAAATAAAGTTAAAAATTTCCATTGCCAGGAATTGAACCAGTGTCACTGAGGTGAAAGCAAGATATTTCAACTGCTAGTCAAAATTGAATTTGTTTATCTCTCAAGTAACAAGAACATGATCATTTAGATGCATCTTTTATATAATAAAAGAATTACATAATTTCGAAGTGTTTTTGCAAATCCCTTCTCATTGAAAAAAAAATTGGACCAATAGTAGAGCTTGATTTTGCCACGTAGGCGAAATTGAGCAACGTGATTGGTCAATAAAAAGTCAAAATTAAATTGATTTTGGTCAAACTTAATAAATTTGGTGGAGAAATTTGGTTAAGAAAAAAAATGCATAAAAATATATGTGTCAAATTTATGAAAACAAAAACTTAAAAAAATAGGAAGTAATTAATAAAACTTTAGTGATTAAATTTTAAATAATTTATATAGAGTAAAGTGTAAAATTACAAATTTTCATATTTTTTTAATAACTTTATAAAAAACACAAATAACCCCTTAGACTTTATACCCCTATACTTTATAATATTAACTCTTTTGCTACATAAGAGAATCACACAAGTTAAATGATACTGAGTTAGATGAGAGAATATATGTAATATATGTCCTAAAGTGATGAGTGAATTATTGCAAGTGGCTTGGTATTTATAGCCAAACCAACCAGCAGTCTGGCAGATCTAGCGGAACCCTCAGATAGGTTCCGCCCATGTACCTCCAAGGTTCAATATTGTAAAATTACAAATTTTCAAATTTTTTTAATAACTTTATAAAAACACAAATAACCCCTTAGACTTTATACCCCTATACTTTATAGAGTAAAGTGTAAAATTACAAATTTCCATATTTTTAAATAATTTATATAGAGTAAAGTGTGAAATTACAAATTTCCATATTCTTTAATAACTTTATAAAAAACACAAATAACCCCTTAGACTTTATACCCCTATACTTTATAATATTAACTTCTTTTAAAATTACATGAGTATTACTGTATTAGTATTAGTTTTTAGACTTTATACCCCTATACTTTATAATGTAAATTTTAAATAATTTATATAGAGTAAAATGTAAAATTACAAATTTTCATATTTTTTAACTTAGTTTAAAATTACATGAGTATTAGTATTAGTTTTTAGACTTTCATCGATTAAAATTACAAAACTTGGTAAATATGCTAATTAGTTTTAATATACGTTAAATATTTTAAACTAATGTTAGTTTTAAACTTTCATCCATTAGAATATTTTTTTAAACAAAGACTCATGTTACTATTTAAAAATTTAATTTATGCGTACACGGGTTTGAAATACGGCTAAATTATTAGTAACGGGAATATAAATATCAAATGGTAAGCACCAACAGGATATCAATAGTTAATGTTAAACAACAAACCAAGTTGTGCGCGTTTTTTAGAGGAGGATTAAGTATCAACACATGATTGTCGTGGAATGATTTTCTACGCCTGCTCAAGGTACTAATGTATAATTTAGTTGAGTTGCATATTTAGATAATACATAAAAGTATTTTAATGTACCAAAGATGTGTTTTAGTGCCTATATGGGGAATTTTGTGGTAGGATTTCTTTTCGGAACGTAGTTTGTCTTTAAATGAGTTAATGAAACTTAGCAGGTATTTGTTGTCATTGATAACACTGTGGGTGTCTTTTACCTTGATAATTTTGGCCAATTATGAAGAAAGTTGCATTAAAGTGAAAAGTCGGTAAGGATTCAAACAATCCTAAAAGACTTGTGAATATACTATTTGTCAATTTTTTTCATTCATTTATAATTTACTTATACAAGTAATAATAATTTCCTTATATTATATAGTTCGGGCTTAGAGAAAAATTATTCTTATACATTATACATAAACGTAAGATTAAATTTAGGTTCTATCAATTACATCTTTTTTTTTTCTCTTTATGTAACAAAGAAGCTATAGTGTAAGCATCTATGTTAATTTGGTAATTTTATGATCAAATATAAGAAGTAAATAACACAAACTTATGAAAATACAACTTTCCAAACAAAAATGTACATTAGTAAAAATGATATGATGGTTATTCATAATTAAGGAAATGAATCAATCTTCAAAACTATCTAAATATGCTACATATTTTAACGAAAATATAAGTAAAAGAAATACCACAATTACAAAACACATCGTAAATTGATAGCACGGGTTTGCAAAACTAAAAGCATATATCATTAACATCTCATGCAAGTCAAGTATCATCATGTGATTTTGCTTGAATAATAAAATATAATTTTTAATTTAAAAGCATTCTCCTAAAATAATAGGTAGGTTATAACATATATATATGATTTTTTATTTTTAGTCCACCAAGTAAAACCATTTGAAACATGTTAAGTGGTTCATTTCTTAATCGATAATAATATATAATTAAAACGAAATTTTAAAAACCCTGTGCGTGCGCAGGTATTATAACTAGTTAAAGGTAACATGTATATGATCATATAAAGGATTTCTATAAGTATTAATAACTATGATTAAAAGCAAGGCTAATGTGAACGTACCATGAGCAAATAATCATCGGTCATCTCGCCTGCTAAATACATTCACATATATTTTGATCAGTGCCAACACCAAATGTTCACAAAACGGGATCGAGTAAGTTGGCGGTATCATAAATCATAAGTGCATATGAACGTAAGTAGAATTAAGAAGTAGGGAATGCGTATTGTACGTCACTTAATGAACTTGATTGAATTAGGTGGTGACGATATAAGGTGTGATGATTATGACACGAACATTTTAAAATAATAAACAAATACTCAAACTCCAATAAGAAATTATGTAACTTGCACCAAATTCAAATTGTTTGGATAGGCTATAGAATGTTGATGAAGCTTATTTTCCACCTTAAAGTTTAATAGAACACATAAGGTAGAAAGAATGTTTCAGCAATAGGCCGGGTTTATATGCTGGTACAAGAGATCGAGCAGGTGTATACTTGTTTCGAAATGTCGTTGTATTGTGTTTTTCTATTTTTGGTGTGTCGGTTTTTGTGTTCTGGTTATTATGATCATGGCATGTCATGGTTCATCGAGTCGGTAATAATGTATTTGTTTCTTGTGTTATATGGAGACTATTCTATAACCTTTGTACGTACATAAACAATTCATTGTATATAAAAAGCTTTGTTGGGGTGTTAAAAAAATATAAATTTCAAGTTCACTATCACCCTCTCATTGAGCGAACCACTAAGTGTCGTAAAGAGTTATAGACTTGTAGTTCTTCCATATTATGCTATAGTTACTTATATAATCATTGACGCTACACATGTGTACTTGTTTCAAGACCCACAGTTGATTAGAAAGTTTGCGATTTAACCGTGAGTGTGATTAGAATAGGAAGTGGTGAATGTGTTTAGTCATTTAGTTTAATGAATTTGACTGAAATGATGGTGACAATAACGATGACTGAATCAATGATATGACGGTGGTGACGGAATAAGGCCATGATTGCGAGTGAATGTTAATTAACAGAAATTGGATGCTAGATTATTTGGTACATGATTGATTATGTTTGTGTTATATGATCTAAGGTGTTATCATATGTCTTTAGAGCTAATTTTTGAAAAAACTTGTATCAAGTTTCTATTCCCACATCGGATACAGGTAACATTTTTCACTTAGTTATATAGTGTGGCGTGTAAGACTTGACAAATTGAAATTTGATATTATGTTGGTGGTTAGCTTAGCTTTCATGAGTTAGTGATCTGCTAACCCATAAAAGTTGGGTTTCACCACTTATATTACTTATATTTTAAGAGAAACAAATTGTTTACAAGTTTTAATCACCACTTATATTACATAAATGATAAAGAGATACTCAATTTTTTTTAGTAAGTACAAACTCTCAATTTTTTTTTTTTTTTATTTTATTATTATTTCTATTATATTATTTATTTATTATTTTTTTTAAGAGTAAATGCCGGGCATACTTAATTTTAACTTTTATTATTAATTTACGACATGCATACAGTAGCTTAAGTTTTTTTATCCCATCATTGGTATTCTCATTATTAGTAGTAATGGTGACAAGAAGTTGATGTCCAACACTGAAATCTTTCATGAAACGCAGCACAAACTGCGAACATGGGAGCAGACAAATGATGCATTGTGCAGCTTCTGTAAGACCCAAAAATAGACTCTAGCTCATAGGCACTTGTTTTTTTGAATGTTCATACCAGAAACAAGTATGGCAGAAAATGACGACCTTCTCGCATCTTGAAGGTGCACATGATCAGTATGGAGCTTTGTTAGAATACTCGTGGTTCGTAGACTCGTAGTCAAGAGTACCTTTGCATGCATGCCGATTCTTGAAGTGGTCCGAATGAATCTTCTGTCTTTAAAGTTTTAAAGAACACATCAGGTGGAAAGAATGTTTCAGCAATAAGGTTTATATGCAGGTACAAGAGATCGAGCATGCCTATACTTGTTTCAAAATGTCGTTGTATTGTGTTTTTTATTATATATAAAAAGCTTTGTCGGGGTGTTAGGAAATTATAAATTTCAAGTTCACTATTGCTCTATCATTGAGCGAGCCACTAGGTGTTGTGTACTCGTGTGTGATTTGCACTTTCATTGTATCAAACAATGAGTGATCCAAACAGTGGGGACCTAGGATTGAAGGTCACCGCATGTGCATTTCATAAGGCAAAAGGAGATTTTGAACACAAACTTAGAGTTACTTCAAAAGGCCCGTGCGATGATTACGAGTGAATGTTAACTAGCAGAAAATGACTGATAGATAATTGATTATGTTTGCGTTATACAATCTAAGGTGTTATATTATATGTCTTTAGAGGTAACTTTTGTAAAAGTTTACTTGCATCGATTTTCTGTTCCCACATCGGGTGAACGTAAGATTTTTCACTTAGTTATATAGTGTGGCATATAAGCAATTAACAAGTTGAGATTTGATATTATGTTTGTGGTTGGCATAGTTCACAAGTTTTAGTTATAAGAAAACACTTAAGAATGTGCTTATCACAAATTAATATCTGGGTTCTTAAACTTTTTTTTAGGAGAAACAAATTATTTACACGTTTTAATCGAGCTACTAATAAGTTTTTTTTTCACAAATTGATATCTGAACCAACAACTTATTTGCATTATGTTGTATTAGTTTTAGTTCATTTAGGTTTTTGGTAGATGGTTGAACGAGGTGACGGTGATGAAGAAGTGATGGTTGTCACTTGTTACTAATGAAGCTCGTAAACCGTGGTGTCATAAGTTGAGGCTAGCATTATTATTATTTTTTTCAAAGGCAACAAAACATTTATTACGACAATGAGCAAACTAATACAAAAGAATGTCATCTCAACTCCTCAATCAAGTAAATTAACGGAGCTGAGACCCAAAACAACCACACCAAACCCCGCTAAACTGGGAAAACAAACAGGAAAAAAACTTGTCACACGGGACTAAACATAAAACTCGTGACCCCATCATACAACCCTCACTAAACCAATACAAATATAGTACTATGGCCCTCTAAGACATTCTACACTCGACCAAAGTTGTAAGGCATGGACCACCATCTATATAAATGACCTAACAAAAAAAGCGATAACCACATGACCTCACATGTGCAGACTTTGCAAACTTACATACCACCAAGTACATAACCAAACATCATTGTATACCCTGTTACCCACAATCAGAAACTTAAAATGCAATCTTCACATCTACCATAACCTTTTAAAACAAAAGCCAGCTGAACCACATTTGAAAATGCATCAGGACCATCACTATCACAACAAGAGCACCAAAACCCATGCGCTTTGAAAGAGCAGCACCAAACCAAAACTGACAGCAGCAGAATAAGTTGTAGACTCACATAACAACTGAGGCTAGCATTATTATTTTGGCTTTCTTTTCTTCCTCCTAAATGCCTTAAAAAATATTTCATAAATGTCGCAACTGAGAATTAAACTCACTTGATTTGGTCACTTTGTTGTTATAGTAAATAATACGGAGTAATAGGATGTCGTCGGAAATTTAGCGTTTTTTTTTTGAAAAAGTAGATTATTTACACTGTTAAATCAAATCATAATTCACACATGTTTTGATTAAGACTTGAGCTCATAACCCGTTGTATTATGTTGTAACTATCATGTCACTTACTGATAAAGGCAATAACAATAGCGGTGAGTTTTTAACCCTTTTCTTATATCGTGTTTTTGAATTTTTATTTTATTTTGTAGAAATGAAAAGAATTAAATAGGTGTAAATTATTATGAATCAATCAATCAATGAGAGATTATATTGTATATGATTGTGAGAATAGTAATAGCAACTAAAGAAGATGACAACCAACAAAGCTTATAATGATCATATAATGTTGTCGCATTGAATGACTCCCAATCCTAAGTCGAGACAATCATAAGTATATCTTCGTCAACAACACAATAGCACTTATACTTCTTTTGAAGCTTATAATAGGAAATTAGGAAGTATGTTTGCATTCTTATTCCTACATGGATTGATTGCAATCCCACATCGGGTGATGGATGAAGTTTTTATTTGGTTATATAATGTCTTTTGTAGAATGTTGAGGCTGTGGGATTAGAATTATGTTGGTGGCTAGTTTTATTATCATATGTGACATTGTAAAGCTGGCCACTAACTTCAGTTTTAATGTACAAAGTTTATTGCATTTGTACAATGTTTTTATAAATAATAACAACATTAATTGCGCAAAGAACCGAAACCAAAGAACCAATAGGTTCATGGATTGGATGAGCAAAAAACCAAAGAACCGGATCGGAACCATGAAGAACCAAACTGGAACCAGAACCAAAGGTTCCGGTTCTCGATTTTGAGATTTTTCAGTTCTTGGATCGGTTCATTTCGGTTTCACCGGTTCTCGGTTCCGGAACCAAAGAACCAATAATTATAAAAATATGTAATTTTTTAACTTCTTATAAAAAAAATATCAAATCCTATGTAGCATTAAAAAAGCCCTAGTAGCCTACTTTCAAAAAATTCAAGCCAAACACTCTAACCCCTAATCTTTAATTCACTGAAACATCCACAAATTAATAATTAATCTAAACCTAATAACATTCCAAGATCATTCTACATTCAAAACTCACAAAAACAACTATCATCAATCATCATTATCAAAACAATGAAAGTAAGTTTTATATTTTATTTTTATTTGCATTCAATTAGCTTTTACATGTTTATCATGCTAAAATTTGCTAGCATTTTTATTAATACTTGTTTATTATATCTGATCATCAAGTAGCCACATGTTTAACTAGACAAATATATACAAATAATTGTTGATCGTCAAGTTGAATACCTATGTTCTTTAAAAATTTACTTTTGTTTTTTTTATTAGCTTAATTCATTGATGCATGAGGTTATTTTTTTCTTCAGAAAAGCGGTTCCTACCGGGTAGACGCAAAAGAACTGGAACCGGAACCGGAACCAAAAACTGTATTCAGTTCAGTTCTCGGCTCCTACTTTTCACAAAATTTTGGTTCTTGGATCCACTGGTTCCGGTTCCAGTTCTACTGGTTCCAGACCCATACTCATCCCTAATGGATTATAGAGGTAGAGGGGTGTGGTTACTCTTGTAACGCTCTATCCCCGTCCCTTATATGTTTCTTAGCTCTTTGTTAATTTGTTAATCATATCGATGTTAATAGAAAAAAAGAAAAAACTATGAGAATCAAGATTATATATCTATATTTATTTATTAATTTATTCTTCATTAAACATGTTAGCACGAAAAAATGTTGAAAAAATGAACGAACTATGTGTATTAAAGTCATGGCATATTAATTATGAACTTTGATATATAAAAGTTACGTGGATTGATATATATAAGTTGTTCAGAAGTTTGTAATGTCATGTGGTAACCAAATATCGTTTGTAGTTTGGTCATGCACGTGAGTGGTGAATTAATCTCTTATACTATGCTATAAATATTGTCCTCGTGAATAAGAGATTCAAACCTTTCGGCATCCCACTCCTGTACTCCGGCGGAAAATCTACTCACATTCACAACCATACCTTCCGCAAAGGTAACACTCCTAACCGTAACCCTAACCGTCCCCCAACCACTTCCCCCCTCGCCACTAAGTCCAATGGCGGACCCAAAATTTTGAAGTGATTAGGTGCACAAAATATTTTTTCGAGTATAAAGGAAATAAAATGAACTAAGAGACATAATTTCATTAAACTATTAAAAAAGTTAAACATGACATATGTAAATATGTCAAAAAAGTACGTGGACGGGATCATTTTCAGAAAAATCAAAAAAAATTTTGACAAAATTAACACTAAGCAAGAAACATTCTTTGGGTGGCAACCCGTAGGTCCAGTCGTGCCCCTAACCTAAACTCGCGACTAAGTTCACAACCACTACTAAACTTAAATTAAGCACACAAGTACTGTCCAAAGTACCGATACCTCATGAATCGCTTTCACACGATAACTACAATGGAGTGAAGGTGCCGACACCGGCGAGTATTCTCCGGTGAAATCGAGTGATTATGCAGATACGACAAAATAAGGGGTTGTGATTCTGTATAGTATGATTAGGATTAGGAAGCAGTGAACGTGTTTTTTAAGTCATTTGATTAAATATATGAAATTGATTTAATTGGGTGATTAAATAGTTATAATTATGAGTGAGTATTAATTAACAGAAAATGAATGGTATATAACTTGGTATTTGATTGTGTGGAAGTGAAGTGAAGACAAAATGGTGTGATTTTGATGCTTTTTGTTTCAAGTTTTAATCCCACATCGGGTGATGGAAAGAATTTTGAGATAGTTTTATACTATCGTGTACAAGACATTTGTAACTTGAGTTGAATATAATGTTGTTGGTTGTTTATGTGACAGGATGTTAAATCTATGGAGTAACAGCCTGTGCTTCCTCAGCCAACAACTTATATTCACTTTCTTTCATTTTATTCCTACTCTTAGAGTAATTTCATTTATACACTCTTTGAGCCCCGGGCATGGTTGGCAACTAAACACCACGGTGCCACAAACCATATTGGACCTCGTGCCATCGTCTCTCAGCAGGTAACTAACAACCCTTATTATTATTATTATTATTATTATTAGTATTATTATTATTATTATTATTATTATTATTTATTTCTATTTTTTTCATAAATAAAAAGGTTGTGAAGAAATATGAGACATTTAAAGATTGAACAAACTACGAAACAAGAGAACCAATATTTATCACCTCCGTCCTCAAGTAATTTGTCACCAGCAACAAGTGGTAAGCTAAAGAAAAAAGGGTCACTGAGTCAAGATGTGTTGAATTGACGAGTTGAGGTGTTTATAAAAAAGTTTAATGATGACATGCGTTTGCAGCGACAAGAGTCCTTAAATCAGTACATCGACATCATTGACTGTGGTGCCCATTAATATAAAATGATGAGATAAGCGTTTGAGGATTAAGTTGGTGATTTGATCTCCATTGATATTAGGTAATTAGTAAAACCAATTAATAGCTTGTAATCGAGCTAGATAATTTTTTTTTTCACAAATTGATATCTATGTCTGAACCCACAGCTTATTTGCATTATGTTGTATTACTCTAGTTCTATAGTTCAAATTGGTTGCTTTGCATAACGTTGCCGCACCAAGTGACTACCATTACAAGGCCAAGTCGTGTTGACGCAAACATCAGCTATATGCCTATGACACCGGATCCCTTAGAAAGGGAAACAAATTTAAAAAGTATAAAAAGTAACCACTAAGCGACACGTGTCCCCAACATATTTTATTTAAAATATTCGTTTAGGGGCAAAATCGTAATTTTACTCGTTTTTTACTTTTCCACCTCAATTTTCAAACGCAAATATCTTTCAAACGACAAACTTTTATGAAAAACCGATTTCACCATAATTTTTAAAATTTAATCCACTTTAAATTGGTATAAATCTTGTTAAATATTTCAAATTTTTTTTTTTTTTTTTTTTTTTAACATATCAAATGGTTAGTGATTTTCTTGATTTTTTTGTCATTTTCGGCCCTATTTTTTACCCTCATAAATGTCGAATCGTTAAAAACTTAAACACGAAAGTTTTTTATTTTGATTCACTCTTTACACAGGTTTTTGAATCACTCAAATCCGATGTCATACGAGTAAGATATCATACGTTAAAGATGGTGTTTAACTCATATTTGTTGCACACAATGTGTTTGATGAAATGTCTAGCTTAGAATTTTAGTGTTAAAATTGCGTTAAATGCATTAATTTTTGTTTCTCAATGCATTATTAATCATTTTATTAATGTAAGACTCAAAAAGTAAAGTTTTTTAATCATTATATTTTTAAAATATACATTTAGTTCATCAGTTAGGTTATTAGGTTCATCAGTTAAGTTATTAGGTTCATCAGTTAGCTTACTTTGGTTCATCAGTTTTTATGGTAACATTTTTGACTAATTGATGAACCTAAACATATAACACATGACAAATAATTATAAGTTCATCAATTAGTCAATAACTGATAAACAAACTGATGAACCTAAAATTAATGAACCTAACTGATGAACCTATAATTATAGGTTCATCAGTTAGTCAATAACTGATAAACTAACTGATGAACCTATAATTAATGAACCTAACTGATGAACCTATAATTAGTCAATAACTGATGAACCTATAATTATAGGTTCATCAGTTAGTCACTAACTGATGAACCTATAATTATAGGTTCATCAGTTAGTCAATAACTGATGAACCCAAACATTTAATCAAACTTGATGAACCTGAAATTGATGAATCTGAAAAAATTGATGAACCAAAGTAACTGATGAACAAAATGTCTAACTGATGAACCTATAACCTATAACTTAACTAATGAACAAAACATAACCTAACTGATGAACCTAATAACCTAACTGATGAACTAAATGTATATTTTAAAAATATAATATGACTTGAACCAATGTTAGTTAGAGCCTAACTCTGGTTACTTATCTAGATCCCCAATATATATCGGTTCTTAACTTTTTATTAAACAGAAACAAATTACTCCACGGTTTTCAAATTCCATCTTTTTTTTTTTTTTTTTTTTTTTTTTTTTTTTTTTTTTATTTGGAACAGAAACAAATTACTACACTTGTAAAGAGATTCAAATTATCACTTGAATAGATGTCCATTGAGATGTGCGTTCAAGATTGATATTTAAAAAGCATATGACATGATTAGTTTGGATTTTTTGGAAGATATTCTTGTCGATTTCGGTTTTCATGTAACTATGATAAGATGGATTATGGCATGTGTCCTAGCACGTCATTTTCCATTAACATTAATGGCAATCTTCATGGTTATTTTCGAGGGAAGCGCAGCCTTCATCAAGGCAACCCTATGTCCCCATATCTTTTTACTGTGGTTATGGAAATTCTAACGCTTATGTTAAAATGAAGGGTCTGACAAGATGGTGATCTTAATTACCATAACAGATATGATAAACAAAAAATTGTTAAGGTTTGTTTTGTGGATGACCTTATTATGTTTGCTTGTGGTGAATTACATTCGGCCAACATTATTGAAGAGGTTTTGGAAGATCTTCGGGCTTGGTTCCCAGTATCCCAAAAAGTACGGTCTTTTTTGGAATGTGCTATATCATGTTAAGCAATCTATATTGCAGCTTATGCCATTCGAAGAATTAGAATTCACCCCTCAATCATCAACGGAAAACACACAACATTCATCATAGGAATGGGCATACTTGTATGTTAGTACTTTTGAGTTTTTCTCAACTAGTTTTCCTATTGAACCTAGACAATGAGATCTCCAATTTTGCTAGGTTAGATTTCTATTAAGTAGTCACTCATTATGTTATCTTTAAGCCCATACCCCACGATGTAAATATGACGTACAAAGGCCTTTTGTCAAAGGACCTGCTATATTTTCCTTTGACTTAACGTAGTCAATAGAAATGATTCCATTTCTTAACAAGTCCTTTAGTGTATTGTGGCGACGTCTTATATGTCTTAACTTGCCGTTATAGATTTGATTATTTGCTCTGGTAAGAGCAGCCATAATATCACAATGTATACACACAGCAGTCACAGGTTTTTTGCCACAAGAGAATACCCTCTAAGAAGCTTTTAAGCCATTCTGCTTCTTCAACAACTTTGTCTAAGGCTACAAATTTTGCTTCCATTGTTGATCTGGTATTCACAATTTGCTTAGACAATTTCCATGATACAGCAGCCCCTGCATTTGTAAATACATAGCCACTTGTGGACTTTCCTTCAATATGATTGGAAATCCAATTGGCATCACAAAATCCTTCTAAAACAGGAGGATATTTAATGTAATATAACCCATAAGCCCTTGTATGCTTAAGATATTGAAACACTCTTACAAGTGCATCCCAATGATCTCTCTGAGGGTTATGCGAGTATCGACTAAGTCGACTTACACTATAAGCCAAATCTGGTCATGTACATTTCATTATATACATCAAGCTTCCTAGTATATGTGTATATTGTAACTGAGATAAACTTTGTCCTTTGTTCTTCTTGAGTTGAACCTTATGATCAAAGGGAGTTACAACCGGTCTATCATCATAGTGCCTAAATTTCTTAAGGATCTTGTTAATGTAATGAGATTGGGTAAGGATGTAACCATTATAATTCTTTTGAATTCTTATACCAAGAATGACATCTGCTTCTCCCATGTCTTTCACATCGAATGAAGAATGAAGCATTTTATTGGTTTGGTTAATAACATCCATATTTGTACCCATGATTAGCATATCATCTACATATAAACAAATGATGACAAATGCATTTTTGTATTGTTTAACATAGACACATTTATTACATTCATTTATTTGATAGGCGTTTGATAATAGAGTGTTATCAAACTTCTTATGCCATTGCTTTGGAGCTTGTTTAAGGCCGTAAAGAGATTTAATCAATTTACATACCTGATGCTCTTAACCTTTGACAACAAACCCCTTGGGTTGTCGCATATAGATATCTTCATCTAATTCACCATTTAAAAATGTAGTTTTCACATCCATTTGATGTATGATCAGGTTGTGAATTGCTGCTATTGCCATTAACGTTCTTATAGAGGTTATCCTTGAAACCGGTGAGTAAGTGTTAAAGAAATCTTGACCTTCTTTTTTACAGTATCCTTTTGCTACTAAACGAGCCTTGTACTTCTCTATGGTACCATCAGGTCTTAGTTTCTTTTTGGAGATCCACTTATGGCCCCTCAATATATTCCGTATGAACCGACCATTGAGCATGTAAGATATGACAAACCACAAGAACACACACTAGCATATATCATACACTGTAAATCCTTTTTCAGCCATCAAAATTAATTTATATAGTAGTAAACATACGTTAGACCCAAAATAACACTATACAAGCCAATCAAGGCACAATTTCGTATGCTCCTGTCGCAAAATCATAGTTATCAAATTCCGTATGCTCCTAAAACCATATATCCACCCTTTACAACTCAAAACCATTCCTATAATTCTATAACATGTAAGGGGGCACACACAATAACTATTACATCACGTAGAACATTAAAAAAACCTTCCCGTACATATCAAACAACTCGACATCCATAAATACAGCTCCATCAAACTCGCAAAGACCAAGTCGATTAATCAAACTTCCATTATTTGTGATGATGGTCTTTCATCCCATAGGAATTCATATAACAATATCCACATAAGCATTTGACACAAAATATTGCTTTAGCATTCAGTAAACACTTCATCATCATCTCCGTCCCGCATCTCGATTTTGATCATACCCAAAATTAGAACTTGATAGCATATAGTGCCACTATAAACAAGCTCAAATCGTTCTTATTGTAGAAGATCACCTTCATGGTTGCATACTTCTTCGCTAACAAATCTGCTACCTCGTTCCTTAATATGCTTATGATAGCGTTTTTACATTTCATCATACTGAATTTAATCTTCCTTACCTGATCCTCTACCGTTTACGAGACACCATCCTCCCCATTCACATTTTCCACTACTTCCAATGAGTCACAGTCAGTCTTAAGCCCATCATATTGAAAGTCGGTTTTGGTACAAAAAAGAACTAATGCTTCCATTTCAGCTTCTAGAACGGAGCTGAGGATCTTCCCAAGTCCCAACGCCTTCCAGAACACACAAATAACCTTACCTTTATGATTTCTCAACGCACTATCTACAGTACATACAAAATAGCTGTCTTTTTACACAGTCAAAGACACACCATCAAATTTATTAATCCACCATTCATAAATACGAAATAAAACAAAGAAAGAGACTTACTATTACAGTTTTCGTGCCATCACGTACGCAGACACTCTCACCATTCAGAAATAGTAACTAGTGACAGAATAAGGTGTGATGATTAAGAAAAAAACGAATGAGATATGATATAATCGTGGAATTGAAGTGAAGACAATATACATCGAAGTATCAGGTTTTTATCCCACATCGGAAGAGGAATACAAAGTTTTCTTGTTTATATATTGTGATGTTCGGGAAGTGTAACAAACTTAGATAAGGGTAAAACTAAAGGTTGATCCAGTAGAGAGATTTCTTATACAAAAACAAGGAGAGCAATATTTTATCTTTTAATCCCGGTAACAAGTACACATTTCGGGTTTTGCAATGGACGAATGTCACTTAGCCCGAACCATATGGCTAAAATCTTCACTAGTCATCCCTATTTCGTACCAGAGGATGTCAAACAATGGTGAATGGACAATCGTTCACATCATTTCTTTCTCTACCTAAAGCTGCGTTGATTTCAAATTCTACATAAAAGTATAGAACTAACTGCTAAGGATCCTTATTGGCTGATAATGAACATAACTTCGATGTTTGGCATGTGACACAAACATTTAAGCAATGTTGCAAAAATCGTGAATCGGTAGCCGGGCGGTCGACCACCCTGCAGCCTGTAATCGGTCAAGGCGGTGATTAATCGGTGATTAATCGGTTTGGCATTTCCTGCATGTTTTGGGAATTTCTGGAGAGCAAACTAAAGATCTTAACTGATTCAAGCCTTCTATGTTTTCAAACCTCAATAAAAGGCTTCAATTCTGATTATGAGGCCCATTGTGCGTTATAAGTGAAATAAACGATCCCCAAATTAAGTAAAATGCCTAAATTTTTATTTTTTTAAATTTGACCGATTCGGCCGATTCGACCGATTTTTGGCCGATTCGACCGATTTTTTACCGATTCGGCCGATTTTTGACCGATTCGGCCGATTTTTGGCCGATTTTTTTCCCAGACCGATTTTTTTAGCCGATTAGCCTAAATCGCCAAGGTCTATGGCCGATTACCTTGGAATCGGCGATTAATCGGCCGATTTTTCCGATTTTTGCAACATTGCATTTAAGTACTTGTAACAACTTAACAAACTTTTCACTAATAATGTAAAGTGATCGGGTGCACGTTTAGAATAGCTAATGAGAAGCAAAACCCGTTCCCGCGGTGGTTAATAAAATAAGATGGCTACCATATAAGAACTATAAAAATTTGTGCGCCTATGACAATATGATTTAGAGCAAGCTGGATGTTATAAATGCAACATAATCTCCATATTTACTCATTTGATTTAATAATTATGATTGAAGTGACAATGACGGTGACCAAAGAAAGTGTGGCAATTAGCAAAAAATGGAGGAGATATGATTGCGGAATTGATCCAAGTAAAGACAGTGTACATTTTGTAAAAGGTAACTAGTATGGAGTATCAAGTTTGGAAACCCACATCGGACGGGAAAAAGAAAATTTTCTTGTATATATACTTTGGTGTTAGTCTATAGTTAAATTGAGATGTGTACCATATTAATGGTTCTGTTTGCTTGTTATCTAGAGAAACTACTAGGTAATGAGCAGTCAAAATCATCATTAGCTTGTATGATTCTCAATTTTTTTTATAGAATGTTTTTTCATTCTTTTACTCGCAGTAACAAAGAATGTATGATTCTCAAATAGAATGTTTTTTCATTCGTAACAAAGAATGTATGATTCTCAATTTTTTTTATAGAATGTTTTTTCATTCTTTTACTTGCAGTAACAAAGAAAATAGGGAAAATTTCTTATATATTTTTATTACTAGTTTTTGATGTATAAAGTACAATGCATTTAATGCATCAAAAGGATATATATGAAATTTTTAAATTTTGCAAAGATATAAATAATATTGCACCAAGAAAATATACAATACTTTTTACTTGCGGTGTGACAAAGAAAATTTATCTCAGTGAACAGTTTAAAAATTGTTTGCAGTAGGCCGATAAAATGTAAGTCAAAAGAAGATACAAAAGATAACGACAACACTTGCAGATAACAAAGAGAATATACAATATACATTTTTTTTTACTTGTGGGGACTAAGAAAATATATCTGAGTGAGAAGTTTAAAAATTATTTTTTACTTGCGGTAACAAAAAAAATATACAATACTTTTTACGTGCGGTGACAAAGAAAATATATCTCAATGAGCAGTTTTAAAAATTGTTTGCAGTAGGCCGATGAAATGTAAGTCAAAACAAGATACAAAAGATAACGACAACACTCGCAAAATATAAAAGATAATGACAACGCTCAATTGTTGCAGTAGGTCAATGAAACCTAAGTCAAAACAAAATATATAAAATGATGACAACAGTTACTCTTAATCATTAACCGTGGGCGATTTAGAAATTGTTGCAGTGGGCCAATAAAACCTAAATCAAAACAAAACACAAAAGATAACGACAACAAATATGACCGGGTGCACAAATTTTTTTTAACCGTAATATAATAGAGTTTAAGATGCTAACTAAATAAGACTAAAAACCAAGGTTTTTAAGATCGGGATACTATCCAGGTTTGTTTTCGTCTTTGCAAGATCGTGATTGTAAGATCGGATCGAGATCTTAAGATCCTACTATAATGTCATTTTCTTAATAGTTTTGTAATATTATACAAATTTACAAATTATTATACATCATAAACACAAAATTATTATATATCATAGTTTTGTAATATCATTTTTTTAAGATCCTATGGTCAAGATCAAGATCCTATAAGATCTTAAGCTTTCAAAGATCCTATGTAAGATCTGGATCGTTTTTGCTTTATAGTATCGTAAAATCGTAAGAACCTAAGATCAAGATAGGGATCCTGACAACCATGCTAAAAACACATTTCGATGGATTGGGGTCATTAAAGATACATTTTAGAAAAATCGATGTTTTTTTTCTTAAAATTAACACTAAATCGATAAAATCCAAAGGTGTCCCGGGCACCCACGGGATGCCCTAGCTCCGTCCCGGCTCTTAATCATCAACCTATACAATTCTCATATTTTTTACTTATGTAAACAAAATAATAAAATAAAAATGACAATATGCTGTTTAAAAATTGTTGCAGTTAATTGTTAAATACACACGACTTAGTTAAGTGAAATTAGGGTCATATACAAACTGGACGAACACGAACAATGCATTGCTTATGTTCGTTCATTTAATTTTAATCGGGCAAATAAACGAACACGGAACCTTAAATGGACGATTTTTCTTATTTATGTTCGTTTATTAAGAAAATGAGTTTTCATGTTCGTTCATTAAAACAATAAATGAACGCTAAACGAATATAAACGATCAAACATAAATGAAAATAGATAAACAAACATAAACTTTATAAAAATATGCACTATATTGTTTTATAAATGTTGTTTGTTTAAACAAACCAATTATAAAATTATACAATTAAAAGATATGATATATGAACATAAATAAATAAAAGAACGTTAACGAACGCATAATCGGACGTTCACGAAAATAAATGAACGGAAACGACTTTTGTTCGTGTTCATTCATTTAAAAAAAATCCAACCACCATCTCCGGTCATACAATTTGCTAAAATACACATGTACTTGTTCTCGGACCCATAATTGATTAGAAAGTTCGCGATTGATCCAAGATTGTGATTAGAATTAGTAGGTGGTGAATGTGTCTAGTGTTGGATATCAACCAACAAACCAAGAAGCTAGAATGCGGAATTTCGATCAAAGCTAGAAGAACTTAACAACTACAACCTGTTATGCTCGGCAGAAAAGAAAACCCACATGTACAGGATCCAAACGTTTAATTAGTTTATTAATCAAAGAAAAAGAATGAAACAATACAATTACCCCTCCTCCTCACCTCCTTATAGATATGAGGGGGAAGAAAACCAACCCTAACAAGAGTTGAAACTGGTTATCACAAAGGAGAAACCGCGACTAACGAATGCTTGGACTAAGTATCGTTTCACACCCTCTAATGGTATATATATAGAGTTGACATGCATGATGAACCGACATATTAGGCATTCCTTATTCGACTACATTGTGAACTAAAGTTTCACTAACACCCCTAAACTATAGGCTAATATTATTACTGATCTTAACATCTAGCCATATAGTTTAATGAATTTGAGTGAAATGACGGTGATAGTAACGATGACAGAATCGGCGATATGATGGTGGTGATGGAATAAGGCCGGTGTGATGATTACGAGTGAATGTTAATTAGCATAAAATGAATTGATAGATGATTTGATACATGATTGATTCTGTTTTTATTATACAATCTTAGATGATTTGATACATGTTTTTTTTATTAAAAAACTTGTATCAAGTTTCTATTCCCACATCAAGTGAAATAAAGATTTTTTTACTTAATTATATAGTGTGGTGTGTAAGTATTGACAAATTGAAATTTGATATTATGTTGGTGGCTGACTTAGGTTATCAGAGTTTGTTATAACATAACTCTTTTCAAGTGAGGTAGCCATCAATTATATCGGTTGTCAACTTTTTACTTATTTTTCAAGAGAAATAAATTATTTACAGGTTTAAATCACCAATCATCTTAAGTAATTAGTAAAACAAAATATTAAGAACCTATTTTACTTATTTTTTTAAGAGAAACGAATTATTTGCACATTTTAATCACCGATCATTATATGTAATTAGTAAAACAAAACAATAAGAACCTGTTTTTACTTGTTTTCTAAGAGAAATGAATTATTTACACGTTTTAATCACCAATCGTCTTACGTAATTAGTAAAACAAAATAATAGCTAGTAATTGAGCTAGTCATCAAGTTACATAAATGTTTTTCACAAACTGATATTTGAATCCACAACTTATTTGCATTATGTTGTATTAGTTCTAGTTCATTTAAGTTTTTGGTAGATGGTTGATTTGGTTGAACCAGGTGATGGTGACGAAAAAGTGATGGTGGCCACTAATAAAATGATTACGAATGAATTTAATTACTAAGGAGGAGATAATTTGCTACATGATTATGGAACTGAAGTGACCACACAAAAATATCCATTTATTAGCGGTTTTAACTTTATTTGTTGAGATCTTTTTGTTTTAGTATCATTTCTGTCAACTCTTTCCTATACATAAGAACACAAAACTTATATTATTGTTAGTTGATTATGGGCATGTTTGGCGCGCGAACTTATCACAGCTTATCATAGCATGAACTTATTTTTTTTAAAGAAAAATAAGCTATTATTAAAAATAAGTATTGTTTGGCTGAATAGCTTGAAGGAGCAAGTAAAAGAAATAAGCTACTAAATGGAATACTAGTTGAAGGAGCATGTAGAAAAAAGCTCCAACGACATGCTCCAGCAACCAACTCCAGCAACCCGCTCCACGGCTCCAGTGATCCGCTCCAGCTCCTACTAGTGCCAAACCTACCCTATAGTTATAATCAAACTTTACTCTCTATTCGATACTATTATGGGAGATTACAAGCATAAACAAATACTCAAACTCCAATAAGAAACTTATTGCTTGCACCAAATTCAAATTGCTTGCTTGGCATATATAGGCTAGCTAGAGAATGGTGATGAAGCTTATTTCCATCTTAACGTTGCTGCACCAAGTGACTACCATTACATGGCCAAGTCGTGTTGACGCAAACATGAGCTATATGCCTATATCTTCAAAGGCTTCACATAAAAAATGAACCCGCTTCTCACTTTTTCAAGTTTCAGATACTCCTACCGGAGCGCCTATAATCTGAAAATACAAATAAAAAATGAAACAATAATGGTACAAGAGATTGAGCAGGTCTATACTTGTTTCCAAATGTGGTTATATTGTGTTTTTATTTTTTAGCGTGTCGATTTTTGTGTCTTGGTTATTATGATCATGGCATGCATGCCATGGTTTTGTTAAAGTGTTTGATAAACCGGAACAATATATAAGAATAGATGGACACTAAACCATATACAAATACACGACTAACATAATCAACTAAACCGATAACAAGTACACACGTCGGGTTTTGCAATGGCCATATTTCACTTAGCCCAAGCCATGTGGCTAAGTAGCTATATTCACTAGTCACCATTCACCACCGTTTCGTTCCAAAGGATGATCAACACAAGTGAATGGACAATCGTCTACATTTTAACTAATCATGTATCCATTTCACTCATATACTAATCACTTAATTTCATGTTTAAAAGAGGATCACATCATGCACTAACTTATTCTTCATTATACACATGTTACTTGTTTGCTCCAAACAATGTTGAAGCCACAAATGAACTATGCACATTATAGTCGCTTAATAATTATGAACTTCCAATTTGAGCCTCGACATTAACAAACTTTTAAATGATGAGTTTTCTAACGACTGCCACTGCCGGGAATCATACCCGGGTCTCCTGGGTGAAAGCCGGACATCCTAACCCCGGGACGACAATGGAATATGTTTAGTTTTTGTAGAAAAGAATGTGGTCAACATAAACATTGTTTGTGTTGAATTGAATGTGAATAGTGTGATGAGAACTGACGGCATAAGGTGTGATGATCAAGAAAAATGAATAAGGTATAATCGTGTTATTGAATTGAAGATAGTGTACATGCTGTAAATAGTTTCTTGGTTTTCACTCCCACATCGATAAGGAAAAACAAGTTTTGTTATTTATATACTGTGGTACTAAGGAATTAGTAATGTGATTTGTCTAATGTTTGATTGCTTGATGTGTTATCACTCAATTTAATGCAAACTCTTTTTTTTTCCCCTCATTCAACGGTTATTTTGTTTTTATATACCGCACGCTACGCTATTTTATTTTTCCTTTTTTTGAACAGCAATTAATTTTAATATAAAAATTAGCGAGAAGCTAAATATTACACCACTCCGATAAAAAGCAAATAAAACACCAAACGAAAATAACACCTACCAAAACTAAACTATTTAACCACCACTCTAGAAAAAAGACACATTCCTAAATAACACAACGCCTTGTGATATTTACTACGAGTATCATCTATTTGTATTATGTTAGAGCTAATAACATCACTTATTTCTAAAGCGGAAACAATAGCAATTACTTATTACTTCACACTAGAGTATAAGTTTTTCAACTTTTTATAGAATAACTAGTAGCGGAACAAGGTGTGATGATTATGAATGAATGCTAATTAAGAAAGAATGATGATTTGCTACGTGATTGTTAACTCAAACTGAAGACATAGTAGTGTTTATTTTGTATTTGATATGTTTGTTTTTGTTTATTTTTATAACTTTCGTCAATTCTTCCTAATCATAGGTATCTACAATTTCATTCATTTGCTAATTATCGCTGTTTTACAATGCCTTTATAAATAATAACTATTAACTTCATGTATTATTTGATAATCACAATATCTCTATAGCAATGTGTCATTTTAATTATTCTTGATTAAAACATGTTAGATGTTGCTCCAAACAATGTTCAGCCAATATGATATCCATTAACGTCTCTTATAACTTATGAGTTATAAATTTGAGGCTGGATATTAACATACTTCTGATTAAAACAGGATAGAAATTTGTATACTAAGAAAAAATTTAGTCGAATGATAAATACATAGTAAAAAAGCTGAAAAACTTAAAAGTTCGAGTGCCAGGGATCATTTTACCTTTACGTTTTTAACGATTCTATTAACATCGAAGAGTAAAATGGTCATTGTATATAAACAAATTACATAAAAATATCGAAATTTGAAATGTTTGGATTTAAAAAAAAATGGAGACAAGTTAGATATATTTTTTGTTACTATCCTTAAATAATACTCCATCCGTCCCAAATTATAAGTCCATTTTCCATTTGCACAAAGTTTAATAAATTTCCACTAACTAATCTATTCACCAATCAAATATCTTCTCTCTCCACTAAAGTGTCTTGTGATTGGTTGAAAAGAAAAATGGACAAATATTTTGGGACATTCAAAAGTTAGAAAATGGACTTATAATTTGGGACGGAGGGAGTAACTATTAACTTCACGTGTTATATGAGAATCGCAATTTATTAATTTATTCTTGACTTAACATGTTACGTGTTGCTACAAACAATGGTCAGCATATACGATATTTATTCTATAACGTCTCTAATTACTTACGACCTTATAAATTTGAGGCTCCACATTAACATACTTCTGATTAAAAAGGATAGAAAATTTGTTAACTAAGAAAAATTTTATTCGAATGATTAATAAAAACTAAAAAAGCTGAAAAATAAAAAGTCACATTGAAGGGAATCAAATTCGGGTCTCCTGGTGAATACCAGATATGCGCTAGACGACGATCGAATTTGTTACAGTTTTGTTACAAAATGTTTCTAATATATATCGATCTATATATTTATCATTTGATTAATTATATATTTTTGTTATAATCTATGCAAATACCTTATAACAAATATATGCTAATTTTGATTGTGCTTAAAGTTCACTAACAACATATTTTTGTCAACGAATGTATGATGGATTGATGGCTTGCTATATTTTGATGTGGTACGAAACTGTGATGAATAAGTTTTAACTCGAAACAAAAGCCCGCTGTGGTATACTAACGCTTGAATCTCTTCATGAAATGCAGGACAAACTTAGAACATGCATGGGAGCAGACAAATGACGCATTCTGCAGCTTCCGTAAGACCCAAATAGACTCTCATATGCACTTGTTTTTTGTGGTATTTAGAGACTATTCCATAACATTTGTACGTACATAATCGATTCATTATATATAAAAAGCTTCGCCAAGGTGTTAGAAAAGTATAAATTTCAAGTTCATTATCGCCCTTTCATTAAACGAGACTAGAGTTATATATAGACTCTAATGTAGTTCTTCAATTTTATGCTAAAGTTACTTATATAATCATAATCATTGATGCTACAGATGTGTACTTGTGATTGAACCGAGAGTGTGATTAGAATTGGAAGTGGTGAATATGTTTAGTCATTTAATTTAATGAATTTGAGTGAAATGACGGTGACAGTAACGATGACATAATCAGTGATATGATGGTGGTGACGGAATAAGGCCGGAGCAATGATTACGAGTGAATGTTAATTAACAGAAAATGAATGATAGATGATTTGATACATGATTGATTATGTTTGCATTACACAATCAAAGGTGTTATTATATGTATATAGAGCTAACTTTTGTAAAAGTTTACATGTATCAAGTTTCTGTTCCCACATCGGGTGAAGGTTAGACTTTTCACCAAGTTATATAGTGTGGCGTATAAACTAGTGGCAAGTTGATGTTTGATATTATGTTGGTGGTTCTTATATGTAACCAGAGTTGGTTATAGCTCAACTCTAGCTATGTATAAGCGTCATTGACGTATATTGGTTCTTAACTTTTTATTATTTTTTTTCAAGAGAAACAAATTACTACACTTTTTAAGAGATTCACGGTTCTTAATTCTTTGTTAAGAGAAATAAATTACTACACGGTTTTAACTTTGTTTTCTAAGAGAAACAAATTATTACATGGTTCTTAACTTTTTTTTTAAGAGAAATAAATTATTATACGGTTCCTAAGATTTTTTAAAAGAAACAAATTATTACATGTTTTAATCACCAAACACCATACGAATTAGTAAAATAAAATTTTTTTTCTTTTCTTTTTTTTTAAGAGAAACAGATTGTTACATGGTTCTTAGCTTTTTGCCTTTTTTTAGAGAAACAAATTATTATACGTTTTAATCACGAATCGTCATACGTAATTATAAAACAAATTATTACATGTTTTAATCACCAATCATTATACGTAATTAATAAAGCAAAATAGCTAGTAATCGTGCTAGTTATCAAGTTAGATAAGTTTGATTTTTCACAAATTAATATTTGAACCCACAACTTATTTCATTATGTTGTACTAGCCGAGAAACTAGCGCTGCGCGGCGGGATATTTTACGTTGACATATTATATCAATTTGGTACTTTAAAGTATCAAAAATTTGTAGTTGACAAGTTTAATATGTTAACAGTTGTATGTATTGACGAACGTATCAAAATATGTAGTTGATTAGTCTAATATGTTGAGTTGTATGTTTCAATTAAATCAGCATCATTCTCAACTTTGGTTCACTATGTACAAAGATCTTAAGAAAAAAACTTAACCGCATTTAAAATGCAGATTTTTGAAGTGGCCCGAAGAAACTTAGGTCTTTAAAGTTAAAAAGAACACATCAGGTGGAAAGAATATTTCAGCAATAGGGTTTATATGAACGTACAAGAGATCGAGCATGTCTATCTTTGTTTCAAAATGTCGTTGCATTGTGTTTTTTATTTATGGCATGTCGGTTTTGTGTGTTTTGGTTATTATGATCATGGCACGTCATGGTTCATCGAGCCAGTAGTAGTATTAGTTTATGGTGTTATATGGTGCCTATTCCATAACCTTTTTACGTACATAATCGATTCATTATGCATAAAAATCTTCGCCGCCGGGGTGTTAGAAAAGTAAAAATTTCAAGTTCTCAATTGCCCTCTCATTGAGCGCGCCACTAGGTGTCGTATATAGTTATGTATAGACTCTAATGTAGTTCTTTAATTTTATGCTAAAGTTACTTATATAATCATTGAGGCCACATGTTTCATGACCCACAGTTGATTAGAAAGTTTTGATTTAACTGAGAGTGTGATTAGAATTTGGAAGTGGTGAATGTGTTTAGTCATTTAATTTAACGAATTTGAGTGAAATGACGGTGACAGTAGCGATGACGATGACAGAGTCGGTGATATATATGATGGTGGTGATGGAATAAGGCCGGTGCGATGATTACGAGTGATGAGTGACCATAGATGATAGTATCACACGGTTAATAAATTTTCTATCTACCGCCATATAGTATTCTAACAGTATGAAGACCATAACAACATTAGAAAGCATACATTAAATCTATCTTTTAAATGCATTTTAATCACGTTAATATGTATTAGAGCAAATTATTGTAATAATTTTATTTTGGCGGGTTGGTTTTTGTATGTTTTGGTTATTATGATCATGGCATGTCATGGTTAATGAAGCTAGTAGTATAGTAGTGTATTTGTTTTTTGTGTAATGGAGACTATTCCATAACCTTTGTACATAAACGATTCATTATATATACAAAGCTTGGCCAAAGTGTTAGAAAAATAAGAATATTCAAAGTTCACTATCCCTCTTTGCACGAGCCACTAGGTATCGTGTGTGATTCCAAATATGTTGTAGTTATCGCAGTTTCATTGTATCAAACAATAAGGGGAAATGATTTGTATACTCACTTTTTTTATTGACACTCTAATTTATGCATTAACATGTTGTACTGTTTATACATCGTGCTTCAACTGTTTGTATATTTGAGTGTGCAAATAGAAAAGTAATGTGTGCAAATCATTTCCCGCGGTCCATAATATAATATGTCTTTTGAGCTAGGTTAGTGACAAAATGTCATTCCTTAAGTAGTATTGTTGTATCAATTTTAGTTAGCATGTAACATAATGGGTGTTTACAGATTACAAGAATTGTTGCGTAGATTAACCTTATTATTTTCTCCGATAGGGGTTTGAGAAAAATGATTTTTACAATAAGCAACTTTTTGATCTTCACCATGATAACTCGTTCTTTTTCATATAAAGAAAACATCGATGATTGTATGCCTAACACGGTACATATTGTATAAATTAAAGCTAAATATTACAAGGCATGCAATCTCTTATGCATGACGGCTAGTATAATATTATCTATATGAACTGAGGGGGTGCTTGGAGGGGGGTTTAAAGGGGTGGGGAATGGATCAGGTATTCAAAAGGGCCCACTTTCCTCATTATATTGTGCTTGGGATTGATTACCCACCTTACTCATTCTTTTGCATTCTCTTTCCTTTTTTCTTTCCATACTTTGAACCAAGCGGGCCCTGAATATTGAGCATTCAATATCTGACAAACCACAAAAACATACCATACATAATATGTCCTGGCATGAAAATAAAATAAAGAAAGATGTGAAGAGACTATTAAATTTCTCGCGCCACATAAATAATATACTACTTGACCTACAACCACCGTCTGCATAAATAGAACTACTAACATCAACCGTGTTCACCACCATCCGCAAAAAAAAAAAAAAAAAAAAAAAAAAAAAAAATCTCAAGGTTCGTTACTGAACTGAATTTGAATAGTGTGATCATAATTAGGTAGTAGTGAATGTGTTTAGTCATTTAGAAAGGGGTGTTAATATGGAGTATAGATTTTCAATCCCACATAGGTTGAGGAGTATGAATTCTGCGGTTTATATACTATGCGGTATTCATGCAAATAAATTGGAATGAATGTTATGTTGATCGTTATCTGTCTTATTTGTGGTTAGGTTATGATAACCACATTTATGCATGGAAACGATCAGCTTGTACATATTCGTAATTTTTTATTTTTAATGGAAAGTATAAGGTTTAATTGAATTTGAGCATGCAAGGTATGGCAAACCACAAGAACATAAACTAGCATATATCATATTCCATAAATCCTTTTTCAGCCATCAAAATTAATTTATATACATAGTAAACATAAGACCCAAAATAACACTATACAAGCCAATCAAGGCTTCGTATGCTCCTAAAACCATATACCCACCATTTACAACTCAAAACCATCCCTATAACATCTAAGGGTGCACAAATAATAACAATTACATCACCTGGAAAAAAAAAAAAAAAACCCATAATTACGATGCTCAACCTTTGCGTACCCTTCGCGTACATACCAAACAACTCAACATCCATAAACACCGCTCCAACAAACTCGTGAAGACCAAGTCGTTCAATCAAACTTCCATTATTAACGATGATGGTATTTCGTCCTATAGGAATTCATATACCATTAACAACATAAGCATTTTACACAAAAATATTGCTTTAGCATTCGGTAGACAATTCATCCACTACTATACTTTGAACTTCTCGCGATGAGACTTTTAGCGACAAAGGATGCAGTAGTGATCATCATACCCATAGTCAGAACTTGATATATGCCTTATGATAGCGTTTTTACATTTCATCATACTCAATTTAATCTTCCTTACCTGATGATCTTCTATCGTCCACGTGACACCATCCTCCCCATTCACATTTTCTATTGCTTCCAGTGAGTCACACGCAGTCATTAGCCCTTTTTGTACAAAAATTAAACATCTAATGCTTCCAATGTCGCTACTATTTCAGCTTCTAGAACGGACTACGGAGGATCTTCCCAACGCCTTCCAGGACTCACAAACCTCCCCTTTATTATTTCACAACGCACCATCTAAACCAAATACAAAATATTCCGTCTTTCATGCGGTCAAAGACCCTCCCTCAACGTACTTTAATAAGTCCAACCATTCATGAATACATGAATACGAAATATAAAATAGAAAGAAACTGTTACATTTTCGTGCCATTACGTAGATACTCCCACCATTCAGATTTCAGAGTTAGTAACTAGTGACATAATAAGGTGCGATGATCAAGAAAAAAACAAAAGAGATATATATGATATGACCGTGGAATTGAAGTGAAGAAAATAATGTACATCTTGTGAAAGGACTATAAGTTATTACTATGAAGTATTAGATTCTCAATCCCACATCGGGTGAGGTATACAAGTTTTTATTGGTTATATATTGTGGTGTTGTGAAAGCATAGCAAGTTGAGTTAAGTGTTACATTGTTGGTTATATGTGTTGATTGGAGTTCTAAATTGTTCTTTTGTAACTCCTTTGGATCACTTTGACCAATAATTCATACAATTTCTCACATTTTTTATAGAAAATAATTTGAATGCCTAATTCACATTTTTTTTATAGAAAATAATTTGGATCTCACATTTTTTTATAGAAAATAATTTCTCACATTTTTTATAGAAAATAATTTGGATGCCTAATTCACATTTTTTTATAGAAAATAATTTGGATCTCACATTTTTTTATAGAAAATAATTTGGATGCCTAATTCACATTTTTTTATAGAAAATAATTTGGATGCCTAATTCATATGTCTACTATTGTTGTCCACCCCAACCAAACATAGCAAGTTGAGGCGAGTGTGATATTGTTGGTTATATGTGTTGTTTGGAGTTCTAAATTGTTCTTTAGAAACTCCTTACAACGCTTTAACCAATAATTCATACAATTTCTCACATTTTTTTTATAGGAAATGATTTGAATGCCTAATGCATATGCCTACTATTGTTGTCCACCCCAACAAAACGCGTTCCCCTTACTACTTGGGGAGTAACCAGACACCCAATTCTTTTGGTCTGCATGTGGACCGAATGAAATGAAAAAAGATTAGGAAAAAAGTAGAGATAAAAAACAAGAGAATTTTTTCTCCAACTGAACGCATCCTAAAAATTTCCATTGCCAGGAATCGAACCAGAGTCACCGAGGTGGAAGCAAGGCTAATATGATCATATATATTAATCTATAAGTATTAATAAATATGATTGAAAGCAAGGCTAATATGAACGTACCATGAGCAAAGAATTATTGGTCATCTCGCCTGCTGAATACATTTAAGATCTTCCACCGCCAAAACCAAATGTTCACAGCGGTATCATAAGTGCATATGAACATAAGTAGATTAGGAAGTAGTGAATACGTATAGTCACTTAATGAACTTGATTGAATTTGGTGGTAACGAACTGACGATATAAGGTTTGATTATTTATGAATGCGTGTTAAATAAGAGAAAAAGAATGAGATATATATCATGTTTTTAAACCCACATCGGTTATGGAAAATAAGTTTTCTTGTTTATATAGTTTAATGATATCAGATTTCTTAAATTCTTATTGAATTTATGTTGCTGGTTACTTGTGTTATTATTGGTTGTAAAAATTTAGTAAATAAGCACTGGTTACACATTAAAACTATTGATTTTTTTTTTCTTTTTTTTTTTTTTCTTTTTTTTTTTTTTTTTAAGAGTAAATGTCCAAGAATCTTTTTTTAGGGCTCTAATTCTTTTTATTTTATTTTTTTAGTAAGTACAAACTCTCGCTCATTTATTTATTTATTTTAAAGAGTAAATGTCCAAGAATATTTTTTTAGGGCTCTAATTCTTTTTATTTTTATTTTATAGAGTAAATGCCAGAGAATTCTTTATTTTTATTTATTTTTATTTTATTTTTTGGTAAAGGATTTCTGATCAAATTTAAAAATTTACACCAGTCATCTTTGTACGATTTAAAAATTCTCTTTACAAACAAACCAACTATGGTATGTGGTTTGTATGCCTAAGAGCACGCGGTAAGGTGGTGGTGTGTTAAGTCTTAACACACTGTCACCTCAGCGCCACGTCAGCTTTTCCCTTTTAACCTTAACTCTTGACTTTCTACCCCGGTAAGGTAACTCACCCATAACTCACCTTAACTCACCTCCACCTCAAAAGTAAACAAATAATACAAGGGCCAAAAGTGTAAATTTTTTTCCCATTTTTCACTCTTTAACGTGCGTTAACCGCTTGCCCAAGCGAGTTAGCACACCTCTTGACTTTCAGTGGTGGTAAGGTAACACAGTGTGTTAAGTTGGTGAGTTAAGACTTAACACACCCAAGCGTGTTACCTTACCGCTATTTAAAGCAAGCTGGATGTTATAAACGCACACAATCTTCTATAACAAATTGACAAACAACAAAAACATACCAGTATCATATATTCTAATTATGAAAACTAAATAACAAAAATATTGAAAGAGGTCGTTGTATTTTTGGCGCCTTCACGTAGAAACTCGCAAGGGACCCTTCTCCATGTTTACTCATTTAAATTAATAAATTTGATTGAAGTGGCAGTGACGGTGACTGAAGAAAGTGGTGGTCACCGATGAGACGATGACTATGAATGAGTGTTAATTATCAATAAAATGAATGGGACATAATTGCGGAATCATGCATTATGTAAAAGGTAATTAGTGTGGAGTATCAGTTTATATATTCTAATTTCATGTTTAAAAGAGGATCACATCATGTAGTAACTTTTTCTTCATTACACACGTTACATGTGTGCTCCAAACTATATAGTCGCTTGATAATTATGAACTTCCAATTTGAGCTTTGAAATTAACACACTTTAAATGATGAGTTTGTCTAATGACTGCTGCTGCCAGGAATCAAACCCGGTGAAAGCCAGACATCCTAACCCTGGCACGGACGACAATGGAATATGTTTAGTTCTTGTGTAGAAAGAATATGGCAACATAAACATTGTTTTTGGCTTTAGTAATTCACAAATATATAGCATTTACTGTCATAACACACACAATCTTCTATGATGTCTCATGTATTCCCAAAGGCGAATATGTTAGGACTAGAGGGGGTTGTGGCCCTCATAAAACTTGTCATCTTTACACTATTAACCGTCATATTTAAGCACGTTTTATATAAATAACCATGGTTTGGCCTTACTAAATTTCAAAATTTTTATCTTGGACCTTCCAGTAAAATCGACCAAGCTCCGCCAGTGTATATTCCATTACATGAACTCAGTATTGAGAATTCAATATGTGAAAAAACCACAACAACATACCCTATATCCTAATTATGAATACGGAATAAAACAAAGAAAGAGTCTCACATTTTTCACGCTAAAGCGTAGATACTCCCACGAGACCCTCCCCACGTTTAACACCACGATCACCACCATCCGCATAAACATCCCCACTAATATTAACAGTATATATCCACCACCACCCGCAAAAACAGCACCGTGAACTATATGTGAATAGTGTGATGAGAAGCGAAACTAATTGAAAAGTGAATAAGATATGAGTGTGGAATTGAAAAGTGAATGAGATATGAGTGTGGAACTGAATGTGAATGGTGTAAATAGGTTGTTGGTTTCAATCCCACATCGATACCGAAAAAAGAGCTTTCATTATTTATATACATGTTATAAATATATAACGATATAATATGATAGTAAACCAACTAATAAATTTAATACACATTCTAATTTTTTTTACTATCATCTTTTTGTATTATGTTAGGGCTAATAACATTATTTATTTCTAAAACAGAAACAATAGCAATTAGTTACTATTCATATAAAAGTTCTCAAATAAGGCGTGAAAATTATGAATGAGTGCTAATTAAGAAAGAATGAGATGATTTGCTATATGATTGTTAAATTAAACTGAAGACATAGTAATGTTTATTTGGTATTCCGTATTTGATAAGTTTGTTTTGTTTATTTTTATAATTTTTCATCAATTCTTCCTAATCATGAATCTACAATAACATTCATATGCTAATTATCTGTTGTACAATGTCTTTATAAATGATAGGATACTAACAAATAAAATGTATTCAACTTGTTCATTTTTCTTAGCCTTATTTTTTAATTTTACTATTAAAACACAAACGTTTCAAATCTCCACATTTGTATGTATTTTGTGATCATTCTAGTTTGCGTTTTTAACGACCTTGTTAACTTCGATGGGTAAAATGGTCATTGCATATGAACAAACTACATACAAATATTGTAATTTGAAATGTTTGTATTAAAAAAAATATAAAAAAGAGACAAGTTAGATATATTTTTTGTTACTATCCTTAAATAATAACTATTAACTTCATGTGTTATATGAGAATCACAATTTGTAGTAATTTATTCTTGACTTAACATGCATGTTACGTGTTGCTACAAACAATGTTCAGCCTATACGATATTCAATATATAACGTCTCTAATTACTTACGAGCTTATAAATTTGAGGCTCCACATTAACATACTTCTGATTAAAGAAGGATAGAAAATTTGTTAACTAAGAAAAAATTTATTCGAATAAATAAAAACTAAAAAAGCTGAAAAATAAAAAGTTGCATTGAAGGGAATAGAACTCGCGTGGGTCTCCTGATCTCCTAACTAGACGACGATGGAATTTGTTACAGTTTTGTTACAAAATGTTACTAGTAGTAATATATATCTATATACTAGCTTATAGACCCGTCAAATTGACGGGTTTTTAGAAGAATGAATACATCAAGAAATTAAGTATGTGGGTAAAGTAAGACAAAACAATAAAGCCAAAGATTTTGTATTGTTTTTTAATGAAATAATATGTAATAAGTGAATGATACAATAGAGAAACATGAATGTAACTGTTAATCTAACAAACGTCTATGCACGCAGGCTACAATCTTCATGATCTTGAAAAGCAAATGTATATAGTGAGTGATAATTAAGTGATAAGCCAATGAACATTTTTTGAACACCTAATAAGAGTAAAAAAAAAAAAGTGTAAGTAAAAAGATGTTTGTCATTAATTAAAGTTGAGTGTGTGAATAAAGTAATAAAAAACAACGAACGGTATAAGTTTCTTTTAATTGAATAAAAAATAATATGTCAATAATCCTGTAAACAATTGTGTAATCACGGAGATCTTGAAAAGATTATTCATTCACGTGTGTGAATAAATTAACAAACAACAATGAACGTAAATAAGTTCCATTGTTTTTTGAAAGAAAAAATAATATATATATATATATATATATATATATATATATATATATATATATATATATATATCAATGATTCAATAAATAATTTGGTTCGTAACTATTAATTTGGTCCAACACTTGAATAGTCCCTTTTCATTCCACGAACACCTAATCATTAAAAAAAACAAAAGTCAAACTAAAAGGAAAATGATATAAAACATGTCATTTATATACTTGAACATTGAACATAGACCGTGAAGTTAGATACATATATTTGTCAATAAGCATCACACTACGCGACGTATTTTTAACCGAAAGAGAAAAGTAGAGCACATCAATCTTTCTCTCTAACATAATAAGAAGACTTCATAATAACGCTAAATGTTTATATAAGAAAAGGCAATGAAGAAACACTTTGCACATGTACACAGTATTTATTGTGAATTGAAAAGACAAAGCTACAAACGCAGTACACACAAAAAACGCATGAAGATCGCAAAACATATGATAAATTATAAGCTAAAGATCGCAAAACAAATCTATAAACAGAAAAATAGAAAAGGTGCCCATAGGTGAGAAGCCTCATAATCGAGTCTTTCAGATTCTCTCGTTTAGCATTTGTCTCTTAATCAAATCAAGTTGTGCCGCCCACATAAAACTACCAAATAAAGCATGAAATATAAGTTGTTCGTCATCATTCGGATACTATTTCTGTAAGTGCAGGCTGCCACACGCATGAAATATGGATGAAGAGAGGGGAAAAAAAAGATGAATATCTTTTGCATACAACTACTCCATCGAGCTCTCTAAACTTTTTCCATGTTTTCTGCTCCTCTTTATCCAAAGGGACATTGCATATGTTAAGGTAAAATTCCTGAAAGTGAAAACTTACTAAATTAACGTAAAGTTAGGAAATTGCATCTATAGCAATGATTTGAATTCTATTGAATTTGGTCTTAAACCCAACACATGTTTTTGTTAAATAAATAAATAAATGTTGAATGAGCTCAAAATAATACATATATACAGAATCGTATTATCCTAGCAATTTGTTTATTTATTTATTTGCTAACAGCCTAACACATAATTCAGATTTGTAATATGACTCGACATCATAATATTCATTTATGACTGAACAAAATATCTCATTTGTATTTCACATGTCTACTATTATATATCACAACTTGATATATGACCTTAGCCTCTCGATATTTATAAATTTTAGAACAACTTATATTTAAACATCCTATCTAACTTACCTTTTATATAATACATGCTTAGACGTTCTTTAATGCATATAAAGCTTTTATACAGTCCAACAATTAAGGATTCTTTTTCTGTAATAGAATAATCATAGTACATTAAAGTGGATTGATTTCACATACAGTTCTGTTACATCTATCCACTGCCTATAAATCCATTTGAGGGTTATGCATAACAAATTATGTAGAATCACTCATAGTCTGATGGATCACAAAGCATATAAGAAAATGCTATTAAGTAAAAAAAAGGCTAAAGCGCAGATTTTCAAATATATTTATGAAGATTTACCTAATGACTATCATATAAAATGCAGGTATCGGTTAAAGTAAGATCAATCCCTAGACCACCAGCCCTTGTGCTTAAAGAAAGACTATGTAACTACTATTCACATCATTGAACTCCACAATCTGTTGTACATTGCAAGTAATTGACAATTAGATTAGCTTGTGCAATTTCACGTTAAACACTATAAACATCCACCACTATAAAAACATAAATAGTGCAACTCAAACACATGCCCCCTTCAGCATTAATGATATCGATTCTAAGCATTCGAGAAGACTCATTAACTCAAAACCTACAAGTAAAGTTCCATCACAAACAATAGACTCAAAAAGGATCAAAAAACCCTCAACAACGTATAGTCTAATTATTAAAAACTTAAACTCCTATTCAACAAACATCATATATCCATGAAAAGTGTGCACACAATATCAATGAAAGAACCATTAAGAAAATTACCCCAAATCCATTACCTACTAATTTTAAAAAAATAAATACCCATATAAAAACAAAACGGTCCCTACTATTAGCGGCTTACTTCAACGTAGTTACTTATAAGTGGTCAATTCAGTTGTGTTTAATTATAAACTGGTCAATTGCTAAAAAAGAAATGGCTAAAAGGGGCCACTGGCTGAAAGTTTCCCACTGTCTACTTTTAATGCATATATCCTCATAGATAATTGAACATTTTATATCAAAATTTAGATATATTGTATCAGCATAGTATTTCTTTAATCAAGATTAACAAATTCATTATATATAATAAAAAGTAAAAATTGCAGTCGATTAGCCGAGCTCATCTAGGTTTATTTCTACCCGTACTTAAAAGATGACATGTTTCAGTTTGAATCCAGTTTGACCCGTTACCCAACCTACCAGACCCGCCCATTATACCACCTCTAATCACAATAGAACTTAATTACGGAAAGGAAACCAATAGACATACACACAAGTAAAGAAAACATTTAAATAGGTTTACAAACAATACCTGATGTAAGAACAGTATGCTGTAAAATGACCCTTTTAGGCGCATCTATATACTCTATGGAAAAAAAGATAATGTGACGGCCAATGCAATGACCGTGGTATGCAGCAAGAACTTGAGAATGGTTGATAAGGCTAAAGAATGACAAACAACTGGTACCATAGGGCCCACACATACACCAGTCACAGCTCCAATAATTGTTGCCACCATAATATTAGGAATGAAGTACTCTGTAAGCAATATCAAAACATCACTATATCAGAGACTACAATCCTTAACAGAAGTGTTGAACTAACGGTTGTAGCAATTCGAGGGAACCTCCATATGATTCACAAAGGAAAATGCTTAAACACAAAAGTGCATACAAATCTTTCACATTCACAAGAAACTGTCGCTAATTACATGCTACTAACAATGTGTTTAGATTTCGTTACACCAAATATCTTATGACATGTAGTTAGGAAAATGTCCAATTTGGTCATTTCATCATACAATAACCAACGTCAAAAATTTTAAAGATTCGGTTGCTATTATTGGCTTCAAAAGCTTAAAAATAGATACCTATACCAAATTCCACGACGCAAATTAATGTTGTTTTTCACAACACTTGAATCTTTGATATGGCCGGATAATGAAGTTAGCCAATCCAACGATACGACTACCTGCAACGATCCTTCATAGTTGCTAATTTCAACATGTATAATCCCATTGGAGATCATTTAACCATTGCCATCGGAATGGACCTTGATTGACCTGCAAATTTAAAAAATCAAACTTATAAGCCAGAATATTTCAGCACCACAAAAAGCATGTCCATATAACGTTATACTATATCAGCAAAACACAAGCACAAGAATGTTCATAAACGATGCTTATAAGCTATTCCAACCACCCATAAGACCAGTCGATATGACGTTCTGTAAAGAGAAAGTGGTAGCAAGGTATGCTATGAGTGAACAAATATGTGAAAGAAATACAATCCAGAAATACACAAAATTATTACATACTTACATATTCGAAAATTTGTTTTGGGCCGCATGGATATAGTTCCTTTTCTTATCTTCAGCGTGGAACTGAGTAGAATTAATAAATCCCTGTGACATGCCAAATTAGTACACTCTATATAAACAACCTCACTCACGATATTAATATACTGAAAATATGAAATAAACAACCTTCAACTACTCGATTTCGATTCCCTTGCGTTTCAGAAACTTCTCTTGGTTATGCAAATGTCAAATGATTAACAGTAGCCATATTATTATAAACCTAATTGAAGGAGTAATCAATTAGTAAACAACCTCATTATTAACAAAATCAAGTTAACAATAAAAGGAAATAAACAACAACTTTATGTTTAAATGGCTACCATTCTGAACGCTCAGAGATACAAACCTGTAATCGATTAGTAACAAAGAAAAAGGTTACATCCTGGATCAAATTAGATGATCGTTTGCTTCGGTTACAACCAAAAAGAAAATGTAAATCCAAAATCAGTTTCATTGTTCCATTTGCACATGTTTTCTATTGATGACTCCACAATTAAGTATATTTCACCGCACACATACACAATGAGAGTTATAACTGAAACATATAATCTATTGACTTGATTTGTTTAAATAAAATATCTATCAAAAGAGTTATCAACTTACTATTTACATATATAAGAAGGCACGGGTAGTCATCTATACATAGCAATGCCAACACCCCATAAGCAAAGCTTAAGACCATATACCTCTCTGAAGTCACTTTCTTTTAAGCACATGAGATGCCATGTACACCATGACTTAGTCGTCAAGTATCTTTCTTTTATGTTAAATCACACACATCTGATCTTGATAAAGCATTCCTTGAAGGTTTCTTGCAGCTTAATATAACCTCACTTCTGATTAAAGGGTTGCACTAAAGCCGAATTCAATTAGCGCCCGTATTGGGCTACATGGAATAGATTATCATAAATGAGTAAGAGGTAAACGGGTCTATAGAAAGTGTAAACAACATAAACACTTAAGTATGCAAGGTTTTAACACAAAAACATTGAATTCCTTTATTATAGAGCCTCACAAACAAACATAAATTCACATATCAGTCAGGACACATGCTACTTTTTTTTATGAAAACACCTTATAAGGTAATGCGCTAAAAAAATAAAGATATAGACCCTAAAATATTAGACCAATAGCACAACCTTGACTTCCAAAGAGAACTTAAAAGTCTAAATTGTGCACCTTATGGAAAACACGTTTTAGTTCATAAGAGCTTTTATTAATTACAGTTTGATAAAAATAATTAACCACTCAACTTAATCCGGTAATGCAACAAAATACATACCATATTTTTTGTCAACCATGAGAAAATTTTCTGCAATCTTTTCAAATGATCTACAAATTCATCCAGATTAATTGAATTCCTACATAGATTAAGTTATGGTTCATTTGTATTACCAATTCTTTGTGAAAGAGGCCTCAACGAATATGCATATATTACAAAATTGCAGAAAATAACAAAAGATGTTTACCAAAATCCTTTGAACACATACCTTGTGTTAACATATTAGTTTGCACATCCACATCCTAGTTTTTGCATGCCCATACATAATCTCCGTCAATCATAAGAGCATAACCAACCATATCATCAGACGGTGTTCATACCTACAAATGAATTACAATAAGGTTAGGCGCACAAATTGCAGAATAATAAATTTCGAACCCTTCAAATTAAGCTACTCACCATATCCTAGCAGCCTCAAACTTTGATTTCTAGTTGCTTTCCTAAACTTCTTGGAATATGTTCTTGAACCTTTAAAAACCATGTTTGATCACAGACCCAGATTCGCAACAACCTGGTACCACTAATTCATGGATGCGATTTCCCCCAATTCTTTTTCAAGGGTTTCACAGTTAAAGATAAAATTAACTTAATCAAAAATATAGTATAAATTGAATAGAAACAAAATTCATCATGATGATATAAATCTAAACCCTAAAAAGAAAACTTACTTGGGACGGACCCAGAAAAGACATATTTTATCAAAAATTTACACTTCGTTACCTAAAATTGGGTATGGCCCGTGCCACACCCGGCTCCCATGTGAGTCCGTCCATGGTGGAGCGTATAGATGAAGCAGGGAGCTCATTTTAGGATATGATTGTCTTCAATTTGTAAATTAATGGTAGAGTTGAAATTGTTGATTTTGCTTTAATTATAGTTGAATCGTATAGAAGAAGGCTCAAATGCTAATGCTGAAGAGATGTAGTACCTTCCAAAAATACCGTGAAATATGGTGCAAGACACATCAGATTTTTTAATGCAGGATGCTTCAGACGAGTTGTACAGAACTCCATTTTATTAGAATACATTTATTAGAATACATAGATTTATCATTTGATTATATATTTTTGTTATAATCTATGCAAATACCTTATAACAACTATATGCTAGAAACAAAATCCCACTGTGGTATAGTAACACTTGAATCTCTTTATGAAATGCAGGACAAACTAGAACATGGGAGCAGACAAATGACGCATTCTGCAGCTTCCGTAAGACCTAAATAGATTCTCATAGGAACTTGTTTTTTGAATGTTCGTACCGGAAACAAGTATGGCTGAAAATGAAGACCTTCTCGCCTCTTGAAGGTGCACATGATCAGTATGGAGCTTTGTTAGAAGACTTGTGCTTTCGGCAACACGGATAGTAGACTCGTAGTCAAGAGTAGCTTTGCATGCATGCATATTTTTGAAGTGATCCGATGAAACTTATGTCTTTAAAGTTTAAAAGAATACATCAGGAGGAAAGAATGTTTCAGCAATATATAGGGTTTATATGTACGTACAAGAAATCGAGCAGGTCTATACTTGTTTGAAATGTCGTCGTATTTTATTTTATTTTATTATTTATTTAATTTTTTTGGCATGTCGGTTTTGGTTATATAATATGGTCATGGTTCATCGAGCCAATAGTACTGTATTTGTTTTTTGTGTTATTTAGATACTATTCCATAACCTTTGTACGTACATAATCGATTCATTATAAATAAAAAGCTTCGCCAGGGTGTTAGAATAGTATAAATTTCAAGTTCAGTATCGCCCTCTCATTAAATGGGCCACTAGAGTTATATATAGACTCTAATGTAGTTCTTCAATTTTATGCTAAAGTTACTTATACAATCATTGATGCTACACATGTGTACTTGCGATTGAACCGAGAGTGTGATTAGAATCGGAAGTGGTGGATATGTTTAGTCATTTAATTTAATGAATTTGATTGAAATGACGGTGACAGTAACGATGACATAATCGGTGATATGATGGTAGTGACGGAATAAGGCCGGAGCATTGATTACGAGTGAATGTTAATTAACAGAAAATGAATGATTGATGATTTGATACATGATTGATTATGTTTTCATTACACAATCTAAGGTGTTATTATATGTATTTAGAGTTAACTTTTGTAAAAGTTTACATGTATCAAGTTTCTGTTCCCACATCGGGTGAAGGTTAGACTTTTCACCAATATATATAGTGTGCCGTATAAACTAGCGGCAAGTTGATTTTTGATATTATGTTGGTGATTCTTATACGTAACAAGAGTTAGTTATAGCTCAACTTTTGTTGTGTTTATGCATCCTCGGCTTATATCGGTTCTTAACTTTTTATTAAAGAGAAACATATTACTGCACTTTTTAAGAGATTCAAATTATTTCACGGTTCTTAACTCTTTGTTAAGAGAAACAAATTACTACACGGTTTTAACTTTGTTTTCTAAGAGAAACAAATTATTACATGTCTCTTAACTTTTTTTTTAAGAGAAATAAATTATTACACGGTTCTTAACATTTTTTAAAAGAAATAAATTATTACATGTTTTAATCACCAATCACCATACTTAACAGTAAAACAAATTACTACTTTTTTTTTTTTTTCTCTCCTTAAGAGAAACAGATAGTTACATGGTCCTTAGCTTTTTTAAGAGAAACAAATTATTACACGTTTTAATCACAAATCATCATACGTAATTATAAAACAAATTATTACATGTTTTAATCACCAATCATTATACGTAATTAATAAAGCAAAATAGCTAGCAATCGAGCTAGTTATCAAGTTAGATAAGTTTGATTTTTCACAAATTAATATTTGAACCCACAACTTATTTCATTATGTTGTACTAGCCGAGAAACTCGCGCTGCGCGGTGAGATGTTTTACGTTGACATATTATATCAATTTGGTACTTTAAAGTGTCCAAATTTGTACTTGGCAAGTTTAATATGTTAACAGTTGTACGTATTAACGAACGTATCAAAAAATGTAGTTGATTAGTCTAATATGTTGAGTTGTATGTTTCAATTAAATCAGCATCATTCTCAACTTTGGTTCACTATATACAAATATCTTAAGAAAAAAACTTAACTGCATTTAAAATGCAGATTTTTGAAGTGGCCCGAAGAAACTTAGGTCTTTAAAGTTAAAAAGAACACATCAGGTGGAAAGAATGTTTCAGCAATAGGGTTTATATGCACGTACAAGAGATCGAGCATGTCTATCTTTGTTTCAAAATGTCGTTGCATTGTGTTTTTTATTTATGGCATGTCGGTTTTGTTTGTTTTGGTTATTATGATCATGGCACGTCATGGTTCATCGAGCCAGTAGTAGTGTATTAGTTTATGGTGTTAGGCTGGGAACAGAAGAGGCATGCGATCGACACATCCGATCGATCCTAGTCGATCCATGTTGTTGTGAGTAGTCGGTCGAGGCAACACAAACGGGACAAAAGGTCGTGTAGTGGAACGACAATCGTCCCATTTTGTGTATATATTTTTTTCTTCTTTTTTCTTTCTTTTTTTTAAATGGGTTGAAGTTGTGTGTGTGTATTTAGTGTGTGGGTTTAAATGGGTGAAGAAGATGATGTGTTTTTTTTTTTTTTTTTTTTTTTTAGTTGGTAGTTTTTTTGGCTGTTCATGTGATGTTTAATTTTTATTTTTTTTATTTATTTATTTTATTTTATTTTTTTTAGATATTATTTGTTAAAAAAAAAAAAAAAAAAAAAAAAAAAAAAAAAAAAAAAAAACTGAACTTGGTCACCCTTACTGGGGCACTGAATCGCCTGCAGGTCGCTGGAGAGAGAAAGCTGACGTGGCAGGGAAAAATAAGGGGATTGAATCCCCTTACTATGGGTAGCCTTATATGGTGCCTATTCCATAACCTTTTTACGTACATAATCGAATCATTATGTATAAAAAGCTTCGCCGACGGGGGTGTTAGAAAAGTAAAAATTTCAAGTTCACAATCGCCCTCTCATTGAGTGAGCCACTAGGAGTCGTATAGAGTTATGTATAGACTCTAATGTAGTTCTTTAATTTTATGTTAAAGTTACTTATATAATCATTGAGGCTACACATGTGTACTTGTTTCATGACCCACAGTTGATTAGAAAGTTTCGATTGAACTGAGAGTGTGATTAGAATTAGGAAGTTGTGGATGTGTTTAGTCATTTAATTTAATTAATTTGAGTGAAATGACGGTGACAGTAGCGATGACGATGACAGAGTCGGTGATATATATGATGGTGGTGATGGAATAAGGCCAGTGCGATGATTACGAGTGAATGTTAATTAACAGAAAATGAATGATAGATGATTTGATAAATGATTGTTTATGTTTGTGTTATACAATATAAGGTGTTACTATATGTCTTTACATTTTACAGCTAACTTTCGTAAAACCTTGTATCAAGTTTCTGTTCCCACATCGCGTGAAACTAAGATTTTTCACTTGGTTATATACTGTGGCGTGTAAAGCATTGATAAGTTGAAGTTTTGATATTATATATGTTGTTGGTCAGCTTAGGTTACAAGAGTTAATTATTAGACAAATCTGTATATCCAAACTAACTATTAATTTATATCGTGTCTTAAATTATTTTTTAAGAGAAACAAAGTATAAAAAGAGTTCATGTTTTAAAACAAGTATAAAAACAAGTTGAAATTTGATATTATATATGTTGCTGGTCGGCTTATATTAAATATTTTTTTAAGAGAAACAAGTATAAAAAGAGTTCATGTTTTAACCCAAATGAATAAGGAGAGAAAGAAAGATTGTCCAATTAAAGATGCCACACTATTTTCCAAGGAGAGCAATCTCGATCTTTTAATCCTGATAACAAGTACACACTTCCGGTTTTGCAATGGACGAATGTCACTTAGCCCAAACCATATGGCTAAAATCTTCACTAGTCACCACTGTTTCGTACCAAAGGATGACAAACGCAGGTGAATGGACAATTGTCAATATCATAAGTTCTTTCTGCTACCTAAAGCTGCGTTGATTTCAAATTCTACATAAAAGTACAAAACAAACTGCTAAGGATCCTTATTGGCTGATAATGAACATAACTTCTATGTTTGGCATGTGATATAAACATTCTAGCCAAATGCGTATTTTGGTTTCACTAATAATGTAAAAGGTGATTGGGCACGCCGCACGAGTCTAGAATAGCTAATGAGAAGCAAAATCCGTTTCCGTGATATAAAGTGGTTCGTAAAATAAGATGCCTACCGAAAGAACTATTTGGATTTGTATGCCTAAGAAGGTACGTAGTATATAATTTAAAGCAAGCTAGATGTTATAAACGCACGCAATCTTCTATGACAAATTGACTAACCACAAAAACATACCATGTATGATATATGCTAATTATGAAAAATAAATAACAAAAATTTCATGCACTTTATTATATGTATATACACAACATGAGGCTTGAGTTTTTAATTAGTTCATACACTAATGATACATGTATATTTTGTATGTGTGTTTAAGGGCCTCTTTGTGGTGATGGCACGGGGTCACCGAAATCGATGAGACGGCCCTGAGTACACATGTGTAGCGTCAATGATTATATAAGTAACTTTAGCTTAAAATTGAAGAACTACATGTGTAGCGTCAATGTTTATAACTTTATATAGTTTAATGATATCAAAATTTTTTTAAATTCCTATATGTCTTTAGAGCTTACTTTTGTAAAAGTTACTTGCATCAAGTTTCTATTCCCACATCGGGTGAAAGTAAGATTTTTCACTTACTTATATAGTGTGGCGTGTAAAACCTGACAAATTGAAATTTGATATTATGTTGGTGGCTCGCTTAGGTTGCTAACTTGAGTTAGTAGTTGTAAGCTAACTCAATGTAGCTGCTTAGTTTGTCATTAATTATATCGGTTTTCAACTTTTTACTTATTTTTCAAGAGAAACAAATTGTTTAAATGTTTTAATCACCACTTATTACTTATTTTTAAAGAAAAACAAATTGTTTACATGTTTTAATTACCACTTTTTTTTTTTTTTTTTTTTTTTAATAGAAACATATTATTTACTTGTTTAAACACCAATCATCTTACGTGATTAGTAAAACAAAATATTAAGAACCTATTTTTACTTATTTTCTAAGAGAAACGAGTTATTTATACGTTTTAATCAACGATCATCTTAGGTATAAATAATGTGTGACAAACTTGACTATATAATTTAGCCACATACACAATTACTTCATGTGACATATATTTGTCACATATGTATATATATAGTGTGACTAACGTTTAAAGCTGACTTGTATCTGTCACACGTTCCGAATAAAAATTGACTAAATAATCTAATACTATTTACCAGTTACCTACTAGTCACATAAATACACAAATGTGTGACATATATTTTCCGAAATGGTCACACAAGTCGGATCAAGTGTAGCTGTTTATTTTATTCTCGTACATTTAGTCACGTAAATATGTTACAGTGTGACAGTTCAAAATCGAGCATGTGTAACGAAAGGCCAGATCTGTACCAGTAGTAATTAGTAAAACAAAATAATAGCTGGTAATCGAGCTAGTCATCAAGTTACATAACTGTTTTTCACAAATTGATATTTGAACTCACAACTTATTTACATTATGTTGTATTAGTTCTAGTTCATTTAAGTTTTGGTAGATGGTTGATTTGGTTGAACCAGGTGACGGTGACGAAGAAGTGATGGTGGTCACTAATAAAATTATTATGAAGGAATTTAATTAGTAAAGATGAGATAATTTGCTAAATGATTATAGTTATAAAACAAAATTTACTCTCGATTAGTGTTTACGTATGTTACATATTAAAGTGTTGAGGCGGCTATTCAATTCGGTTTCCCTCGGTCGGTAATGACCCCCGAGTTATGACAGGAGTCACGAGGTTGGGAAACACTTATGGGAGTAGCCGGAGTGGATTGTGATTATGAATAGATTTAACTGTCATCAACTTATACAATTCTCAAAATTATTTCTTCAAAAAAATAAATCAAAATGTAGTTGATGGTTATTTGTGGTTGTTGACTTTATACAAAATCACAACAACATATACGCTATATCCTAATCATGAATACGAAATCAAACAAAGAAAGAGACTGCCACATTTTCGTGCTTAACATAGATACTCCCATGAGACCCTCCCCCACATCTAACACCACGGTCACCACCATCCGCATGAACAGCCACACTAATATCAACTGTAAATATCCACCGTTGCACCACCCGCAAAAAGAGCACCGTTTGTGATAGAACTGAATGTGAATAATGTGATGAGAAGTGAAACTATCTGAAAAGTGAACGAGATATGATTGTGGAAGTGAAGATAACATATAACACCACTTCAAACAAACTTCAATCCTCCTTATTGTAGAATATCACTTTCATGGTTGCACGCTGGAACAAGAGACCCATAAATCCAATTCTTTAGACCTTTGAGTCCGTGCTTCGCTAACAAAGAAAGAGACTATTACATTTTTCATGCCACCACGTAGATACTCCACCCAGGGCCGTCTCATGGATTTCGGTGGCCCCGTGCCACACCACAAAGAGGCCCTTAAAAACACATACAAAATAAACATATATCACTAGTGCGTGAACTAATTAAACTCAAGCCTCATGTTGTGTATATACATATATATTAAAGTGCATAGAATTTTGTGGCCCGGTGCAATGGCACCTCTTGCACTCCCTTAAAGCCGGCCATACCACAGCTCCACTACCTTTACACCGCAAAAATTTTAGGGTTTGTGATGATTAACTAGCAACTACTAGTGACAGTATAAGGTGTAATGTTCAAGAAGAAGAAAAAAAAAAAAAAAAAAAAAAAAAAAAAAAAAAAAAAAAAAAAAAAACGAATGCGATATGATATGATCATGGAATTAAAGTGAAGACAATGTAAATCTTGTAAAAGGATTATTAGTTATTGCTATGAAGTATCAAATTTTCAATCCCACATCAGGCGAGGAATAGATGTTATTTTTGTTTATTATATAAGTGTGATGTTGAGTTCTTGCTGAGCTTCTGGAACTTATATAAGAACTTTAATATATAACTTCTGACCGTTCATTAAGAAGGCAATTCATATAATTTCACACATTTTTGCTTATTTTATAAATAATTAATTAACTGCAATACCATCTTAAAAAAGGCAATTCACACAATTTCTCCTTTTTGCTTATTTTAAAAATAAATTATTTACTACAATACCAGATTACCATCATTTTGTATTATTACCATCACTTATTGTTAAAGCGATAACAATAGAGATTACTTACTTGCTAATTCATATAAGTTCTCGACCTTTTCTTTTAGAGTAACTGTTAGTGGCGGAATAAGGTGTGATGATTATGAATGAATGCTAATTCACATAAGAGCACTTTGGGCTATTCCACAAAAGGTGTAGATTGACGGGAATACCCTCATCTCGGGTGCTTTTTGGCACCAGCCATTGTCCACCCCAAAAGTGATATCTCCGACAACTCTACTGGCCGAGTGGGGCACCAACTGGAGTGAGTACGAGCCAAGGCTCGAACCCCTGAGCTCTTATTCCACAAAGTCTCTTCAGTGTGCCAATAGATTTTGCGGAGGTGGTACCTATATGAAGCACTTTGGGTTATTAATCGTGATAACAAGTGCACACTTCGGGCTTTGCAACGGACGAATGTCACTTGGCTGAGACCATATGGCTAATATTTAACAAGTGAATGGACGAACGTCAACATTATAACTAATCATGTTTCTACAATTTTACTCATAGAATAATCACTTAATGTACATAGGATTTATAAATAATAACAGCTACATATATTAACCTCATGTTTTAGAGGATCGCTTATATGTTTTGCAGTAATTTATTTTTAATTACACACGTTGTATGTTTGCTCCAAACAATGTTGAAGCCATGGTGAAATATGCACATCATAACTTAAGCTCGACATTTGCACACTTTTGATGACTTTGTCTAACAACTGTCGCAGCTGGGAATAATAAACCCTAGTCTCTTGGGTGAAAGCCGGACATCCTTGTTAGACGATGGGTTTAGGCTGTGATTAGGCCCGTGGTATTTGGCCCATATTGTAACATTATATATAGTCTATTATGTACCAAACTCATTATTCAATATATCGATTATCACACTTCTACATGGTATCAACCCTAACCGATCCACACCTTCCGCACTAATCAACCCTAAACTGTCGTTTTTCTTTTCTTTTCGTTTTCCAGTTGTTCGTTTGTCGACCACAGTGAGTTGTCGATGGGTGTTTTCCGTTTTGTTTGTCGACCTTGTGAGTTGTCGACCTAGTTTATTATCATACCTGCTGTTGTCGACCTAGTTGTCGATCTTGTGAGTTTTCCAGATTTACTGTTGTCGACCTTGTGAGTTGTGGGTTGTCGATCACATATTGAAGCAGTTTTTAGAGAAGACGTGGTGTTATAAAGTGGGACAAAACATTATCAGTTTATATATTCAAGGATTCGTTGCATGGTACAACTGATTCATCACGTGGTTTGTGTTTGCTTTTTCTCATCATTGGTTGCTTTATATTGAAAATAAGTTATTGAATTACTTTTTAACGAAAGTCAGTTGCTTTATATCTAAAGTTCACCTACGATCATGACTAATGATACACATCCCCCTGCACCTACCCTCACTTTGTCGGATAAGCTTATGGCCATGAATCACCTAACCACCTTTGTGCCTATCAAACTCGATGTTGATGAGATGAACTACTCTTCACGGGTGTACTATTTTTCTCATCTTTGTCATGGCTATGGGATATTGGACCATCTTGTTGATCCACCCGCATCCTCCTCTACTACACCTCCTCCACCACCAACTAAGGATGCGGAATGGCTCAAAATTGATTTCATTATTCGGTCTTGGATTTTTTCCACGCTTGCCTCGAATCTTCAGAAACGTTTGGTTGTACTTAATCCCAATACTGCCAAAGAAGCGTGGGTATATCTTGAGAATATTTTTCAAGACAATAAGCGCCCAAGAGCTATGGCTTTGAAGGCGGAGCTACGGAATTTGAAGCTTGGGGCCTTAACAATTGATGCATACTTTCAGAAAATTGAGTCAATTGCTTCAGTGTTAAATGGTCTTGGTTCTCCTCTTAGCAATGACGATATTGTTACGTTTGCACTTGAAGGCTTTCCAAACATGTATGATGTGATTTCTACAGTTATTACTAGTAGGGAACCCTTTCCTGATCTCAAGACGGTTCGTTCTTTATTGACCACGCAAGAGATGCGTATGAAATCTAAGGTTCCATACCCGCTTGTGGCTGCTACATTGATGCGTGGGAATCGCAACAGGCTTTACCTCTCGAGGGATCTCGAGAAGCTTACAACCCCCACCAGGCAGTGTACCTGATCGTTGTAGTATAGTATAGTGACAAGTACCGGGGGATTGATCGTTCAGCTTAGTAATAGTGTCGCTAGAATTAGAAAGCCTAATTACTAGTTCTAAAGGTGAGGGATGATTATTTTTGTATTTTTATATTTTTATGAAAGCAAGTAAAATCTCGAGGTTTTGAAAGAGTGGGCGGAATTAGTTGCTATTCAACTAACCCAAAACTAAGATGCAATCAAAATAAAATACTAAAAATGAAAATAAACTAATTTATACTAAGGTTGTGAGCAGTAATTGGAGAAAATGTGTTTACTTAGATTTCACTACTCCCTAGATATCTTTTACATGTTAATTACTTGTTATAGTTGCATGGATGACGGATTGAATTCCTTAATACCATTCATGGGGTGGCATACATAACTCCCCAATTCTATGAGCTCTTATCTCCTCCTACACCATGCCCAGCACAACTATAGGGATTATAAACAGTGGCTCATGCATTAAATACAACCAATAAAGACCTAGTACGCCTCGGTTCATGTTTCTTAAGACGTTCAAGCATGTTACCATTTGGAGATCTGCCAGTTTTCTTAAGCCTAACATATAAAATCATTCATCCAAGACAAGAATAAACAAGTAATCAACACATAATCAATATCTAGGTTTCATTAGATCTAAGCAAACACAAAGGAGATCTAGCCTAGCATAATGGAATTGAGACAAGAACAAGATATAGACAACCAACACATAGACATATTGATTGAATTAGAAGAACACTTATCTCAATTACAATGCAAGGTATCAAGGGTTTGGAACCCTTGAAAAACCTGTAAAAGTTGCACCAAAATCGTCTTTAGGGTTTCTCCAAAACTTCTCTCTTTTTTAATGTGAAAAACTAGAAAACTATATATAGGAAAATCGGGGTGACGGCGTCAAGAACAAAGGTGTGACGCCGTCATCTCGCCGTCAAATACTTCCTCGGACGGCCTTGATCTACTTCTGACGGCCTGCGTGACGCCGTCATGAGCTACGGATTTTAATTCTTGGGGTTTGACGCCGTCAAGAGTTTACTCGTGACACCTTCATGTACTGTTCCAGCATGGAAAATTGAGACTTTGCCGTTTTCTTCACTTTTATGCTCCAAAAACGTCCAAAATGGCTTCTTTTCCAGAATTCACTCTCCAAGTACCTAAAATCACAAAAGGAACGATTTAGGGCAATATTTGATCAAATAAAGTCGGATTCGGGCTTAAATGACCCCCTAAAAACGGACCATTTTTCGCCTCATCATACATCTGCTTCTCCTATGGTTCTATTGGCAAATAATAATGCTCGGCGTTCGTCTAATCCTTTGGAAAAAGTGAACAAACCTTGCTTTCTTTTTGCTAAAGGTCATTGTCATTTTGGTGAGGCGTGTCGGTATCTTCACAATGGTGTTCATGGTAAGTCTACTTTACTTGCTCGAAAGGTTGCAAAAATCGTGAATCGGTATTCGGGCGGTCGACCACCTTGTAGCTTGTAATCGGTCTAGGCGGGATTAATCGGTGATTAATCGGATTGGCATTTCTGACAAATTTTGGTTATTTCCGGCAAGTTTTATGTATTTTCGGTGAGTTTTAGGTATTTCCGGCAAGACATTTTCAATAAAAACAACTTGTGATAGATTTAAACAGTTACTATAAGTGATAAAAATAAGTTTACTGCGAGTTTTTGGTACTTCCGGTAAGATTTATAGGTTTCCGGCAAGTTTGACCACCATTGACCGCCGCTGATCGCCGTTGACCATGGTTGACCTATTTGTTTGACCCAGTTACATAAATCCGCAAGGTCGCTGGCCTTGTAGCGCGTAATCGGTGATTAATCGGCCTTGTAGACCTTTTTTTGCAACATTTTGCTCGTACTTCCGGTTCATCATCTCCTATGTCGGATATGGATACCTTGCGACAATTGTTGGCTAAGTTGGGGTTTACCTCTACGCCTAGCCAAACAACTTCTCCTGTTGCCTATACTATGAATAACAATCCTTATGGATCGGCCCAACTGCAATACCAATCCCAGCCTCTCTATTCGGCCCAAGTGTTTCCACAAGGGGTTCAGGGTTTACCACATGGGGCAGGTCATAATGTTGCTCAAGGGGTTCACGGTTTACCACAGGGGGTTCAGATTGGGGTGACAGGTTTGTTTCCACATGGGGTTCATGTTGCGTAGGGGGTTCCATTTGCTGCAGGTTCTCAGCCATTGCAGGGGGTTCAGTTTACAGATTCACAACCTGGGGTTCAGTTCGGTCCATGTATGGTTCAGCAAGGTCCATCACCAGTCGGTTTTCACCAAGGTCAACTACTAGCATCAGGTTTACAAGGTTCGAGTCAAGAGACTCTTTTACCAAATGCTTTTAATACCACCACTCTTCAGGAACCGGCTGCTGGCAACTGGAATATGGATACAGGTGCGAGCTCTCACCTTAATGATTCTATACAATCTTAGTTATATTCTTAATGAGTGCATTTATCCGTCTGTTGCGGTTGGTGATGGGCGTTTCATTCCCGTCACTAACTCTGGTCATAGTATTTTGTCTACCCCTTTTCGTCCTCTTCGTTTAAATAATGTCTTAATTACTCCACATATTGTAAAAAATCTTATTTATGTGCGTCAATTTGTTCGTGATAATTATTGCACTATTGAATTTGATCCTTTTGGTTTTTCTGTGAAGGACTTCCTAACTCGACGGGTACTCCTCCGTTGTGATAGCACGGGTGATCTCTACCCTGTTACGAAGCCTTCTCCCATTCCTCAAGCGTATCTTACAAGTCAGTATATGTGGCACCAACGACTTGGACATCCAGGGAGTGAAGTGTTGCGGCGTCTAGTGTCTAGTGATTCCATTTCTTGTAATAAAGAGAAGCTTCCCGTTCTTTGCCATGCTTGTCAGCTTGGTAAACATGTGAAGCTTCCGTTCGTTAGTTCGTCTAGTTCTGTTACTTCTTGTTTTGATATTGTTCACTCGGATTTGTGGACATCCCCAATTCCGAGTCTTTCTGGTTTCAAGTATTATGTTTTGTTTCTGGATCATTATTCTCAGTATGTTTGGGTTTATCCGTTAATGCATAAATCTGATGTTTTGTCTAAATTTGAGTTGTTTCATAGTTATGTTCGTAATCAGTTTAAATGTGAAATTAAATCGTTTCAGTGTGATCATGGTGGTGAATTTGATAATACTGCCTTTCATAAACTATTTTCAACCCACGGCATCCAGTTTAGATTTTCTTGCCCTCGCACCTCTCAACAAAATGGAAAATCTGAACGCATGATTCGTACCATTAATAATCTTATTCGTACTTTATTGTTTCAAGTACACTTACCACCAAACTATTGGACTGAGGCACTTAATATGGCCGTTTATTTATTGAATATTTTACCTTCCCGTGCCATTAATAATGAAATACCCTTTACCCGACTTTTTGGTGCTACACCTGATTATAGTGTTCTCCGTGTCTTTGGATGCCTTTGTTACCCACACATCGATACCAATCATAAACTGGGATCCCGTGCCACACCTGCAATATTTTTGGGACACGCCGCCAAACATTTTGGCTATCGTTGTCTTGATCTCAACACCAACAAAATTATCATCTCTCGACATGTTACCTTTGATGAAACGGTTTTTCCGTTTCAGTCCCATCCTTCCAAGCCCATACCCTCATATGATTTTTTGGACGATTCTTCCAATCTCATTTCCACTATTATCAACACTACACCGATTGGTTCACCTTCCAACCCAACTCCTACTACACCTGTCAATATACCTGCATCACCTGCACCACCAACGCCTCCACCTACTCCAGCAAATGATCCTGTTTCTGTACCAACGCCTCCACCCTCTCCACCACATGTTCATGTTCCTACACCTCCACCTGTTATATCTACTCATCCCATAGTCACACGTTCTTGTGTCGGGACTACTCGTCCTAATCCTAAGTATGCTGGTCATGTGTCTACTGTTTCTCCTTCCCCTAGGTCCTATAAGGATGCTTTTAATAATCCAAATTGGCGCAATGCTATGTATGATGAGTATAATGCACTTGTTAAGAATAAAACTTGGAAACGTGTACCTCGACCTAAAGGGTGTCAATGTTGTTAATTGTATGTGGTTGTTTCGTCATAAGTATTTGGCTGATGGCACTCTTAGTCGGTACAAGGCACATCTTGTTGCCAATGGTAGCACGCAGATTGAGGGAGTTGATGTTGATGAGACTTTTAGTCCGGTTGTTAAACCAGGTACCATTCGGACTGTTCTTAGCTTAGCTATTTCTCGACATTGGCCTGTTCACCAGCTTGATGTCAAGAGTGCGTTTTTACATGGAGATTTAGCCGAAACTGTTTATATGCATCAACCTCCCGGTTTTCGGGATCCAGAGCATCCGGATTATGTTTGTTTATTACAGCGGTCTCTTTATGGTCTTAAGCAGGCACCTCGGGTATGGTTTCAGCGGTTTGCTACATACATTACTACTGTTGGGTTTACTCCAAGTCGGTGTGATTCTTCATTATTTATTTACAGACAGGGTGATGATACTGCTTTTCTGTTACTATATGTGGATGATATTGTGCTCACTGCTTCCTCTGATAGTTTATTACAGCAGATTATTGCTTCTTTGCATAAGGAGTTCTCTATGACTGATTTGGGTGCTCTTAACTATTTTTTGGGTGTGTCGGTTACACGTGACTCTTCTGGGATGTTTTTGTCACAGCGTAAGTATGCTATGGAGATTTTGGAGCGTGCACATATGGTTGGTTGTAACCCTTCTCGGACTCCTGTTGACACTGAGTCTAAATTGGGTGATGATGGTGCTCTGGTTTCTGATCCTAAGTTATATCGGAGTCTTGCAGGTTCTCTTCAGTATCTCACTTTCACTAGACCTGATATTACATATGTTGTGCAGCAGGTTTGTCTATATATGCATGATCCTCGAGAGCCTCATTTCAATGCTCTCAAGCGGATTTTACGGTATGTTCAGGGGACTCTGGCTTATGGTTTACAGTTATTTTCTTCTACTACTGAGTCCTTGGTTGCTTATTCGGATGCTGATTGGGCGGGTTGCCCTACTACACGACAGTCTACATCAGGTTATTGTGTTTTTCTTGGTAACAACTTGCTCTCATGGTCCTCTAAGCGTCAACCTACGCTTTCTCGTTCCAGTGCTGAGGCGGAGTATCGTGGAGTTGCCAATGCTGTTGCTGAGACATGTTGGCTTCGGAATTTACTTCGTGAGCTTCATACACCTTTGTCCTCTGCTACTATTGTTTATTGTTAAAATGTGAGTGCCGTGTACTTGTCCTCTAATCCTGTTCAGCATCAGCGGACGAAGCACATTGAGATTGATATTCATTTTGTTCGTGATTTGGTTACTACTGGTCAGGTTCGAGTTCTACATGTTCCTTCTCGGTTTCAGTATGCTGATATTTTTACCAAAGGATTACCGTCTGCCTTGTTTGCTGAGTTTCGTGACAGCTTGAGTGTTCGGTCTTCTCCCGCTCAAACTGCGGGGGAGTGTTAGACGGTGGGTTTAGGCACGATGGGTTTAGGTTGTGATTAGGCCCGTGGTATTTGGCCCATATTGTAACATTATATATAGTCTATTATGTACCAAACTCATTATTCAATATATCGATTATCACACTTCTACAATCCTAACCCCTGGACGACAATGGAATATGTTTAGTTCATGTGTAAAAAGAATGTGGTCAACATAAACATTGTTTTGGCTTTGGTAATTCACAAATATATACGTAGCATTTAGGTACATCAACAGTAACATGAACGTGGTCATATAGATGATTTCTATTAGTAATAATAAAGATGATTGAAAGCAAGGCTAATGTGGATGTACCGTGAGTAAAGAATGATCGGTCTTCTCGTATGTTGCATACATTCACATATATTCTGATCAGGGTCCCTAATTAAGACGGTATAATTTACAGACTGTTATATAACGCATACAATCTTCTATGACGTCGTCTCATATATTCCACTACATGAACTCAGTATTGAGAATTCAATATGTGAAAAAACCACAACATACCCTATATCCTTATCATGAATACAAAATCAAGCAAAGAAAGAGACTGTCACATTTTTCACATTTTTTGCGCTTTAACTTGATAATCCCACGAGACTTTCCCTACTTTAAACACCACGATAACACTAAATGGATATATCCACCATCACCTGCAAAAACAGCACCATTTGTTATTTAACTGAATGTGGATATATAGTGAGATGAGAAGTGACGACATAAGGTGTGATGATCAAGAAAAATGAATAAGGTGTAATCGTGTAACTGAATTGAAGATAGTGTACATTCGGTAAATATTTGTTTGGTTTTCAATCCCACATCGATTAGGAGAAAAAACTTCTTGTTATTTATACACTGCCGTGCGAAAGAATTAGAAAGTTGGTTTAAGTCTTATGCTGATTGGTTGATGTATTATTGAGGTTTATAAATATAACCTCAGAGGAAACATTAGCCAGTCAATTTAATACAAATTCTAATTTTTTTTCCACATTCGACGATTATTTTGTATTATATACAACACACTACTCAACTAAAATTTACTATCATCTTTTTGTATTATGTTAGAGCTAATAACATCACTTATTTCTAAACCACACTAGTGGCGGAATAAGGTGTGATGATTATGAATGAATGCTAATTTAAGGAAGAATGATCATTACCAAAGGCTTTGAATAATATTTGTCCATGATCGCGTTTCATGAGTAAAAACGGTTCAGGTTTCAACTTAAATGAATAACGATTGAACGAAAATTTACTATCATCTTTTTGTATTATGTTAGAGCTAATAACATCACTTATTTCTAAACCACACTAGTGGCGGAATAAGGTGTGATGATTATGAATGAATGCTAATTTAAGGAAGAATGATCATTACCAAAGGCTTTGAATAATATTTGTCCATGATCGCGTTTCATGAGTAAAAACGGTTCAGGTTTCAACTTAAATGAATAACGATTGAACGAAAATTGTCCAATTAATGATGCCACATCATTTACCTTTGAGAGTAGGATTAATGTACAAGTTTATTGCAATTATACGATGTTTTTATATAAATACCAACAACTATATTAAGTTCATGTATTATATACAACACCTTCTTTCTTTCTATTTGTTCACAAAGTATACACGATTTTTTTTTTTTTTTTTTTTTTTTTTTTTTTTTTTTTTTTTTTTTAAACAAAACTAACTTGACACTCTTTTAATGTTGTGCAGTCAAATTTTATTTTTTCTAATGTATATCAAAACTTTTGAATTTTGACTTTTGTTTGTAAAAAAACACATGAGGTGAAAGAATGTTTCTGCTATGGAACTTATAGGCGGGTACACGACATCGAGCAAGTCTATGGTTGTTTTGAAATGTCCCGTTTTATTGTGTGTTTTTTTCCGGCAGATCAGTTTTTGTTTGATTTGGTTATTACGATCATGGCATGTAATGGTTCACGAAGCTAGTAGTATAGTAGTGTATTTGTCTTTTGTGTTATGGAGACTATTCCATAACCTTTGTAAATAGACGATTCATTATATTTAAAAAGCTTGGCTGGAGTGTTAGAGAAAGAAGAATATTCAAAGTTCACTATCGCCTTCATTGAGCGAGCCACTAGCTAGGTATCGTGTGTGATTCCAAATATTTTATCGCACTTTCATTGTATCGAACAACAAGTGATCCATAGTATAATGTTGTTTTTTTTTTGAGCTAGGTTAGTGACAAAATTGTCATTTCTTGAGGTTGGAATTTTGGTGATTTAGCACCTCTGAAATGATATTAGCAGCTTTTCAATTTTTTGCTAAAGTTACTTATATGATCATTGACACTACACATGCATACTTGTTTCAAGATCCACATGCAGTTGATTAGAAAGTTTGTGATTGAACCGAGAGTGTGATTAGAATTAAGAAGTGGTGAATGTGTTTAGTCATTTAAGTTGATGAATTTGAGTGAAGTGACGAGTAAAGATGACAAAATTGGTGATATAAGGGTGGTTACCAATAAGGCCGGTGCGATGATTAAGAGTGAATGTTAATTAACAGAAAATGACTGACAGATAATTTTATACATTACTGATTATGTTTGGATTATACAACTTAAGGTGATTAGAGCTAACTTTTGTGAAAAATTTGTATCAAGCTTGTGTTCCCATTGAAGGTAGTGTACGCTTTGTATATAGTTGTTTGGTTTCTAATCCAACATCGATAAGGAGATAGAAATTAGAAGGGTGGCAGTGGGGGCGGCATGCCTCACCGGCAAGCCCATGCCGGCGGCAAACACCGCCGTCACCCTACCGGCATGGCAATCGGCATAGGTTGAGCGGCAATTTTTGCCTCCGAAGCATCCCAATTCCAATGCAAAATGTTACCGTTGATGCTTTAAATGAAAGAGACGTTGGGATGTTTTGGAGCGTGTATTGGGCCAAAAAAAAAATTCCCCTATATATATTCAACAAATAAACCAATTCACATATACAAAATTCACATTTTTATCACAAATAATCACAAATACATACATTTTCTTACAATGTCTTCTTCTTCGTCCGAATCATTAGTGAGTCCTCCCGGCGAATTGTCCGAACTAGTGCCATCCGGTAGCACCCTAGAAACCTTATTAGCCGCGTACGATGCAATTGACGACACGGCAAGCTCTACCGAAAGTCGGGAGTATGTAACTCGTTTTCGTGAACAAGCTTTACGAACCCTTATGAATGATTATTTCGTTGAACGTCCAAAATTTAACGACGAACGTTTTCGTGAACGGTTTCGTATGAATAAAAGCTTGTTTTTAAGAGTTGTTGGTGATGTTGAAGCGAATTTCGAATGGTTTCAAGAGGGCTTAGATGCGAGGGGAAAAAAAAGTTTCACGGCATTACAAAAATGCACATCGGCCATTAGGCAACTCGCAACGGGTGAACCTCCAAATAGATTTGATGACTATTTAAACATGGCGCGCCGAACGTCAGGTGAAATATTTTTTAAACTTATTGTTATTAATTTTTTTTATAAGTTAGCGTTATATATTTTTTTTTATGTTATTGTTATTTATTTTTTTATAAAGTTAGCGTTATATATATTTTTTTTATGTTATTGTTATTTATTTTTTTATAGGAGAATGCCTTGATCATTTTTGCCAAGCGATTATTCAATTATATGGTCGAGAGTTCTTACGTAGGCCTACATCTCATGACATTGCACGCTTATACGAGTTCCATGAAGATCAACATCACATTCCTGGAATGCTTGGTAGCATTGATTGTACCCATTTCCATTGGCGTAATTGTCCTAGACATTTGAAAGGTCAATATAAGCGAGGTGATCATCAATACCCAACTATTATGCTTGAAGCCGTCGCTTCTTACGATTTGTGGATTTGGCATTCGTTTTTTGGTCCTCCTGGTGCAAACAACGATATCAATGTTTTGAATCAGTCACCATTGTATCTTACGGAGCGAAACGGAACGGTGGCAAACAGTTCATTTCATGTAAATGGACGGTTTTACAAACGTGGTTATTATCTTACCGATGAAATCTATCCTACATGGTCAACGTTTGTTAAAGCATACAAGCATCCGGTTGAATTGAATGAAAAGAGATTTAAAAGGCTACAAGAGTCTGCAAGAAAAGATATCGAGCGAGCTTTTGGTCGTCTTAAAAATAAGTGGATGATTCTTGCTCGTCCTCTCCGGGCAATGTCGGTTGAAAAGATTCGACAAATCGTTTATACGTGTATCATATTTCACAATATGATTTTAAAAGACGATGGGATGGCAATATCACCGGTTCATATAATGGATCCGCCAGTCGCGCCAGTTTATGACGATACTGTATTACCGGAGTTAATCGACGAACAATTGCATTACCGACTCCTATATGATCTTACGGACCACGTAGATGCTCAAAACTTAACATATCTCGATGATTAGTTATTTCATTTTTTTTTTTAATAATGTAATTTTCTTTTAGTTATGTTTTTTTTTTAAGTATTATGTAATTTTATTTTAGTTATTAATGAAATATTTATGTTTTATTTAAATTGTTTAATTTAATTTATTATTAAAAAAAAAAAAAAAAAAAAAAAAAAAAAAAAGTTGGGAGGTATGAAAAAGCCATGATTGCCACTAAAATGGGGTTGGGAGGTATGGAAAAAGTATGAATGAGGTGAAATGAGGTGGAATGATATTATTGGTAGATTTCAGAGGTATGGATGTTTTCGGAAGCATGACTGCCAGTGTCCTTATTGTTATTTAGATATTGCCGTGCTAATGAATTTGTTTGGTTCAAGTCTTATGCTGATTGGTTGATGCGTTAGCGAGGTTATTACATATATATATATATATATATATATATATATATATATATATATATATATATATATATATATATATATATATATATATATATATTTTATATACTAAAAGAATTACATCATTTTGGAATGTTTTTGCAAATCCTTTCTCATTGAAAAAAAAATTGGACCAATAGGAGAGCTCGATTTTGCCACGTAGGCGAAATCGAGCAACGTGATTGGTCAATAAAAAGTCAAAATTAAATTGATTTTGGTCAAACTTAATAAATTTGGTGGAGAAATTTGATTAAGAAAAAAAATGCATAAAAATATAAGTGTCAAATTTATAAAAACAAAAACTTGAAAAAATATGAAGTAATTAATAAAAGTTTAGTGGTTGAATTTTACATAAAATATATGGAGCTAAGTGTAAAATTACAAGTCTCCATGTTTTTTAATAACTTTAGAAAAAACACAAATAACCCTTACACTTTATACCCCTTATACTTTATAATATAAACTTTGTTTAAAATGACATGAGTATTAGTAATAGTTTTAGACTTTCATCTATTTATATTACAAAAGTTTGTAAATATGCGAATTAGTTTAATATTGTTAGTTGTAGACTTTCATCCACTAGAATATTTTTTTAAATAAGGACTCATATTATTCTATTTAAAAGTTTAATTTGTGAGTACACGGGTTTGAATATTAAATATGTCTAAATTATTAGTAACAGAAATATACATATCAAATGGTAAGCACGAGTTACTTTAATATAAAAATAAATATACGCGATTCTACGTATAACAACGACTCATGAAATTGTTATTTAAAATATATATATGAATGTCCATAAAAACATTTTAAAAACTTTACGAAGCATATTTTAACTTCATTAATGCTCATTATGTGCTACTAAACTTGCACATTTTGTACAACATGATATCAACAATTAAAGTTAAACAATAACATCAATATCAACCTCAGCATGTCTGCCAGTTAAAAATATTATATAAAGCTAAAAAAAAAAAAAAAAAAAAAAAAAAAAAAAAAAAAAAAAAAAAAAGCATGGGTTTTATAGTCATTATTTAATTTAGAAGGTATTTTCCTTAGATTATATATAAAAAAAATGCACGCATCACAATTATTATTCATGGGAAGTCAAACTTATTCACAAATAGTCCCTGGATGAAAGTTTACAAAAAATTGCAACTTTTACCCCTCAAGTTTCAAAATTGGCAAAATTAGTCCCTGGCTATTTAAATAATGGAATTTATCAAAATACACCCTTGTACTATTCATAACTAACAAATTGGAGCATTTTGATAACTTTTGGGAATGTTACAGTTTAACCCTTCTAGTTTCAGAAAATTACACAAATGGTCCTTAGAAGTTTTAAAATATTAAATTATCAACTTTGGTCCTTGTGTTATTGTATATTGGCAGGTTTGGTCCTTGGAGGAAAGTTTGGAATAATGGCAAACAAAGCCCCTCAAAAATCAGAAGTTACAAGTATAGTCCTTGGGCTTTGTTACTACTAAAACCATCCGGACCCTTAATATTAAAAACAAACACAACCCCAGCCCACTCCCTTGGCCCAACACACCAAAAGCCCAACCCCGTTTAAAATCACCAGGGTTTGACCCTTATTGACCCCGCCAAAACCACCAACACTGTTCATCTCCTTCACCCACACCTGTAAACCCAAAACCACCATGGTTTTGCCACCTCTCCTCCTCCACCTGTCCTCCCCAGCTCATAACCTACTCTCCTACACCACATCACCTCAACCCACAAAGCAATTAATGCTTCCCCACCTACAAACACTCCATCCACCCTCCTTTTCCCTATTTTTCCTCCAACTTGACCCCCAAGCTTCAAAACATTTCATACCTTGTCCCCTCCACCTCTACAAGTGTACAAAGAGCATTTAATGCTCTCAAACCGCCTCTAGCCATCAAAACGACTTTTGGCGCCAAAAGTAGTTTAAATGGCTGAGATCATCTCTGCACATCTAATGGCCAAGAAATGTGATGGGATTTATGCAGTGGTCACCAAGGAACTCAGAATGTATAAAAAGAGAAGAAGGAGCAAGAGAAATATTCACTTTGGAATAGCCTTAGTCGTAGCTTAATTAAACTTTATTGCTTTCTTAGATTAAATGTATTTCAACACTTTAAATCTTGTATTAATTCTCAAATTAGTGAAATGGAACTCATTTTCAGCTTTAATCTCATGTTATCTTTACATTTCAAGTTTTTCAATTCATACCCCCTTTTATTTTCAAGTCATTTAAATTCCTTGTTGATTATAGATGTTTATTGGACTCTCATAAGCCACATAAGCTCCTGACAAAGTTTTGAAAGCTTTTAGAAACCTTTAATCAGTTATAGTTTTGAAAAACAAAAATAGATTAAAATTTAAGAAAAACAATGAAAATATAAAAATTAGTGTTCTTGGGTGATACTGCAAGGAGCATGGTGAATTATGGAGTTCCATGGGTATTAGTGCCTCATGGGAGGCTTTAGGAAGTAACTTTGTCACTTGGTTCTTGGTTCTCAGTCTCATGCACTTGTAAGCTCACTTTTTATCATTTTTGCATTTCATATTCCTAGCCTTTAATATGCTTTGATTTCCTGTTTTTTGTGTTTCTTTGTTGTTAGTTAATGTTTATCTGTCTTAATATTAGCTTGTTATGTTTTGAAATCTAATTGTGCTTTGAAATGCATTTGACAGTCCATTTGCCTAAATCTTGACATTCCTAGGTTTAATCTTGATTAAACACCAATTTAGAACTAAAAAGGGTTAGATATGCATAGGCTAATCCCTGGTTTTATCTCAATTATGTCTCATTTTTCATCAATTTTGAATTTTCCTGTTCTTGTTGTTTGTTTGCCTTAATTTTCATGTTTCTGTGTTTAATTATTGTTAGTTAATGATAATTGAGTGTAATCTTAAGTTGCTATGTTTTGGAATTGGATTGTTGCTTTGAAATTCACTTGACTGTCAATAAGCATGTTCCTGATAATCCTAGGCTTGAACTATTTGACAACTTGTTTAAGTTTAAAAAGGTATAATCTGACAAATTAGAACCTATTGAATGGAATAGGTTTACACTGTGATTTGTATTGAAAAGCTCAATTTTGTTCCATTAAAGGGTTGTTTGGAATTGATGGTTGATCTGAGTTATGGTCTGTGTTTGGTATTGTTCTTGTTTGATATATGCTTGATATAACCTAAGTACCTCAGTGATAACTTCAATTAAGTGGTATAGCATGTTAAAAGTCAAAAGTGACACTTTGATCTTATAAAATGAGTGCTGTGAGATTGTCAATACCTAGAACCTTGCATATGTGTTTAAAAGTTGTTTATTTTTGTTAGTTTCATGTTCTTGTAGCTTAATATAATATGTTTAGTCATAAAATTCAGATCAAAGTTCATGAAAGTCAACTTTGACCATAAAGTTAAAAAGTCAAATTTTAGTTTTTCAGGTTTTTGAATTAAAAGGTTATTTTCTTGTGGCTTCATTATTTAGTTTTAGTTTTAATGCTTTTAGGGTTTTAATATTTTGTTGCTCATCTTGCTTATTGTATTTTTGTTAATTTTGATTTTGAATGTTTAAGTGCTTAATTCTTAGCTTATTTATGTCTGTTTTTGCCCTGTATCACAGTCACATGTCCAATTTCACAAGCTTGTAGCTTGTTGATTATTGAACTTGTGACTGTGTTTATTGTTAATATTAGAAGCCCTAATAGCCTTTTTGTTATGTGAATGGTTACTTTCCTTTTATTTGCTTAATTGGACTGCTTATCATGCCACCTTTTTGTTCCACCTTACTCACTACACAGAAGTAAACTGTGTAGTTGAGCAACTTTCATAAGCCATTAAAAAGCTCCTCATTGAGCTTGAGCTTGTAAGCTTTAGCTTTTCACAAAGCCAAGCAACCAAACTCAATGTCTCAATGCTTGTGTAGCTTTTTCTAGCTTATTTGATAAGTCAATTTTGAGCTTGTTGTTTGCCCATTCACAACAGTTCACTGAGAACTCAGTGAACTTACACCATTTTCACAAGCTCCTAAAAAGCTCATTAGTGGTCAAGAACTTGTGTGGTTTAGCTTCTTGTAAAGCTTAACCACCAATATCAATGATCCTATTCTAAAATTTCACCTTGCAGCCTGTTTAATGGGGCTGCAAGTAGCTTCTTGACTTGTCCATTTTCCTAAGTATGCTAAGAAATCAGCATACTCATTGTAACTTCATAAGCCTATAAAAAGCTTATTAGTGGATTTTAGTTTGCATACTTTGGTTTTTAAGAAGCCTAGGTATTCAACTATCTGGATTAGTCTTGTCTTGAGCATAACAGCTTATTTGATAAGCTAATATTGGCTTAACATTTTGTTGAAAATCAAATTGTACACTGGAATCCAGCGTACTAATAGCTTATTTCATGAGCTCTCATAAAGCTCATTTGTGAACCATAGCTTGTGATTTTACACTTTTTGGAAAGCCTACTAACCAGTCTTAAAGTTTTAAAGCTTAATCTTCAATTTCAGGCTTATATAATAAGCCTGCTCATTAGCTTTTAACTTGTCCACTTTGCTAAGCATACTGAGTAATCAGTGTTCACAAGCTTCTTCATAAGCCCCTCAAAAGCTCACCAGTGGACCCCACTTGATGAACTTTGGCTTTTTGGAAACCTTACTAGCCCATCTTGCTATTCCAGTATTCACTTTGGCTTTTTGAGCTTATTTCCTAAGCTTATATTGACCAACAAGTTGACTGCAAATGGAGTGTTTGGATTTCAGGATAGTGAAATTGCTTATTAGCTTTTATCAAGCTTATTAGTGATTTTCATTGTTCAAATCTTGTTCATAACAGTCCATTATACTTGTACACATATACTTTTGCCTTTGGTTTTCATTGTACAGCTCATTCCAAGCTTATTCCTAGCTTATGACTTCACTGTGAGCTTTTAAGCTTAACTGAATAAGCCATAGTCCACGAATCTGCTTATAAACTTTTTGTTTTCTTCAAATATGTATAATATCTGTATATATATTAGTTTCATAAAAAGAAAAAGCCAAAAACAAATTTAAAGCTAAGTGATAGCTTCTATTTAGAAGCTTATTGCTTATTTGGCCATCTGTTAAGGAAATAAGCTCTCACACAGCTTATTTCCAAGTTTTGAAAAAGTTGGCTTTATTAAAGTTTCATATAATTAGTTATTAAATAGTTTTGTAAAATAAAAAATGAAAAAATAAAATAAAATGCAAAAATGGGTGTGTGTGGAGTCGAACCTGGGACCTCTTGGCTAGTATAACATGCATAAGACACACACCCCTTCCAACTGCTCTGGGGCACCAGTTCCGTTATACTCTTAATCCCATACCCTTTTAACCCACTTTTTCCCTTTTACTACTATAAGCTGTTTTAGCTTATTCAACAGCTTATTAATAGTATTTCCCCCTCCTCTTATTTTTCCTAGGATTCTGTCAGTACATAGTATTTATATAAAAATTTTCATATTTTTAGAAATTAGTTTAGGATTTATAATAATTAAAATAGTTTAAATATCTTTTAATAAAGAATTAGTAAGTAATTTTTAAAACAGCTTATTTATAATTTTTATAAACTTTTTATATTTTTTATGGATTCCTGTGATGGTTAAGTAAATTTATAAAAAGTTTTATAATTTTATAAATTAGTTTAGTATGTATTATAATTAAATTAGTTTAATTAAGTTTAAATAGTATTTAATTAAGTTTGCTTATTTCTATTAATAACATATAGATTTTATATTTTTCTTAGCTTCTTATAATTATTTTAGAATTATGTAAAAAGTTTCAGAGTTTAGTTTACTAATTTACTATTTATAATATTTCAATAATAGTTTTTAGAATTTAATAATAGTAAATAATTAATAATAAATAGAATAGTTGTATAATAAATATTTTTTTAGTTTTAGAAATTCTTTTATATTATTTTAAACTTTTCTAAGTTTTTATTTTATTTATTTAGGCTTACTTTAGATTTTCTTATTATTTAGGTAATTATTAAATAGTAAATAATAGTTTTTAATAATAATTACATAAATACTTGTAAAAATCATTTTAATTCATAATTAATTTTCTTTTATTATTAGGATCACAAAAATATAAATTTCACATTTGTGGGGTTTGTATTGATCAGTTTTCAGTTTTAATTTGGTACGTAGACGTTTAATTTAATTTAAACGTACATTTTTATTACTTTTCACATTTTTAGGTTTTTAGGTTTTGTTACCTTTTAAATAAGTTTGTAATTGATAAATAAATATTTTATTTTTGTTTAATTTGCATTTAAGCCCCTAAGGCATGCAAATTCCTACTATAGTTATATTTGTTGATTTGTTTTGTACGTTTACGTTTATTTTAAACTAAATGCACGTTTGTATATCCTTTTACATTTTAGGGTTTCTGATTGCACGTTTTTACTGAAATAGCTGTGACAAGAGCTATTTACTATTCACATTGCTAGTGTTAGTCAGTTAGATTCCTGTTTTTATATTTAAATTCACCAGATCACACATTCGTTGTATTACAGATTTCACACCTCGTTGGGACATAACGACCTAGGAACATTCTATACTCCTTGTTCATAATTGCATTTCCTCCCGGGCTATTCTGACCATTCACAAGTGGTTGAGAAATAAAGTTGGTTGGTTTGGGAGGAATCAGTGACAAAGCTTGTAATAATCCTATAATGTTGTCGATTACCAATCCTAAGTCCAGTTGTGTTGAGATAATCATTAGTTATATCTTCATCGATCAACATCGCAATGGCACTTATATCATAATTATGAAAACGAAAGAAGAGTCCACATTTTTCGCGCCTCACGTTAAAATCCCGTCATGCCTTCCTCCATCTTTTACACCACCATCACCACCATTTGCAAAAAAAATGTCAGGATATAATGTATTTGGGACTATTTTATAATTAAAAAGTCTAAAAATTCAGACTTTTACTTGCTTGTTATGGAAGGATTTCAAAATTAGTTGGTTAGGAAGCAGGTTCGTTAGTAAGTTTGTTAGGAAGAAAGTTGGTTGTTCACACTAAAATTATTTGGCTTAACCATCTCTACTTATAAAGCATAAAAACAACTAGATGTGTAATCGAATAACGCAAAATATAGTCACAGGTACCCACCGCCGCATTGCGCGGATACCGTTCTAGTATATAGTGAATGTGTCTGCTCATTTAACATAATGATTTTAATTGAACTGTCAGTGACGATAATGGAAGAAGGTGGTGGTCACCGGTGAGATGATGAAGTAGTGAATGTGTTTTCTCATTTAACTTAATGATTTTGATTGAACTGTCAGTGACGCTAACGCAAGAAGGTGGTGATCACCGGTGAGATGATGATTTACGAATGAGTTATGACTGCGGAATTGAGCGAAGTAATTAAAGACTGTACACTTGGTAAACGGTAATTAGTATGGAGTATCAGGATTGGAAACCACATCGGGTGGGGAAAAAACGTTATGTTTCTACATATACTTTGGTGTTATCTATTTGCTAAATTGTGTTGTGTGTTATGTTGATGGTGGTTTGTGTTGATGACTGTACATAAAGTATAGCCATCTTGAAGGCCATCATTAACTAATATAATTCTCACATTTTTTACTTGCGGTGACAAAAGAATATATCAAAAATAACCCTTGCGTCTGGAGACATAGGTCAAGGGTTCGATCCTCACCTCTTGCAAGGCCAGAAGTCATTTTCTACTTTTGGTAGAACTAGAAGCAGTCTTTCTACCTTAAGTAGGGGTAAGACTGTATCGTCTCAACCTCCCCCATACACCGTAGAAGACGGTATTGAAACCTATAACCCGTGGAAAACGGTATTGAAAGTTACTTTATTTAGTTTTATATAAGCCAATTGCCAATTTTAATATCAAGTTAGCAATATTAAACCATTATTTCACTAAAAATGTAAAAAGTGATTGGACGTCTAAATGGCAAATAAGAAGGACAACTCTGCTCCAAAATATAAGTCAGGTTCATAAAATAAGATGCCTACCATATAACTATGAAGATCTGTTCTATGATTCTAAAGATTTCTTATACAAAAAGGCATACCAAAACCAAATTATCATATTGTTGTATCAATTTTAGTTAGCAAGTAACATAATGGGTGTTTACAGATTTCAAGAATTGTTGCCTAGATTAACCTTATTATTGTCCCCGATAGGTATTCAGTAAAATGATTTACAGCCGTTACATATAAGCAACTTTTTGATCTTCACCATGATAACCCGTTCTTTTTCATATAAAGAAAACGTCGATGATTGTATGACTAACACGGTACAGATTGTTTCTAATGAAAGTGATTTTTATAATAATAATAATAATAATAATAATAATAATAATAATAATAATAATAAATAAATTAAAAATTTCCATTGCCAGGAATTGAACCAGTGTCACCGAGGTGAAAGCAAGATATTCCAACTGCTAGTCAAAATTGAATTTGTTTATCTCTCAAGTAACAAGAACATGATCATTTAGATGCATCTTTTATATAATAAAAGAATTACATAATTTCGAAGTGTTTTTGCAAATCCCTTCTCATTGAAAAAAAAAAAATTGGACCAATAGTAGAGCTTGATTTTGCCACGTAGGCGAAATCGAGCAACGTGATTGGTCAATAAAAAGTCAAAATTAAATTGATTTTGGTCAAACTTAATAAATTTGGTGGAGAAATTTGGTTAAGAAAAAAAATGCATAAAAATATATGTGCCAAATTTATGAAAACAAAAACTTAAAAAAATAGGAAGTAATTAATAAAACTTTAGTGATTAAATTTTAAATAATTTATATAGAGTAAAGTGTAAAATTACAAATTTCCATATTTTTTAATAACTTTATAAAAAACACAAATAATCCCTTAGACTTTATACCCCTATACTTTATAATATTAACTCTTTTGGTACATAAGAGAATCACACAAGGCAAATGATACTGAGTTAGATGAGAGAATATATGTAATATATGTCGTAAAGTGATGAGTGAATTCTTGCAAGTGGCTTTGTATTTATAGCCAAACCAACCAGCAGTCTGGCGGATCTGGCGGAACCCTCAGACGGGTTCCGCCCATGTACCTCCAAGGTTCAATATTGTAAAATTACAAATTTCCAAATTTTTTTAATAACTTTATAAAAAACACAAATAACCCCTTAGACTTTATTCCCCTATACTTTATAGAGTAAAGTGTAAAATTACAAATTTCCATATTTTTAAATAATTTATATAGAGTAAAGTGTAAAATTACAAATTTCCATATTTTTTTAATAACTTTATAAAAAACACAAATAACCCCTTAGACTTTATACCCCTATACTTTATAATATTAACTTCGTTTAAAATTACATGAGTATTACTGTATTAGTATTAGTTTTTAGACTTTATACCCCTATACTTTATAATGTAAATTTTAAATAATTTATATAGAGTAAAGTGTAAAATTACAAATTTACATATTTTTTAATAACTTTATAAAAAACACAAATAACCCCTTATACCCCTATACTTTATAATATTAACTTCGTTTAAAATTACATGAGTATTAGTATTAGTTTATAGACTTTCATCGATTAAAATTACAAAACTTGGTAAATATGCGAATTAGTTTTAATATACGTTAAATATTTTAAACTAATGTTAGTTTTAAACTTTCATCCATTAGAATATTTTTTTAAACAAAGACTCATGTTACTATTTAAAAATTTAATTTATGCGTACACGGGTTTGAAATACGGCTAAATTATTAGTAACGGGAATATAAATATCAAATGGTAAGCACCAACAGGATATCAATAGTTAATGTTAAACAACAAACCAACCAAAACCTCGACATGTCTGTCAGTTAAAAACGTTATACAAAGCTAATTATTAAAAAAAACAAACAAACGCATGAGTTAGATAATCATTGTTTAATATAAAAAGTGTTTTCCTTAAATTATATAAAAAAAATGCGCATCACAATCCTTATTTGATAACAATTACCTCTTAAAAAAAATGTAATAGTTGACTGTTGTAAACGAATTAAAAGTATGTACATGAGAATTATTCAGCAGAATATATAGTTTTAATCAGGTTATTACGTTACTATACTGCGATAATGTTATTGAGTTGGTAATCACGGATGTAATATACAACCATTATTCTATACTTATGATTTATGTATAAACCTCTTTTTGCTTCTGAATATAATCCGAAAGAGACCTCAACAGTACTTTGGTTTATGCCTTATCTAGCTGATAGTATTTAGTAACTTTTTTTATGGTTTAACTTTTTTGTTATATACACCAACTTTTAGTAACTCTTTTTTATGTTTTATTGAAAACTTCTACACTTAATATTTGTGTTTTTACTATAAACACACTAAGCTATAATAGAATTAGTTGTGAGTTCAGAGGTTTTTCACTAAGTTTCTAAAAAAAACTTATAGCTTTATCATACACTTATTTTGTTATAGTAATTGGATAAGTCAATAAACACCTTTAATAAGCATAACCAAACACCCTTTTAGTTCTAATATGAAGTTTTCTTATTTGATGTTATGACTAACTTTGTTGTTATCCTCACTATAATGCAACATGTTAGTGGTTTTTGCAGTTTTATTATCTTATCGCACACACTAAAGTATAATGCAATTTGTTGTGCGCGGTTTTTAGAGGAGGATTAAGTATCAACACATGATTGTCGTGGAATGATTTTCTACGCCTGCTCAAGGTATTAATGTATAATTTAGTTGAGTTGCATATTTAGATAATACATAAAAGTATTTTAATGTACCAAAAATGTGTTTTAGTGCCTATATGGGGAATTTTGTGGTAGGATTTCTTTTCGGAACGTAGTTTGTCTTTAAATGAGTTAATGAAACTTAGCAGGTATTTGTTGTCATTGATAACACTGTGGGTGTCTTTTACCATGATGATTTTGGCCAATTGTGAAGAAAGTTGCATTAAAGTGAAAAATCGGTAAGGATTCAAACAATTCTAAAAGACTTGTGAATATACTATTTGTCATTTTTTTTTCATGCATTTATAATTTACTTATACAAGTAATAATAATTTCCTTATATTATATAGTTCGGGCTTAGAGAAAAATTATTCTTATACATTATACATAAACGTAAGATTAAATTTGAGTTCTATCAATTACATCTTTTTTCGTTTCTCTTTATGTAACAAAGAAGCTATAGTGTAAGCATCTATGTTAATTTGGTAATTTTATAATCAAACATAAGAAGTAAATAACACAAACTTATGAAAATACAACTTTCCAAACAAAAATGTACATTAGTAAAAATGATATGATGGTTATTCATAATTAAGAAAATGAATCAATCTTCAAAACTATCTAAATATGCTACATATTTTAACGAAAATATAAGTAAAAGAAATACCACAATTACCAAACACATCGTAAATTGATAGCACGAGTTTGCAAAACTAAAAACATATATCATTAACATCTCATGCAAGTCAAGTATCATCATGTGATTTTGCTTAAATAATAAAATATAATTTTTAATTTAAAAGCATTCTCCTAAAATAATAAGTAAGTTATAACATATATATATGATTTTTTATTTTTAGTCCACCAAGTAAAACCATTTGAAACATGTTAAGTGGTTCATTTCTTAATCGATAATAATATATAATTAAAACGAAATTTTAAAAACCCTGTGCGTGCGCAGGTATTATAACTAGTTAAAGGTAACATGAATATGATCATATAAAGGATTTCTATAAGTATTAATAACTATGATTAAAAGCAAGGCTAATGTGAACGTACCATGAGCAAATAATCATCGGTCATCTCGCCTGCTAAATACATTCACATATATTTTGATCAGTGCCAACACCAAATGTTCACAAAACGGGATCGAGTAAGTTGGCGGTATCATAAATCATAAGTGCATATGAACGTAAGTAGAATTAAAAAGTAGGGAATGCGTATTGTACGTCACTTAATGAACTTGATTGAATTAGGTGGTGACGATATAAGGTGTGATGATTATGACACGAACATTTTAAAAGAATAAACAAATACTCAAACTCCAATAAGAAATTATGTAACTTGCACCAAATTCAAATTGTTTGGATAGGCTATAGAATGGTGATGAAGCTTATTTTCCACCTTAAAGTTTAATAGAATACATAAGGTAGAAAGAATGTTTCAGCAATAGGCCGGGTTTATATGCTGGTACAAGAGATCGAGCAGGTGTATACTTGTTTCGAAATGTCGTTGTATTGTGTTTTTCTATTTTTGGTGTGTCGGTTTTTGTGCTCTGGTTGTTATGATCATGGCATGTCATGGTTCATCGAGTCGGTAATAATGTATTTGTTTCTTGTGTTATATGGAGACTATTCTATAACCTTTGTACGTACATAAACAATTCATTGTATATAAAAAGCTTTGTTGGGGTGTTAAAAAAATATAAATTTCAAGTTCACTATCACCCTCTCATTGAGCGAACCACTAAGTGTCGTAAAGAGTTATAGACTTGTAGTTCTTCCATATTATGCTATAGTTACTTATATAATCATTGACGCTACACATGTGTACTTGTTTCAAGACCCACAGTTGATTAGAAAGTTTGCGATTTAACCGTGAGTGTGATTAGAATAGGAAGTGGTGAATGTGTTTAGTCATTTAGTTTAATGAATTTGACTGAAATGATGGTGACAATAACGATGACTGAATCAATGATATGATGGTGGTGACGGAATAAGGCCCGTGCGATGATTGCGAGTGAATGTTAATTAATAGAAATTGGATGCTAGATTATTTGGTACATGATTGATTATGTTTGTGTTATATGATCTAAGGTGTTATCATATGTCTTTAGAGCTAATTTTTGAAAAAACTTGTATCAAGTTTCTATTCCCACATCGGATACAGGTAAGATTTTTCACTTAGTTATATAGTGTGGCGTGTAAGACTTGACAAATTGAAATTTGATATTATGTTGGTGGTTAGCTTAGCTTTCAAGAGTTAGTGATCTGCTAACTCATAAAAGTTGGGTTTCCCATTAATTATATCTGTCGTCAAGTTTTTACATAGGAAAAAAATTGTTTACAAGTTTTAATCACCACTTATATTACTTATATTTTAAGAGAAACAAATTGTTTACAAGTTTTAATCACCACTTATATTACATAAATGATAAAGAGATACTCAATTTTTTTTAGTAAGTACAAACTCTCAATTTTTTATTTTATTTTATTATTATTTTTATTATATTATTTATTTATTATTTTTTTTAAGAGTAAATGCCGGGCATACTTAATTTTAACTTTTATTATTAATACGACATGCATACAGTAGCTTAAGTTTTTTTATCCCATCATTGGTATTCTCATTATTAGTAGTAATGGTGACGAGAAGTTGATGTCCAATACAAACACACTTTTGCTTTGTATTAGCTTTTCTCTCAACTTACAATAATTTGGCTTTCAAGATATTTTGTATAGATCTGACAACTAAATAAATGATTTTCTCCATGATTACACATCGGGAACTAACATGATCGATCAAACTGGGTACGTACGTGGTTTCTTTTCCATTATTCTCATGCAGGCATGCATACGATTATAAGACCTATATATGACCCATGTTTTTTGACCAACAATTTTAGAAGCACCTTCCAACACTCTTGACTGAGCTTCAAGCCCACTTCTTGTTGACCGTCTCTAGAGAGTTATATATAAAAGTTCACTGTCACCCTCTCATTGAGCGAGCCACTAGGTGTCGTATAGACTCTAATGTAGTTCTTCAATTTTATGCTAAAGTTACTTATATAATCAATGATGCTACACATGTGTACTTGTTCCAACATCCAAAGTTGATTAGAAAGTTTGCAATCGAACCGAGAGTTTGATTAGAATTAGGAAGTGGTGAATGTTCTTAGTCATTTAATTTAATGAATTTGAGTGAAATGACGGTGATAGTAACGATGATATAATCGGTGATAAGATGGTGGTGACGGAATAAGGTCGGAGGGATGATTACGAGTGAATGTTAATCAACAGTAAATGAATGATAGATGATTTGATACATGATTGATTATGTTTGCATTACACAATGTAAGGTGTTACTATATATCTTTAGAGCTTACTTTTGTAAAACTTTACCTATATCAATTTTATGTTCCCACATAGGGTGAAGGGAAGGCTTTTTACCTAGTTATATACCATGGCATGTAAAGTATTGACAAGTTGAAAATTGATATTACATTGGTGGTTGTCTTAAGTTACAAGAGTTAAAATGATAATAACTCCTTTAACTCGTGCTGCTGGACAACCATTAATTTGCATCAATTCTTAACTTTTTTAAAGAGAACCGTTAATCGAGCTAGTCATCAAGTTAGATAAGTTCTTAATTCTTTTATTAACAATTGATATTTGAACCCGCAACTTATTTGTGTTATTGGATTAGTTCTAGTTCATTTAGGTTTTTGGCAGATGGTTGATTTATTGGTTCAACGAGGTGATGGTGACGAAGTAGTGATGGTTGTCATTTAGTAGTTATAACAACAACACAAAACTTATATTATTATCAGCTGATTGTATTTATAATAAAAAAAAATTACTCCCTATTGGATACTATTATGGGAGATTATAAAAGAATAAACAAATGCTCAAACTCCAATAAGAAACTAGGTAACTTGCACCATATTCAAATTGCTTGCTTTGTAAAGGATAAAGAATGGTGATGAAGCTTAATTCCATCTTAAAGTATAAAAGAACACATCAGGTGGAAAGAATGTTTCATCAATAGGGTTTATATGCAGGTACAAGATATCGAGCAGCTCTATACTTGTTTCAAAATGTCGTTGTATTGTGTTTTTTTATTTTTGATCTGTGGGTTGAGCGAGCTGCTAATTGTCATGTACTTGTGTGTGATTCCATATATGATATATCTCGTACTTATCGCACTTAATTTCATCTTGTGCATTTTATAAGGCTAAAGAAGATTTGCAATACATTTTTTTTTTGGGACCAGGCTTGTATTGGAATTATTGTCGCTTTATAAAATTTACCCTACGCAAGATAAATTTATGGGGTTCTCGTGCAACCCTGTGAAACCCCCACGGTTCGCCCCCGGACCCAAACCTCATAGATTTGATCGATAATATAATGTTTTGTCTTTTGAGCTAGCTAGCTTGCTCAGTGACAAAGTGTCACATCTTGAGGTAAGAATTTTGGTGATTCAGCACAGATCATAGATTTGATGTATGAAATGATATTACCAGCTTTGCAAGAGAAGACTTGTACATGTGTACTTGTTTGATATATACTCAATATAATACCAACCACTAAGTGTATAAAAGATACATCAAAATTACAAACTAGGTGCATAATCATATAGAGTTATACACTCTTGTGTAGTTCTTCAATTTTATATATGCAAAAGTTACTTATACATGTGTACTTGTTTCAATACCGAGAGTTGATTAGAAAGTTTGTGATTAAACCGAGATTGAGATTTGAATCAGGAAGTGGTGAACATGTTTAGTCCTTTAATTTAATGAGTTTGGGTGAAATGACGAGTATCGATGACAAAATTGGTGATATGATGATGGTGACGTAATAAGGCTGGTACGATGATTACGAGTGAGTGTTAATTAACAGAAAATTGAATGATAGATGATTGATTATGATTTATTATACAATCTAATGTGTTATTATGTCTTTAGAGCTAACTTATGTAAAAACGTGTCAATTTTCTGTTCCCACATCGGCTGAAGGTAAGATTTTTCTCTTATTTATATAGTGTGGTGTGTAAAACATTCACAAGTTGAAGCTTGATACTATTTTGGTGGTTGTCTTCTTTTCTAAGAGTTGGTCTTGAGATAACTCCCATGAAAGTAGGCAGTCATTAATTTATATCGGTTCTTGACTTATTTTACCTTTTTAAGAGAAGCGAATTACTTACACGTTTTAATGACCAAATGAATTATTCTTAACTTATTTTATTGTAGAAAATGAATTATTTACACGTCTTAATCACCAATCATCTTAAGTAATTAGTAAAACAAAATAAGTAACTACTTTTACATATTTTTTAAGAGAAACGAATTATTTAAATGTTCTAGATGGTTGATTTGGTTGAACGAGGCGATGGTGACTAAGAAATGACGTGACGTGGGACACAAATAGCACAAGAATACATTCACCAGCTATGCATGGTTCACCGACTGTCAATTATTAGTATTATAGTTGGAAAGTATTTGTTTTCCTTGTTGACCAAGTTTTTGTGTTCTAGAATGTTTAGGATTCCTTTTATTTAGTTTCATTCTCTTATAAATACTCATGTACTAGACCTGGTTTATTCATTCTATCAAATTTATACATTCAAGTTTTATCATCTTTGTTCTATTAGTCTCCTGGAATTCTAATAGTTCGATTATATCTTTTGTCTTGTGAAGAGCGATTGTCTTCGCAAGTATCTTTACCGTATTATGACGGTTGTGAATGAATTAATTAGTAAAGGTGAGATGATTATGGAACTGAGGTGAAGACACAACAATGTCCATTTAGTAGCGGTTTTAACTTTATTTCTGTCAACTCTTCCCTATACATAAGAACACAAAACTTATTTTATTATTAGCTACTATTATGGGAGATTAAAAGCATAAGTATATACTGAAACTCGTATAAGAAATTACTGCTAACTAACACCAAATTAAAAATGCTTGCTTTGTGTATGCTAGAGAATGGTTATGTAGCTTCTTTCTATATTAATGTTACCGCACCAAGTCAAGTCGTGTTGAGGCAAACTTTAGCTATATCTTCAAAGGCATCACATCGCAAATGAACTCGCTTCTCATATTGTTTAAGGCTCCAATACTCCTACTGCAGCCTATAATCTGAAAATACAAAGCCAAAAATTGAAACAAAACTGGTTTTTATGAGATTGTCACAACTCACAAGTTGAGAGGATTTAGAATTTCAAGAGCTTAACTTCTAGCTTAGAGTGACCGAAAGATTGTGTAACTCAAAATAACACCACCATTTTGACCGAAAGAGCTTAACTTCTAGCTTAGAGTGACCATATAGATCCCGATATCGAAGCCACACATTGGTGTTGCAATGGCCTGGTTCCACTTAACCCAAACAAAGTAGCTGAAAGAAATGCAATCTAAGAAATTGTTAAAAACAAAGAAATCAAACAAAGAAAGAGACTGCCACATTTTTGTGCTTAATATAGATACTCCCACGAGACCCTCCCCCACATCTAACACCACGGTCACCACCATCCGCATGAACATCCACACTAATATCAACTGTAAATATCCACCACCACAACCCGCAAAAAGAGCACCGTTTGTGATAGAACTAAATGTGAATAGTGTGATGAAGTGAAACTAACTGAAAAGTGAATGAGATATGATTGTGGAAGTGAAGTGAAGATAACATATAACACCACTTCAAACAAGCTTGAATCCTTCTTATTGTAAAATATTGCCTTCATGGATGCACGCTGGAACATGAGACCCGTAAATCCAATTCTTTAGACCTTTGAGTCCCCGCTTCGCTAACAAAGAAAGAAACTATTATATTTTTCATGCCACGTAGATACTCCACCATACCTCAGCTCCACTACCTTTACACCGCAAAAATTTCAGGGTTTGTGATGATTAACTATTAACTACATACCTAGTGACAGTATAAGGTGTAATGATCAAGAAAAAAAAACGAATGAGATATGATATGATCATTGAATTAAAGTGTTGATGTTGTAAAAGAATGTTATTTCGCAACAGTAGGTAATGTACAAACAACATAGAAGTAAAAACATTACTCCAAGATAAGATAAATACCTTAATAACATTCTAAGTATCCTTAACAGAAACATTAAACCAAATTGCGCAGCATCAAAACCCCACTCGAACATACGAAACCCAAAACCAAATAATACAGCAACATATACCAGTACCATCATGCGAGCAGCATCACACCCGTACTCGAACATGTGAGATTCAGAAACAAACACCGCAGCAACATAAAAGAACATCATATGAACAGCAACAAACATGAAATCAAACAGCGTCATCTTCGTCTTTGAATCTATCAAACACGTACCAAACTAAACTGTACGGGAAGAGATTCCCTGTCCTTTTAAGTACTTTTGGCACTCCGTTAGTTGCTCGAGTCTCCATGCCTAAGCACCCAGGATTAATACAGTTCTACACACGTAACCGTTGAGTAGCAACAACTCACGATTACAACACAATGGTGGCAACAGAACTAATAAGAACAGAAGCAAACAAAGCTTTGTATTTATGAATGAATATGGCTGTTTTTGTTATATTCATCATACACCCAATGCTCTCCCTTTATAACAATGAAAGTTGTAGACGTGATATAACCCACTCCCAAAATAAAAGGAGATAATGGGAGGTTACCATATGATCAGGTCAAACTTTATCTCAAAATACAAGTGCTACTCTAACTTGTACTAATAGCTTTGTTATAAATACTATCACTTGCAGCTTCAAGTGTTTGTACATTGTGCTTCATAAGTGGCCAAACTTGCCAACATTATTTTGGTCCCAACAATCCCCCGCCATGTTGGGAAGTTTCTGCTACTCTGATAGGTTGTGTCACGGTGGTGTCACGAAGATTAAACCCCATTTACTCTAAGTATGCAAATAAAATTGATTCAATGGTGTCCGAAGATTAAACCACAAACCTTTATAATCTTATGTACATACTTATACACACTTCCCATCGTAACCAAAGTGTTCTCACTGAGCGCGAATATGGCCATGCGCTTAATCCTGATTCATGACTCTCTAAGAGAGAAACCACAAACTCTCTATTCAAGGCGGCACCACCTCTAAGTCATATAGGCAAAGCTTCTATAACGCCTCCGTTGCTAAGACGCCTCTAAAGCTTTGTTAAGAGTTTATCCTCATCCTGATTCTCGGCAACGCCGTACTATCTCTACTACATGGGTGAATTATTCGATAGTACCTTCTATCGATTAGTGACTTGTTATTACCCATTAAACTTGGAAATAGGAGCTCTAAATTCAAGTCGGGTTACCATCACTAAGCGATTCACTTATGGTTTCAGACCCATGTCTCTTGTAGTAACACTCACTAAGTCTCTCGTCAGAGGCTTAGTTAGTGGATCCGCCAAGTTTCTACATGACTTGACATAAACAACACTAATGGTACCATTCTCTATCACTTGTCTCACGTAGTTGTGTCGTAGACGAATATGTCTCGACTTCCCATTGTACACAGAGTTATAAGCTTTAGACAAAGTAGCTTGACTGTCACAATACATGGGAATCGAAGGCATTGGACCGGGCCATAATTGGATATCCAGTAACAGATCCCGCATCCACTCAGCCTCTTTGCCAGCTGCTGCCAGAGCAATAAATTCAGCTTCCATAGTGGAATGAGAAATACACGTTTGTTTCTTGCTCGCCCAAGAAACAGCTCCTCCTGCAAGAGTATAAATCCACCCGCTCATGGATTTAGAATCACCTGTGTGATTCACCCAACTTGCATCTGAGTACCCTTCCAATACCTCGGGGTATGACGTGTATGTCAAGTTCAAAGCACTAGTCCTTTTCAGGTACCCTAGTACTTTAGACACTGCTCTCCAGTGTTCAGAATTTGGATTACTTGTGTACTGACTTAACTTGCTTACAGCAAAAGCAATGTCGGGCCTAGTACAATGTGTAGTGTACATTAAACAACCAATAGCACTTGCGTATTCTAGTTGAGCCACGGCTCTACCAGAATTCTTCTCAAGATGCACACTCGGTTCAAAAGGAATATTGGATTCCTTTATGTCCAAGTGTTGAAACTTAGTCAGTATCTTCTCGATATAATGAGACTGACTAAGAGAAATTTGATCATTTGTCCTTTTCACTTTAATTCCTAAAATGGTGTCTACTTCACCAAGATCTTTCATCTTAAAGTTAGAGGATAAGTAAGACTTTATTTCGGAAATACCATCTAGAGTTGTGCTAATGATCAACATATCATCAACATAAAGACAAATGACCACTGTACAATCTTTCGTGGTTTTGGTATAAATACACCTATCAGCACTATTGTGCTTAAACCCGAAAGAAATAACAGTAGTATCAAACCTCTCATGCCACTGCTTTGGAGCTTGTTTCAACCCGTATAAGGACTTAACAAGTCTACACACTTTGTTTTCTTGCCCTTGTATCACAAAACCTTCGGGTTGTTCCATGTAAACCTCCTCGTGTAAGTAACCGTTTAAAAAGGCTGTCTTCACATCCATTTGATGAATGTACAAACCTTTAATAGCAGATATCGCTATGAGTGTTCTTATAGAACTAATCCTAGCGACAGGGGCATATGTATCGAAATAATCTACCCCCTCTCTTTGTCTGTGGCCTTTGGCAACTAATCTTGCTTTAAAGGCAGATATTGATCCATTTGGGTTAAGCTTCTTCTTAAATACCCATTTGGATCCAATGGGTTTCACGCCCTTAGGAAGTTCTGCTAATTCCCAAGTCTGATTACCCAAAATGGAATCCATCTCATCATTTATAGCTTCCTTCCAAAAAGGAGCATCTCGAGATGAAATGGCTTCAGTAAAGGTCTTAGGGTCGTCATCGACATTAATCGAGAAAATCACCTCTTTTGTCACTTTCTTTTGTGTCCCTTCGACCAAGTAAGACAAGAAATCTGGTCCCAAAGTCTTCTCTTTTCTAGCTCGTGTACTCCGCCTTGGTTCATTAATCTCTGTAGAGATTTCTACAGGAGATGAACTAGTAGAAGTAGGAACTAGACTTGCACGAGGGTATTCGACATCTTTCGAAAATTTATCTTCAAAGAATTCCACATCTCTGGATTCTATGATAACACCTGAATTATCATCTAAAAGTCTATAAGCTTTACTGTTTTTGGCATAGCCAACAAACACGCTTTTAATACCACGAGCTCCTAGCTTAGATCGTTTCGGATCAGGTGTTCGATAATAGGCTAAACATCCCCAAACTCTCAAATAGTCTAGGTTTGGTTTTCTTCCATTCCATAACTCATATGGACTCATAGGAATCACACGACTTGTGATCCTATTGTGAATATGGCACGCAGCTAATAAAGCTTCTCCCCATAGATTTGTGGGTAATCCAGATTGGTTCAACATACAGTTTACCATCTCTACAAGGGTTCGGTTTTTTCTTTCTGCTAAACCGTTTTGTTGTGGTGTCTACGGAGAGGTACGCTCGTGTTTAATGCCATTCTCTTCACAGAATGTGTCAAACTCTCGCGTAAAATATTCTCCACCCCGATCGGAACGTAGGATTTTAATCCTTTTTCCAAGTTGGTTCTCAACCTCAGCTTTGTATATTTTGAATGAATCAAAAGCTTCGTCTTTTGATCGTAATAAATATACATATAAGAACCGACTTGCATCGTCACAAAAGGTAATGAAATACCTCTTTCCTCCTCGAGTAAGTATTCCATTCAATTCACATATATCCGAATGTATCAACTCTAACAATCCAGTATCACGTTTAACTGAAGGAAAAGGTTTCTTTACAAACTTTGATTTTACACAGGTTTCACATTTTTCGAAATTCTTGTTTTGAAATTTAATTAATCCGTTGCTTTTCATCTTTTCAATATTTTTAACATTTATATGTGCTAAACGTTTATGCCATAAAGAAATAGAACATGCGGGAGAAACAACGGAAATTTCATTAATTTCAAAACCATGTAAATCAACATGTGAATCAAAGTTACCTCTTAAAGAAATATTGGAAATTTGATTGCTAGCAATAGAACTATCTATACTATCTGATACATTTTTAGGGGGCTCGTTTTCCACATTTAGTCGATACATCCCTTCTTGGTAGTATCCTTTACCCACAAAAAGACCACGTCTAGTGATTACAACCTTCCTTGACTCGATGGCGATCTTGAAACCATGTTCGTCAAGTTTACCAACAGAAACTAGACTTTTAGATATCGTAGGAACATGAAGCACATTACGAAGAGTCACTGTTTTGCCAGATGTGAACTTCATCTGTACCGTTCCTACACCGCAAACATCGGCTCTATCACGATTAGCCATCATCACCTGCCTACCGGTTACCGCACGATAGGTTGTAAAACTATTTCTTGATCCCACTACATGAATAGTGGCTCCTGAATCAAGATACCATGCGGGTGCGGGGTTAATACGGGTGATTTGAGCTATCATTGATACCTTACCAACAACTGGTTTTGGTTTTGGTTTCAATTTTTTCAGTCTAAATGGTCCGCATTTTAGAGTTTTCTTCTTAAAACTCCATGCTTTCACTAAACCATTACATGTATGCCTTTTGTTAGGAACAAAAGTACTTAAAAGAATGTTGTAAAAGAATGATATTTCGCAACAGTAGGTAATGTACAAACAACATAGAAGTAAAAACATTACTCCAAGATAAGATAAATACCTTAATAACATTCTAAGTATCCTTAACAGAAACATTAAACCAAATTGCGCAGCATCAAAACCCCACTCGAACATACGAAACCCAAAACCAAATAATACAGCAACATATACCAGTACCATCATGCGAGCAGCATCACACCCGTACTCGAACATGTGAGATTCAGAAACAAACACCGCAGCAACATAAAAGAACATCATATGAACAGCAACAAACATGAAATCAAACAGCGTCATCTTCGTCTTTGAATCTATCAAACACGTACCAAACTAAACTGTACGGGAAGAGATTCCCTGTCCTTTTAAGTACTTTTGGCACTCCGTTAGTTGCTCGAGTCTCCATGCCTAAGCACCCAGGATTAATACAGTTCTACACACGTAACCGTTGAGTAGCAACAACTCACGATTACAACACAATGGTGGCAACAGAACTAATAAGAACAGAAGCAAACAAAGCTTTGTATTTATGAATGAATATGGCTGTTTTTGTTATATTCATCATACACCCAATGCTCTCCCTTTATAACAATGAAAGTTGTAGACGTGATATAACCCACTCCCAAAATAAAAGGAGATAATGGGAGGTTACCATATGATCAGGTCAAACTTTATCTCAAAATACAAGTGCTACTCTAACTTGTACTAATAGCTTTGTTATAAATACTATCACTTGCAGCTTCAAGTGTTTGTACATTGTGCTTCATAAGTGGCCAAACTTGCCAACATTATTTTGGTCCCAACAATCCCCCGCCATGTTGGGAAGTTTCTGCTACTCTGATAGGTTGTGTCACGGTGGTGTCACGAAGATTAAACCCCATTTACTCTAAGTATGCAAATAAAATTGATTCAATGGTGTCCGAAGATTAAACCACAAACCTTTATAATCTTATGTACATACTTATACACACTTCCCATCGTAACCAAAGTGTTCTCACTGAGCGCGAATATGGCCATGCGCTTAATCCTGATTCATGACTCTCTAAGAGAGAAACCACAAACTCTCTATTCAAGGCGGCACCACCTCTAAGTCATATAGGCAAAGCTTCTATAACGCCTCCGTTGCTAAGACGCCTCTAAAGCTTTGTTAAGAGTTTATCCTCATCCTGATTCTCGGCAACGCCGTACTATCTCTACTACATGGGTGAATTATTCGATAGTACCTTCTATCGATTAGTGACTTGTTATTACCCATTAAACTTGGAAATAGGAGCTCTAAATTCAAGTCGGGTTACCATCACTAAGCGATTCACTTATGGTTTCAGACCCATGTCTCTTGTAGTAACACTCACTAAGTCTCTCGTCAGAGGCTTAGTTAGTGGATCCGCCAAGTTTCTACATGACTTGACATAAACAACACTAATGGTACCATTCTCTATCACTTGTCTCACGTAGTTGTGTCGTAGACGAATATGTCTCGACTTCCCATTGTACACAGAGTTATAAGCTTTAGACAAAGTAGCTTGACTGTCACAATACATGGGAATCGAAGGCATTGGACCGGGCCATAATTGGATATCCAGTAACAGATCCCGCATCCACTCAGCCTCTTTGCCAGCTGCTGCCAGAGCAATAAATTCAGCTTCCATAGTGGAATGAGAAATACACGTTTGTTTCTTGCTCGCCCAAGAAACAGCTCCTCCTGCAAGAGTATAAATCCACCCGCTCATGGATTTAGAATCACCTGTGTGATTCACCCAACTTGCATCTGAGTACCCTTCCAATACCTCGGGGTATGACGTGTATGTCAAGTTCAAAGCACTAGTCCTTTTCAGGTACCCTAGTACTTTAGACACTGCTCTCCAGTGTTCAGAATTTGGATTACTTGTGTACTGACTTAACTTGCTTACAGCAAAAGCAATGTCGGGCCTAGTACAATGTGTAGTGTACATTAAACAACCAATAGCACTTGCGTATTCTAGTTGAGCCACGGCTCTACCAGAATTCTTCTCAAGATGCACACTCGGTTCAAAAGGAATATTGGATTCCTTTATGTCCAAGTGTTGAAACTTAGTCAGTATCTTCTCGATATAATGAGACTGACTAAGAGAAATTTGATCATTTGTCCTTTTCACTTTAATTCCTAAAATGGTGTCTACTTCACCAAGATCTTTCATCTTAAAGTTAGAGGATAAGTAAGACTTTATTTCGGAAATACCATCTAGAGTTGTGCTAATGATCAACATATCATCAACATAAAGACAAATGACCACTGTACAATCTTTCGTGGTTTTGGTATAAATACACCTATCAGCACTATTGTGCTTAAACCCGAAAGAAATAACAGTAGTATCAAACCTCTCATGCCACTGCTTTGGAGCTTGTTTCAACCCGTATAAGGACTTAACAAGTCTACACACTTTGTTTTCTTGCCCTTGTATCACAAAACCTTCGGGTTGTTCCATGTAAACCTCCTCGTGTAAGTAACCGTTTAAAAAGGCTGTCTTCACATCCATTTGATGAATGTACAAACCTTTAATAGCAGATATCGCTATGAGTGTTCTTATAGAACTAATCCTAGCGACAGGGGCATATGTATCGAAATAATCTACCCCCTCTCTTTGTCTGTGGCCTTTGGCAACTAATCTTGCTTTAAAGGCAGATATTGATCCATTTGGGTTAAGCTTCTTCTTAAATACCCATTTGGATCCAATGGGTTTCACGCCCTTAGGAAGTTCTGCTAATTCCCAAGTCTGATTACCCAAAATGGAATCCATCTCATCATTTATAGCTTCCTTCCAAAAAGGAGCATCTCGAGATGAAATGGCTTCAGTAAAGGTCTTAGGGTCGTCATCGACATTAATCGAGAAAATCACCTCTTTTGTCACTTTCTTTTGTGTCCCTTCGACCAAGTAAGACAAGAAATCTGGTCCCAAAGTCTTCTCTTTTCTAGCTCGTGTACTCCGCCTTGGTTCATTAATCTCTGTAGAGATTTCTACAGGAGATGAACTAGTAGAAGTAGGAACTAGACTTGCACGAGGGTATTCGACATCTTTCGAAAATTTATCTTCAAAGAATTCCACATCTCTGGATTCTATGATAACACCTGAATTATCATCTAAAAGTCTATAAGCTTTACTGTTTTTGGCATAGCCAACAAACACGCTTTTAATACCACGAGCTCCTAGCTTAGATCGTTTCGGATCAGGTGTTCGATAATAGGCTAAACATCCCCAAACTCTCAAATAGTCTAGGTTTGGTTTTCTTCCATTCCATAACTCATATGGACTCATAGGAATCACACGACTTGTGATCCTATTGTGAATATGGCACGCAGCTAATAAAGCTTCTCCCCATAGATTTGTGGGTAATCCAGATTGGTTCAACATACAGTTTACCATCTCTACAAGGGTTCGGTTTTTTCTTTCTGCTAAACCGTTTTGTTGTGGTGTCTACGGAGAGGTACGCTCGTGTTTAATGCCATTCTCTTCACAGAATGTGTCAAACTCTCGCGTAAAATATTCTCCACCCCGATCGGAACGTAGGATTTTAATCCTTTTTCCAAGTTGGTTCTCAACCTCAGCTTTGTATATTTTGAATGAATCAAAAGCTTCGTCTTTTGATCGTAATAAATATACATATAAGAACCGACTTGCATCGTCACAAAAGGTAATGAAATACCTCTTTCCTCCTCGAGTAAGTATTCCATTCAATTCACATATATCCGAATGTATCAACTCTAACAATCCAGTATCACGTTTAACTGAAGGAAAAGGTTTCTTTACAAACTTTGATTTTACACAGGTTTCACATTTTTCGAAATTCTTGTTTTGAAATTTAATTAATCCGTTGCTTTTCATCTTTTCAATATTTTTAACATTTATATGTGCTAAACGTTTATGCCATAAAGAAATAGAACATGCGGGAGAAACAACGGAAATTTCATTAATTTCAAAACCATGTAAATCAACATGTGAATCAAAGTTACCTCTTAAAGAAATATTGGAAATTTGATTGCTAGCAATAGAACTATCTATACTATCTGATACATTTTTAGGGGGCTCGTTTTCCACATTTAGTCGATACATCCCTTCTTGGTAGTATCCTTTACCCACAAAAAGACCACGTCTAGTGATTACAACCTTCCTTGACTCGATGGCGATCTTGAAACCATGTTCGTCAAGTTTACCAACAGAAACTAGACTTTTAGATATCGTAGGAACATGAAGCACATTACGAAGAGTCACTGTTTTGCCAGATGTGAACTTCATCTGTACCGTTCCTACACCGCAAACATCGGCTCTATCACGATTAGCCATCATCACCTGCCTACCGGTTACCGCACGATAGGTTGTAAAACTATTTCTTGATCCCACTACATGAATAGTGGCTCCTGAATCAAGATACCATGCGGGTGCGGGGTTAATACGGGTGATTTGAGCTATCATTGATACCTTACCAACAACTGGTTTTGGTTTTGGTTTCAATTTTTTCAGTCTAAATGGTCCGCATTTTAGAGTTTTCTTCTTAAAACTCCATGCTTTCACTAAACCATTACATGTATGCCTTTTGTTAGGAACAAAAGTACTTAAAAGAATGTTGTAAAAGAATGATATTTCGCAACAGTAGGTAATGTACAAACAACATAGAAGTAAAAACATTACTCCAAGATAAGATAAATACCTTAATAACATTCTAAGTATCCTTAACAGAAACATTAAACCAAATTGCGCAGCATCAAAACCCCACTCGAACATACGAAACCCAAAACCAAATAATACAGCAACATATACCAGTACCATCATGCGAGCAGCATCACACCCGTACTCGAACATGTGAGATTCAGAAACAAACACCGCAGCAACATAAAAGAACATCATATGAACAGCAACAAACATGAAATCAAACAGCGTCATCTTCGTCTTTGAATCTATCAAACACGTACCAAACTAAACTGTACGGGAAGAGATTCCCTGTCCTTTTAAGTACTTTTGGCACTCCGTTAGTTGCTCGAGTCTCCATGCCTAAGCACCCAGGATTAATACAGTTCTACACACGTAACCGTTGAGTAGCAACAACTCACGATTACAACACAATGGTGGCAACAGAACTAATAAGAACAGAAGCAAACAAAGCTTTGTATTTATGAATGAATATGGCTGTTTTTGTTATATTCATCATACACCCAATGCTCTCCCTTTATAACAATGAAAGTTGTAGACGTGATATAACCCACTCCCAAAATAAAAGGAGATAATGGGGTTACCATATGATCAGGTCAAACTTTATCTCAAAATACAAGTGCTACTCTAACTTGTACTAATAGCTTTGTTATAAATACTATCACTTGCAGCTTCAAGTGTTTGTACATTGTGCTTCATAAGTGGCCAAACTTGCCAACATTATTTTGGTCCCAACAGTTGACAATGTACATCTTGTAAATGGATTATTAGTTATTGCTATGAAGTATCATATTTCAATCCCACCACATCGGGCGAGGAATACATGTTATTTTTGTTTATTATATATTGTGGTGTTGTGAAAGTAATAAGTTTGTTATAAGTGTGATGTTGACTTCTTAGGAGTTTCTGGAACTTATTTAAGAACTTTAATATATAAGTTCTGACCATTCATTAAGAAGTCAATTCATACAATTTCACACATTTTTGCTTATTTTATAAATAAATTAACTGCAATACCATCATTAAAAAGGCAATTCACACAATTTCTCACATTTTGCTTATTTTAAAAATAATATTTACTACAATACCAGATAACCATCATTTTGTATTATTAACATCACTTATTGTTAAAGCGATAATAATAGAAATTACTTACTTGCTAATTCATATAAGTTCTCAACCTTTTTTTAGTGTAACTGTTAGTTGCGGAATAAGGTGGGTGATGATTATGAACGAATGCTAATTCACATAAGAGCACTTTGGGTTATTAATCCTAATAACAAGGTGTCACTTAGCTCAAACCGGCCACATGGTTAATGTTTTTACCAAGTCACCACCGCTTCGTACCAAAGGATGACCAACACAAGTGAATGGACGAATCGTCTACATTATAACTAATGATATATGTATCTATTTCTCTCATAGACTAATCACTTGAAGTACAAATTATTTATAAATAATAACAGCTACATATAATAACCTCATGTTTTAGAGGATCACATATATGTCTCTAGTAATTTATTTTTCGTTACACGTGTTGCATGTTTGCTTCAAACAATTCTGAAGCCATGATTAACTATGTCCATTATAGTCGCTTGATAATTATGAACTTCCAAATTGAAGCTCGACATTCGCACACTTTTGATGACTTTGTCTAACAACTGTCGCAGCCGGGAATCAAACCCTAGTCTCCTGGGTGAAAGCTGGGCATCCTAATCCCTGGACGAAAATGGAATATGTTTAGTTCTTGTGTAAAAAGAATATGGTCAACATAAACATTGTTTTTGGCTTTGGTGATTCACAAATATATAGCATTTAGATACATCAATAGTAACATGAATATGTTCATATAGATGATTTCTATAAGTAATAATAAAGATGATTGAAAGCAAGCCTAATGTGGAGGTACCGTGAGCAAAGAATGATCGGTCCTGTCGTATGCTGAATACATTCACATATATTCTTCCACCACCAAATCCATATCAATTTCACATACATTCTTATCAGAGCCCTAATTAAGACGGTATAATTTACAGACTGTTATAACGCACATAATCTTCTATGACGTCGTCTCATATATTCCACTACATTAACTCAGTATTGAAAATTCAATATGTGAAAAAACCACAACAACATACCTTATTTCTAATCATGAATATGCAATAAAACAAAGAAAGAGACTGTCACATTTTGCGCTTTCACGTACGTACACGAGATCCTCTCCCACACTCAACACCGGCCACAATCACCACCATCTGGATAAACAACCCCAATAACACTAACCGTATATATCCACCACCACCTCCAAAAATAGCACCATTTATTATTAAACTGAATGCGGATTGTGTGATGAGAAGTGACGGTTTAAGGTGTGACGATGATTAAAAAAAAATGAATTGAAGAAACTTACTGTTATTTATAGTTGTTTGGTTTTCAATCCCACATCGGTAAGGAGAAAAAACTTATTGTTATACATATTTATACCACATTCAACGATTATTTTGTATAATATACCACACACTACTCAATTGAATATGTTAGGGAGTGGCAACCTTGCGGTTTGGAGGTCTCGGCAATGGTTGCCGATCGGCAAGGAGGATTGCCAGTGGATCGGCAAAGGGATTTCGGTGCCTCAAGCGGTAGGTTATACCGATTCGGTGGGGGAGAAAAACAAGGAAGAAAATAACCGTTTGGGAGTAAATGCTTGGAGTGTTTAATGTTGAGGCAAGACTAGGCAAGGTTGCCACTAAAAATTCATGTTGAGGCAACCTTAGGCATAAAATGTGTTGGGAGTAAGTGATTGGTTGTTTGCATAAAAAGTTGAGGCAACCTTAGGCAAGGTTGCCACCCCCGTTAGAGCTAATAACATCACTTATTTCTAAACCACACTAGTGGCGGAATAAGCTAGGTGTGATGATTATGAATGAATGCTCTAATTTAAGGAAGAATGATCATTACCAAAGGCTTGGAATAATATTTATCCATGATCGCATTTCATGAGTAAAAACGGTTCAGGTTTCAACAAAAATTGTCCAATTAATGATGCCACATTATTTGCCTTTGAGAGTATGATTATTGTACAAGTTTATTGCAATTATACGATGTTTTTATATATAATACCAACAACTATATTAAGTTCATGTATTATATACAACACTTCCTTTCTTTCTATTTGTTCACAAAGTATACACAATTTTTTTTTTTTTTTTTTTTTTAATTACTCAAAAACAAAACTAACTTGACACTCTTTTAATGTTGTGCAATCAAATTTTATTTTTTATATTGTATATCAAAACTTTTGAATTTTGACTTTTGTTTGTAAAAAAAACACATGAGGTGAAAGAATGTTTCTGCTATGGAGCTTATAGGCGGGTACACGACATCGAGCAAGTCTATGGTTGTTTTGAAATGTCCCGTTTTATTGTGTTTTTTTTTTTTTCCGGCAGATCGGTTTTTGTTTGATTTGGTTATTACGATCATGGCATGTCATGGTTCACTGAGCTAGTAGTATAGTAGTGTATTTGTTTTTTGTGTTTTGGAGACTATTCCATAACCTTTGTCGTAAACGATTCATTATATTTAAAAAGCTTGGCTGGAGTGTTAGAGAAAGAAGAATATTCAAAGTTCACTATGGCCTTGAGCGAGCCACTAGCTAGGTATCGTGTGTGATTCCAAATATTTTATCGCACTTTCATTGTATCGAACAATAAGTGATCCATAGGATAATGTTGTTTTTTTGAGCTAGGTTAGTGACAAAATTGTCATTTAATTTCATGAGGTTGGAATTTTGGTGATTTAGCACCTCTGAAATGATATTAGCAGCTTTTCAATTTTTTGCTAAAGTTACTTATATGATCATTGACACTACACTTGCATACTAGTTTCAAGACCCACATGCAGTTGATTAGAAAGTTTGCGATTGAACCGAGAGTGTGATTAGAATTAAGAAGTGGTGAATGTGTTTACTCATTTAAGTTGATGAATTTGAGTGAAGTGGCGGAGTAACGATGACAAAATTGGTGATATAAGGGTGGTTATGGAATAAGGCCGGTGCGATGATTAAGAGTGAATGTTAATTAACAGAAAATGACTGACAGATAATTTTATACATTACTGATTATGTTTGCATTATACAACTTAAGGTGATTAGAGCTAACTTTTGTGAAAAATTTGTATCAAGCTTGTGTTCCCATTGAAGATAGTGTACACTTTGTATATAGTTGTTTGGTTTTTAATCCCACATCGATAAGGAGATAGAACTTATTGTTATTTATATATTGCCGTGCTAAGGAATCAGTAAATTGGTAATTGTTATTCTGATTGGTTGACTCGTTAGCGAGGTTAATACGAGGCACTTTATTTTGCATACTTATATTTTGGTGCATACCAATGGACAAATCCCTACCATCCATCTAGTTAAATAGGACAACCTAAGTCCATGCTTTTTTTCTCCATTTTCTTTGTCTTTTTGTCTTTCTATTTTTTTTTTTTTTTTTTTTTTTTTTTCGTCTATTTTCTTCCAATTAACGTTTGTTATTTTATTTTTATTTTAACACTTTTATCACGTTCTTTTTTTTTTTGAATTTTTTTCTAATTCCTTTTTTTTCAATAATTCACTTTTTTTGGTCACTTATTTTTTCTTTCTTTTTCCCGCTTTTATACGTTTTCGCCCGTTTTCGTCCGTTTTCATACGTTTTTGTCTATTTTCATCAGTTTTTTTAACGTTTTTTTCCGTTTTCGCCCGTTTTCGTCTGTTTTCGTTCGTTTTAATACGTTTTCAACTATTTTCTTTCGTTTTCGTCCATTTTTCATAAGTTTTTGTCCGTTTTCAGACGTGATTTTACGCTTTCATATGTTTTTGTCCGTTTGCATACATATTCGTCCGTTTTCTTGTGTTTTCATACATTTTCTTACGCTTTCGTCTGTTTTCGTCCGTTTTCTTTCAATTTCGTTCATTGTACATACATTTTCGTCCTTTTTCATATATGTTTTTACGCTTTCATACATTTTCATCCGTTTTATTCATTTTGCTCTCTTTTTAAATGCTTTTGGTCGTTTTCATACGTTTCTGAATATCACAAGAGATATTCTGTGATATTCAGAATATCAAAAATGATATTCTGAATATCACGAGTGATATTCTGTGATATTTTGAATATCACAAGTGATTTTCTGAATATCACATGCGATATTCTTTAATTTTCTGAATATCACAAGTGATATTCTGTTATATTCAGAATATCACAAGTGATATTTTGATTAAAACACTTTCGTCCGTTTTCATACGTTTTCGTCCGTTTTCTTACGTTTTCGTTCGTTTTCTTTCATTTTCGTCCATTTTTCATACATTTTCGTCCTTTTCATATGTGTCTTTACGTTTTCATCCGTTTTCATTCATTTCCGTCCGTTTTTAAATGCTTTTGGCGTTTTTCAGACATTTTCATATGTTTCTGAATATGATAAGAGATATTCTGTGATATTTAGAGTATCACAAGTGATATTCTGTGATATGCTGAATATCACAAGTGATTTTTTGAATATCACATGTGATATATTCTTTGATTTTTTGAATATCACAAGTGATAAACGTACCATGCATATCACAAGTGATTTTCTGAATATCATAAGTGATTTTCAACTAATGTTTTGTAACATGAAAATCGCAAGTGATATTCAAAAACCACAAGTGATAGATATTCAGAAAATCACAAGTGATATTCAGAATATCACAAGTGATATTCAGAAAATCACAAGTGATACTCTAAATATCAATTATGATATTAAAAAACGTATGGAAAACATAAGAAACTGGATGAAAACATAAGAAAATCACAAGTGATATTCGTCCGTTTTCATCCGTTTTCATACGTTTTCGTCCATTTTCATTCGTTTTAATACGTTTTCATCCATTTTCTTTCGTTTTCGTCCATTTTTCATACGTTTTTGTCCGTTTTGAGACGTGCTTTTATGCTTTCATACGTTTTTGTCCGCTTTCATACATATTCGTCCGTTTTCTTGCATTTACATCCGTTTTTTCATCCGTTTTCATCCGTTTTCATCCATTTTCTTACGGTTTCGTTCGTTTTCTTATGTTTTCGTTCGTTTTCATACGTTTTGACTGTTTTCATCAGTTTTCTTTCGTTTTCATCCATTTTTCATACATTTTCGTCTTTTTTCATATGTGTTTTACGATTTTATACGTTTTCTTCCATTTTTATTCATTTTTGTCCATTTTTAAATGCTTTTGGCCATTTTCAGACATTTTCATACTTTTCTGAATATCATAAGAGATATTCTGTGATATTCATAATATCACAAGTGATATTCCGTGATATTCTGAATATCACAAGTGAGTTTTTGAATATCACATGTGATATTATTTGATTTTTTAAATATCACAAGTGATATTCTGAGTACCACAAACGATATTCTGAATATCATAAGTGATATTCAGAATATCACAAGTGATTTTCAATTAATGTTTTGTAACATGAAAATCACAAGTGATATTCAGGAAATCACAAGTGATAGATATTCAAAAAATCGCAAGTGATATTCAGAATATCACAAGTGATATTCATAAAATCACAAGTGATACTCTGAATATCAATTGTGGTATTCAAAAACATTTGAAAAACGTAAGAAAATAGATGAAAACAGAGAAAAATCACAAGTGATATTCAGAAAATCGCAAGTGATATTCTGAATATCACAAGTGATATTCAGAAAATCACAAGTCATATTATGAATATCACTTGTAATATTCAGAAATGTAAGAAACAGATGAAAACGTAAGAAAATGGACGAATACGTATGAAAACGGACAAAAACGTATGAAAGCGTAAAAGCACGTATGAAAACGGACAAAAACATATGAAAAATGGATCAAAATAAAGGAAAACGGACAAAAAACGTATGAAAAAGAACTAAAACGAACGAAATCGGACGAAAACATATGAAAATGGGCGAAAATGTAAGAAAACGGATGAAAACGTACGAAAACGGACGAAAATGTATGAAAGCGTAAAAACACGTCTAAAAACGGACGAAAACGTATGAAAAATAGATGAAAACGGACGAAAACGTCTTAAAACGAATGAAAACGGACGTAGACAGGCAAAAACGTAAGAAAACGGACAAAAATGTATAAAAACGGACGAAAATGTATGAAAACAAACAAAAACATCAAAAAAATGGATGAAAACGTAAAAAATGGACGAAAACATAAAAAACAAACGAAAATATATGTAAACGGACAAAAACGTATGAAAAAGGACAAAAACGTATGAAAACGGACGAAAACGTATATAAACGAACGAAAACGGATGAAAACGTATAAAAACGGACGAAAACAGACGAAAAGAGACGAAAATGTTTGAAAACAGACGAAAACGTCTGAAAATAGACGAAAACGTATATAAACGTATGAAAACGGACAAAAACATATGAAACGGACGAAAACGTATAAAAACGAACGAAAACGCTTGAAAACGGATGAAAATGGACGAAAACGTTTGAAAGTAGACGAAAGCGTAAAAAAACGGACGAAAACGTTTGAAAACAGACGAAAACGTTTGAAATCGGAAGGAAAAAAATGTTAATTATTAAAAAAGAATGAATTAGAAAAAAAAAAAAAAAAAAAAAAAAAAAGAAAAAAAAAAAAAAAACGTGAATTTTTGGAAAAAAAACAAAAGAAAAATAGACAAAAAAAATTAAATAAAAAATAAGAAAGATAAAAAGACAAAGAAAAATGGGGAAAAAACATGGAATTAGGTTTCCATATTAAATCTTAGGTTAATCCCCCACCATTAGATCAAACTATATGGATGGTGGGGATTTGTCCATTGGTATGCACCAAAATAAAGGTATGCAATTGAATTTTCCTCAGGTTAATACATATATAAAGATATATATAACCTCATCTAAACCAGCAGCCACTCAATTTAATACAAATTCTATTTTTTTTTTCCACATTCAACGATTATTTCGTATTACATACCTCACACTACTCAACTGAAATTTACTATCATCTTTTTGTATTATGTTAGAGCTAATAACATCACTTATTTCCAGGGTTCTAAATATCGGCGCTATAGTGTGAAGCGTGACCTTCATGTTACGAAATAGGCTAAAGCGTCGTCTCTAAGCGTAGCGCTATAAGGCATGATAAAGCGCGTTATAGCGCAAGACGTGACGCCTTTTTTTGAAGCTTGAAGATTTTTTTTTTTTTTTTTTTTTTTTTTAAAGAGTTTTATTAGACTTGAGCTTATTTACAAGTATTTATTCAGGCTTAGTAAATTTATAACTGTGTTTTAAACATATTAGCTAACTAATATTGACAACTCTATAAATATGTTTTGCCGCTTTGAATCACGCCTTAAAAATGCTAGAGTATAACACAACGC